>CAJQUN010000197.1:0-600000 GCA_907163345.1 Haberlea rhodopensis
TCCAACAAAACTGAGTTGTCCCAGTACTAGTCCCTCAAAGTATTTAACGTATAAACGTTTCCGTGAGGTATTCCCGGCCTCAAACCTTATGTGACATAGTGACTACAAGAGTCCACCATAACCCTCATCGTATCATCATACGATTCACCAAACTCGGTTCCAACGAGCAGTATAATGGCTACAACAAACATACTACATCACTGCAACAATACCTGGCTAGCAAATCGATGCATTCTTAGGTTTAAACCAAATCTACCAACGTATCATACGTTCCATCCCGGTATATCATACCGCACAAACCATTAGAGTAGTGGCCATCACCCAACATTTCTCTAATCATTAAGGCACAACGGACATTCCGGTGTCCTTATTCAACCACAAAGCAATCCTAATCCCGTAGGATTTATTCCACACCCTCATGAGTGGATGTGATCATGTCCACCACATGTCACCCTCGGTATAAGCAAGTAGTCTCCTTAATAACTACTCCTAATATCAGTCAGTTGGCCATAGCCATTCCAACGAGTATACCCAAAGGTACCCCTACTCGTAATATATTTTCCTTAAATATGTGTTGCGGTACACTTCCTGTACGGCGTACCCAATAATTCCTCTTGCAACCTGCTCGGCATAATGGTCTCGTCAACTAGTGACTCAGACATTACCCTGTGCCCACCACTGTCACTCAAACCATACGACTAAATACATATACATAAATGTATTATCCATCATAATGATGGCATCCGTCCACATAGATCATCCTCTATGTCATCGTCATCATTTGACGGTACATGTCAACACAAGACATCCACAATCTCATCGCAAACACGTGACGGTACATGTCAATACATAACATCCATAATCTCATCGTCAACTCGTGACGGTATATGTCAATACACGACATCCATAATCTCATCGTCAACTCGTGACCGTATATGTCAATACATGACATCCATAATCTCATCGTCAACTCGTGACGGTATATGTCAATACATGACATCCATAATCTCATCGTCAAACACGTGACGTTATATGTCAATACATGACATCCATAATCTCATCGTCAACTCGTGACGGTATATGTCAATACATGACATTCATAATCTCATCGTCGAACACGTGACGGTATATGTCAATACATGACATCCATAATCTCATCGTCAACTCGTGACGGTATATGTCAATACATGACATCCATAATCTCATCGTCAAACACGTGACGGTATATGTCAATACATGACATCCATAATCTCATCGTCAACTCGTGACGGTATATGTCAATACATGACATCCATAATAATGCTACTAAAACAGTAATATACTATAACTCGCCGCTAATAAGATAGCGGCATACCTGTGTCCGTCGTCCAACAGTGGTACGCAATCAACACCCCTGGCTCGTGGGCGTCACAATCCCGTGCTGCGTACATAACTGTATAATCCACCGCTATAGAATAAGCGGCATAATCATCGCTATACAATCGGCGGCAAGAATCATCGCCATAGAACTAGCGGAATAAACCATCGCTATATAAATACCCGGCGGCATGAATCATCGCCATAGAATAGCGGAATGAACCGTCGCCATATAATACCCGGCGGCATGAACCATCGCCATTAGAATAGCGGAATGAACCGTCGCTATATAATACCCGGCGGCACGAACCATCGTCAATAGAATAGCAGAATGAACCGTCGCTATATAATACCCGGCGGCACGAACCATCGCCAACAGAATAGCCAATCCCTAGTCTTGTTATAGCAGTGTATTTTAATGCACCTCGCTTGTCATGACCGCGGCACTAATACCCCTTGCTTCGACATATCAGCGGCACTGAATAACCTCACTCAAATGCGACATGCGGCAATACCCTCGCTTCAACATTTGGCGGAAAATATTCTTTCCTCGCTACGATATGACAGCGGCAAGTATTCTATCATCGCGTCAAGTGACAGCGGCAAAGCATTTAAAATCATTACTCGTCCATAACGACGACTCATGGGATATTCACCAAGCATCCAATCTAAACCTGCAACCACAATGCATAATCCATATCCCAATATACATCGCTATGAGTGTATTTTAATGCACCTCGCTTAAAATGTGACATGCGGCAATACCCTCGCTTCAACATTGACTGCGGCTTCACCGTGGTGGCGAGAAATTTTGAAGTGTACATTTTAGGATCAATCGAGATGGTTTAAAAGAGGGATCATCAGAAAAGTTGGGAATGGGTTGGGAACTAGATTTTGGAATGATGTTTGGGTGGGGAGTAAGAGTTTAAAGGAATCATTTCCTAGATTAGCGCTATTAGCTCGTGACAAATATATTCTCATAGCTCATATGGGGGTATGGGTGGAGGGGTTATGGGAGTGGCGTTGGGACTGGAGAAGGGAATTATTAGAGAAGGAATTTGATTTATTTCATGATTTGTTTTCTTTGTTGGACAGGTACACTTTCACACCGGGTCAAGAGGATTTGTGGATCTGGCACAATGATGACTCCAAACGATACTCTGTTCAATCAGCATATGCCACGATGATGGATGACTCATCGCTTGATGCACATTTATCAGAGACATATCAGTCTATTTGGGAGACTCTGGCACCTTCCAAGGTGGCGGCATTTACTTGGAGGGTAATTCGAGACCGACTACCGACAAGAGCAAATCTCCGTCAAAGGAACATACTCACGGGAGAGGAGGCTGGGAAATGCGCAACATGCCTCTTAACGGAGGAGACATCTCAACATCTGTTCTTTGGCTGCACAACGTCATATGACTTATGGATGAAATGCTACCGATGGCTAGGATTCATTACGGTATTGCCAGCGGAGTCCGTATCCCACTATTTGCATCATCAGGGATTATGGACAAGAAAAAGGAGAAGGAAAGCTTGGAGGACGATCTGGAGCACATTATTATGGACGATTTGGCTTCATCGAAACAATTTATGCTTCCAAGGTCGAGAGAACAAGGAGGAAGATTTATTGGAACTCGTCATTTATAGATCGTGGTTTTGGATCACAAATAGAGGAAAGGACAAATTTTTGTACTCGTTTGTTGATTGGAGAAGGGAACCGTTAGTATGTTTGTTAGCAGTCTAGTTTCCTAGAATAGCGCTACACAATCACCACTATGCTTTTCGAATTTTTATGTACTAATTTTGTTGTGCTTCTCGCACAAACGATTATATTATATTATATTTGTCTGATCAAAAAAAAAAAAATCACTCAAATATATATGTAGCCACAATGAATAATCCATATCCCAATATACATCGTTATGAGTGTATTTTAATGCACCTCGCTTCAAATGTGGCATGCGGCAATACACTCGCTTCAACATTTAGCGGCAAAGCATTAAAATCATCACTCAAATATATATGCAATCACAATACATAATCCATGATGTATATAAAATACATGTTATCGTTTGGTGCCCGTCAATCCTGGCCTTAGCCCTCCATGCCAAAGCGTCCTACAGGAACGATCCCAAACTATGGGCATATAATAATCCATATTTACCACAATATGATTATAAAGGTAAATACATAAACCATAAGTACAAAGTACTTCCGGTATCCCAATGCATTTCAAAATGCTCCATTTGGTTGTCCCTGTACCACAACTCACAATCATAATCAACAGATTATATTACGATTCCATAGATGTCATGACATATAATTGTTCCATTTATATGTTCCTAGGTCCTCAACAGCCCCAAAGAGCAACCACTGCTCTGATACCACTAATGTAAGGACCCCCGTGCCCTTAACCCATCTATAAAATTTCATACATTATTTCATATAATGTCTAACTTTCCCCCAACATAGTCCATAAACATGACATGCACTTTTATACATACACTAACATGCTCTCAATTCATTTTGCAATTCCTAATTAATTGCATGCAACGCATAAATGAAAAGAGAATGGCCCTTGCCTTCTTTATACAACCCATATACACATAATAGTGCTCACATGCGAGCATCGAATAAGTATACGTATATCTAATGTATCAAGTATCATGCTCAATACCAGCTTTGGTACTTCGATCTTGGAAGCACCTCCAATCAACAGCTCGGACTCAACTCCAAAGCCATTGCTGCACCTGTACCACCTGCCCCACCAGAGACAGCTCCCACACGGGGTGAGCATACCAATACCACCAATCCAATAAGCACAATATTACAATTCATAATTTACTCAGTGTAAAGACTATGAATATTAAAAGACACTCCCTGGATGGCATCATCCTCATCCGGGATCCCCTGTGCTGTTCCTGTTCTCAGAATAACCGAAACCATCAAATTACCAAATGCCAGTTAATCATTACATTGATTAACTAATCCGTTCCACATATACCGATACCATAATCAATATGATCAAATCATTAAACGATGAGTAAAGATATTCCATATATCTCGTTAATGGTTCCATAGTTCATCGCTCGCTCTACAATACCGACATTTTAACCTCACGCATGCTCAACAGCAGTGGCGTCACAACCGATGTTCGCTCAAAGGCGACAACATCCCAATCATTGCTCGCTCAAGAGCGGCACCATATAATTTCCAATGTCTATCCATTTATTGCAATATAATGTGCCATGCATTCAACAATTGCAATTATATAAAAAGGCTATACTCGTACGTTATACTTACCCTATGATTTCGTATTCCGAGTCTAACCTTGCCCTAGTCCCGTGATCCAATGAATTATGTGCTAACACATAATTAACTCATAAACAATTACAAGCATGCAACCACGTGCCCAAGCACGTTCACAATCCTCTAAACCCATCGTCAATTCATGACGATTAACCATTTTAAAAGACTCAGGCTATGCATGCATAATACCCAAAAATATTCCATTTTACAAGTTCAAAAGTTAACCAATTATTAAATGGAGCATTCCAATCTTTATTAAAACTTGGCTCCAACCAATCCATTTTAAAGGTATAGCACTCCCATTGGAATGTAGACATTGCCCCGAAAATTGGCTAATTAAACCTCGATTCCAAAATCCCGACATTTCCAAATTTTTTGAAAAACCCCTTCCTACGAGCCGCGATCGATTGGCGATTTCATCGCGATCGATCGCTCAATACAGTGGCCAAATAGAACACTCTCACGATCGATTACGAGTCTCCGCAATCGATCGCCAAACGCCTCGCGATTGATCGCTGAGACTTAGCGATCGATCCCCGCACTGTGCATCTTCCTCAAAAATCAGCTGCTCGTCGCGATCGATCGGCATGCAATCCGCGATCGATGGCGACCTGCGATTTTCCGAAAAACTCAGCTTCAATGGTGTTCTTCACACCCAAACTCAAAACCAATACCCCATACACCTTCAACATCTAAAATACTCCATTTAAAACCAATAAAAACTCCAAAAACTAAACTTTGGATTTTAACCAAAAATCCCCCAAATCCAAACCCAGCACATACCTTAACCAAAAACAACAATACTATAATCAAAACAAAGGTAAAGGCGAGGGGAAGATGATTACCAACTTTCTTCGAGAAATCCGGCTCCCGAGCCGAGCTTCTAGCCATTTTCTTCAATGGAAGAAAAGGGGGAGAGAAATGGGGTTTTTGGGCGTGGAGAGAGAGAGAATTCCGTGCAATGACGGAACACCGAGTCCATTTGGTATTTATAGTTCCAAAGCTCCAAAATACCAATGCCTCCACAAATACATCATGATTCATTAAAAATCATCTGTTTTCAATAATTATCTCTCCAATCTCAATTCCCAATACCAGCCCCGACGCAAAGTACCTCGGACCCCAAATACCACCAAAAACCAAATTCCAAGGTTATCACCACGATGAGAATACAATCTCAACCCTTGGATCCAACGACCCCAAATACCGGATTTAAAAATTCGCGGGAGTCCCAATACCGCAATTAATTCATAATTGCCATAATTAAAATCCGTTAAGGATTAATACCACATCGGGGTTTACACCAATAATTCTCGTGCATCACAGTGGTTGAGTCAGTTGAAGGTGGACTAGAGGTGGTTGACTCGTTTGAGGGTGAAGTAGGAGGTGATGGACCATAGGTTGAAGTGTCAAACCAAAAATTCCATTCTTGTGTTGAGCTCTCCCCCTGAATGGGTATTTTTGGATAATATGGTTGGTTCTCAAAAACTGTTACATCCATAGAGGTGTAGAATTTTTAGTGATTGGTGAGTAACACTTGTAACCTTTTTGAGTGGGTGAATAGCCAAGGAAAAGACATTTGATGGATCTTGGGTCAAGTTCGCATTGATGCTGTTGGTGTATATGAACAAATGTAGTGCAACCAAATATTTTCAATGGAAGAGAGGAAATGGTTCGATTACCTGGATAGAGAAGGATGAGAGTTTGGCAAGGTGTTTGGTATTTAAGGATTCTCGATGGCATTCTATTGATGAGGTATGTTGCTGTGAGGACGACTTCTCCCCAAACAAGTTTGGGAACATTGTAGTGAACATGATAGATCTTGCCACTTCGAGAAGGTGTCGGTTTTTCCTTTCCGCCACCCCATTTTGTTGAGGTGTGTCAATACACGAACTTTGATGTATTATTCCGTGATCCATCAAGTATTCTCCAAGTATGGACTTGAAGTAATCTCGTGCATTATCCGTTCGAAACACCTTCACTTTAGCCTCAAATTGTGTTTGAATCATCTTGTGGAAGATTTTAAAAATGGTGACAACCTCTGATTTGTTGTTCATTAGATAGGTCCAAGTTATTCGGGTGTGATCGTCAATAAAAGAAATGAACCATCGAGCACCTGGAATGTTTTTGGTTTTAAAGGGTCCCCATATGTCACTATGAATGATTGCAAAGGGGTGAGAGGGTTTGTATTCTTGAATAGAATAATGTGTTCTCACGTGTTTGGACAATTGACACACTTCGCATTGAAAAGATTCATAAATGATATTATTAAACAATGCTGGAAACAACCTTTTTAAATATCGGAAATTGGGGTGACCTAATCTATAGTGCCATAGCATGATTGCACTATCATTATTAGACGAGGCTGGAAAAGAAACACTACTTGCAACTTGAATTTGTTCATTCGGATTATTAGGCCCATTGAGGAGATAGAGACCCACACATTCCTTAGCATTGCCAATCGTCCTCCCCGATTCCAAATCCTGAAATTCACAGTGATTACGAGAGAAGTTAGTAACACAATTCAATTCTCTGGTGATTTTGCTAATGGACAGCAGATTGCATTTCAAATTGGGAACCAACAATACTGATTTTAGTGTTATATAATTGGTGATAGGGATAGATCCTATCCCTGCTACTTTGGACATAGATCCATCAACAATTCTAACCAAGAGATTACCTGGTTTTGGGTCGAAAGTATTGAATAATTTAGCATTACCAGTCATGTGATCGGATGCGCCGGAATCTACAATCCACGAGCTGTTTTCTTTCATTTGGGTGCTTATGGCCATGGGAAAATTACCTGTGTGAGCAATTGAACCAGTTCCTATGACTTTCTCGGTAGTATTTGGAGTGGAAGCTGTTGTTTGGTGGCTGAACATCCTTTGAAGAAGTTCTATCTGCTCTTTGCTGAAGAGGTTGGTATCGAATGGTGTTTTTTTTCTTCACTGCTGGTCATGAATCCTCTGCTTTCGGGTGGTGGTTTTGATTCCAAGTTTGTTGGTTTTCCATGTATCTTCCAACATGTGTCTTTGGTATGTCCATGTCTGTGACAATGTTCATACCAAGGTCTTCCCTGTTTCTTTTGACGGTTGTCTGAGGACTGGTGTTGAAGTCCACGAATTGCCAGGGCAGAAACTTCTAAGGCTGAGTTTTGAGATGGTTCCATCATGATTCTCCTTATACTCTCCTCCCTGCGTACTTCAGAGAATACTCCCCGGAGGTTTGGAAGGGGTTTTGTTCCCATTATCCGACCTCTCACATCATCCAAATTTTTATTTAAGCCCAGTAAGAACTTATAGACACGTTTCTTCTCAACAATATTTTTATATTTAGTAGCATCTGTTGGGCAGCTCCGTTCATGTATTTCAAACATATCCAATTGTTGCCAATATCGAGTGAGAAGATTGAAGTATTGGGTAACTGGGAGGTCACCTTGTCGCAAATCATGGAGCGTACCTTCGATGGCAAATAACTCTGCAGTCTCATAGAGGAGAAAATTCTCCCCTATGTCATTGTTCATGGAATTTATCAACCACGAACATTACCATATTGTTTTCTGCTTTCCATCCTTTGAACTTGGGATCTTCTTTCTCTGGAGAAGCAGCAATTCCAGAGAGATAGTCATCCTTTCCCTTCCCACATTGAACATCATGATGGATTGAGACCATTGGAGATAGTTTTGGCCACTTAATTTATGGCCTGTGATTAGAAAATGAGTATTGTCTACAGATCCATGGCTGTTGGGAGCCGTAATTTCAGAATTTGATGAATTTTTTGCAGCCATTCCAGAGGTTGGGCCGTATTTGGTCATAAGGAAGGATCCGATTACGAAATATGGAATTGGAGAGGAGTGAAGAGAGTAGGGATTTGAATTCCCTAGCTCTGATACCATGAAGAAATATTTGAGTAAAGAAATATGGAGAGATAACTCATAATCTTTCTTAATTCTATTTCTTAATTAGCATACAATCAACACTTAATATTTATAGGAGAGGGTAGCAACAATTCTGCTACTCATCTCCTTTATTCTGGCACTAATCTAATCCCTTAAATCAAGGAAAGTTAAAAACAGAAAGTAAACAAAGTAAAAGGAATCTGGAAGAAAAGGGAAGTTGTAAATTAAGGTAAGTTAATCCCAAAGAATTGGGAAAAATCTAACACAAAGTAGTCTGAAAACCATGAATCTTTCAACATTCCCCTCAAGCTGGTTTGAAGATATTGCATAATCCCAGCCGAATGTTGCCTTGGCTAATCCCTTGGTAAAGATATCCGCCACTTGTTCTTTTGAAGGAATGTATGACATACATATGACTCCTATGTCTAGATTTTCTTTAATGAAATGTCTGTTTATTTCAACATGTTTAGTCCGGTCATGTTGTACTGGATTATTGACAATGCTAATAGCCGTCTTACTATCACATTATAGCTTCATAGGGCCCTTAGAATAAATTTTTAGTTCTTTCAACATTCTCTTCAACCACAATAATTCATACATGCCTTGCGCTACTGCCCTGTACTCCGACTCTGCACTACTTCTTGCCACTACTTTTTCCTTTTTACTTCTCCACATAACCAAGTTTCGTCCAACGAAAGTACACAAACCGGATGTAGATCTCCTATCTAACACGGAACCTGCCCAGCCCGCACCTGTATAACCTTCTATTGTCAATTCTCTTCCTCTCTTGAATAAGAGTCCATGTCCTGGACAATTCTTTAAATATTTAAGATTTCGGAGTACTACCTCGAGATGTTCTTGCATTGGTGCGTGCATAAACTGGCTTACCACACTGGCTGCAATGAAATATTAGGCTTTCATGAGATAAGTAGCTCAGCTTCCCTATCAGTCTTTGATATTTTTCTCGAATGTTCTTTCGATCTTCCAATTTCCCGATCTTATGATTGAGTTCAACTGGTACATCTGTTGGTTTACATCCTAACATACCAACTTCTTTGAGCAAATCGAGTGTGTACTTTATTTGTGTCACTAAAATTCCCTCTTTTGATCTTGCTCTCCCCATCCCAAAAAAATATTTGACCTTTCCAAGGTCTTTAATTTCAAGCTCACCCGCTAATACTCATTTCAGTAGTCGGATTTCATCATCATCATTACCAGTGATGATAATATCATCAACATATACTACAAGAATAGTAACTCGCCCTCCATTTGTATGCCGATAAAACATGGTGTGAAATGCCTTGAGTGTATCCGGCCTTTTGAATGGTTTTAGAACCAGTCCCGGGGCGATTGCTATAAACCATAAAGTGATTTAAGCAGTCTGCACACTTTATCATTCCGTTGTGTATCATAGAATCCTGGTGGGAGCTGCATGTAAACTTCTTCTTCAAGCTCACCATTTCAAAAATGCATTCTTTACATCCATTTGATGCAAAGACCAGTCCCTCTTTGCTGATAGAGATAAAACCCTTACTGTGTTCAAGTTTGCTATTAGAGTCGAGGTAGTCAATAATGTATCTGGGATATCCTTTTGCGACCAGGCGTGCTTTAAATCGGTCTATTGTCTAGGGTGTTCATTCGGTTCGGTTTGAACCGAATCTAACCGAAATTTCGGTTTTGAAATTTCAAAACCGAAACCGAACCGAACTTTTCCTGTTCGGTTTCGGTTTTAACCGAACTTTTTCGGTTCGGTTACGGTTCGAAACGTATTTTGTTTTTGTTGAATTTTTCAATTTTTTTTTTTAAATTGTATGATTAATTGATGAAAATTCAACGTAAATACAAACACTAATACATCATACATTGGATTCAAATGAATTATGTACCTTTGAATTTTTATTTTTAAACTTCTAATATTATTTTGAAGTTTTTTAATACAAAAAATCGAGTTTAAATAAGACAACAAAATAAATTATATTATATTTGAAACACATTGTTAATTTACGAGTTCTTATTAATATAATCAGGAGCTAAACCATTAAAAAATATTTATACAATAAAAAAAATTCATTTTTTTTTAACTTTCGGTTTTCGGCTCTGTTCGATTAACCGGACCCTGTAACGGAAAAACGAACCAAAATTCGATTTTTTTTAAAACCGAAAACCGGACCGAAAAATTTCGATTCGGTTCGGTTTGAACCGAACTTTTTCTGTTCAGCCCGGTTCGGACGGTTAACCGAACCGGTGAACACCCCTACTATTGTCCCATCAGCCTTATGTTTGAATAAATTATAAATACTCATTTACACCCAATCGGCACCACTCCAGCAGGTAAAGAAGTAAATTCCCATGTCCTGTTCTTCTTCCCAAGCTCCCGTTTCTTCAAGGATTGCATTTTTCCAAGCGAATTCTCATGACTTCATCAATTTCGTTAGACAGACTCGGCCCCGCCCTCCAAGTTTGAAACGAAGGCTTTGTATGGCCGAGACAAAGCTTGATGAGAAACAAATCTGTCTATAGGATGTAATGTGCATGTTCGAATACCTTTTCTTACTGCAATTGGTAATTCTTCTTCTGAAATTAAATCTCGGGTCCCTAGGTTCTGCTTTGGGCCTTCCTTGGACCAGGACTGTTTTGAGTTTGATTTGGGACCTGCAACTGATTTGATCTTTTCTGAACCAGAGTTGTGGTCTCGTTTGTAAGATGTGCAGGACTTGAATCAGTTGTTGGATTATGTGAAGTACTAGGATTAATGGGCTGATGGTGCTTTCTTATCGAGTAAACATGCAGTTCAGGAATTCTTGGGAATTTCTGGTTCCATTTCGGGTCCAACACTCCTCAGTGGCAATTGGTAGAGAGAGTTTTTAGTTCCTGGAGACTCTAAAAAACGATTCATCCTCAAAAAATGTGATCAAACTTGTTTCTATTGTGCAGGTGGACATGAACAAGGGCAACACACCCAAACACTTTTAAGGGAATATTGGTAAGATTGAGTGAAAACTTGAATTGGTGTTTGGAACTTGAGGACACGGGATGGCATTCGGTTTATCAAGAAGGATGTTGTATGGCTTGCCCCCAAAACCGTTGTGGTAGGTTTGTGGTGAACATAAGGGTTCGGCGGATTTCTAGTAAATGCCGATTTTCTCTTTCGGTGATCCCACTCTATTAAGGGGTATCGACACAAGATGAATGATGGATGATTCCTTTTTCGGTGAAATAAGATCACAAAGTTGGAAAATTTTTTGGTCCCATTATCAGTTCGAATCATCTGAATTTTTGTGTGAAATTGGGTTTCTATCACTCTGATTTGTTTTTCATGAGATAAACCCAACTCAATCTCGAGTGATTGTCAATAAAGGTTATGAATCATCTTGTATTAGATAAGTTTAACATGCGAGAAGACCCCTATAAGTCACTATGAATGAGAGAAAAACGGTCTGAACTTTTATAAGGACGAGCACGGAAAACCGAATGGTGATGTTTGGCTAATTCGCAAACATTACAATGAAATTCATCGGGACACTTAGACAAACAAAACATGGAACAATTTTTTCAAATAAGGGAAACTAGGATGTCCTAATCGCCAATGCCACAACTTTATTTTTTCCGACACAGAGGGAACTTTATTGACCACCTGAACTTGTTCTTCTTGAATAGCACCATCTTGGAAATAATACAACCTATCAACTTCTTTAGCATTGCCAATCATCCGTCCCGAACTCAAATACTGAAACAGCGAGGGATAAAATTTAGCAATACAGTTGTTCGTCTTTGTGAATTTACTAACTGACAAAAGGTTACAAGAAAGATTTGGAACATGTAAGACCCCAGTTACGGAGAGATCATTGGATAAGGGGATATCTCCTTTTCCGGCAATGGTTGATAGGGAACCATCAGCCGCACAAACTTTCTTATGTCTAGAGCAAGGGATATAGGAACTAAGCAATTGAGATTGATTGGTCATATGGTCGGAAGCACTAGGGGTTACCTTTATGTGCTATGTTGAAAACGAGAGTCTCTCTGGTAGAGGCAGCAAACTTAGTGGGCTGCTGAAGGAGTTGGTTGAGTATTGCTTCGTAAATGGAGAATTGCCATGAGTCTATAGTTAAGGGGCAGCGGCGTGGGCTTGGTCTGGATCCATAATTGGAACGGCCTTTCCATAGTTGGTTGGTGCCACAGTTTGGCAGGTTGGCTGGTTTTCCATGCAATAACCAACATGAATCCTTTGTGTGGCGAGGCTTGTTGCAGTGCTCACACCTAACACTTGATTGCTGATCAGCTTTCCTTTGGGCATATCTTGAAGGTCCAATTGCGAGAGCATGCTCCAATGGTTCGGTATGCAACGCTGATTTCTTGATAACAGCAATAGAACGAGACCCATTCATGGCCTCTCGGCGGCTTTCCTCTCGGCGGATGTAAGAAAATACCTCCATGATGGATGATAAAGGTTCTCGACCAAGGATGCGTTCTCAAGTGGGTTCAAAGACAGAGTTCAGGCCACCAAGAAAGTCTCGTACATGGGATCCTCAGAGTCTTCAATTGGTTGAAATTCTCCTTGTCGGATCCCTTTTAGATTAATCTTCAAGGCGAATGCTTGGGCTGGGTTACCATAGTTGAGTATGTCCCTGACACGGCATCCCATATTGCTTTCCCAGTAGGAAGAAAGAGATGAAATTCCATTGAGTTGATAAGCCAAGCCATTATCATCACATTCTCGGTTTACCAAGTAAACAAAGCTGGTTGGTCATTGAGAGGGGGTTGATTTAACAGTTCCATTTAAATAACCTAGTTTTATTTAAATAACCCAGTTTTCCTCGGCCAGTAATGAACATCTTAACGGATTGTGACCATTGAAGGTAATCCACACCATTTTGTTTGCGTGTGGTAATCTGCAATGAAGGGATTATCAGGGACATAAGGTGGAACACGGGCTGGTGGTGATGTGTTGATTGAGGTGAGAATGTTATCAGAAGTGCTTTCTGACATACTTTTGTTTCGGGTTGAAGAAAAAAGATGTAGCGTTTCAGTTCTTTGATACCTTAAACGCTAGTGGTTTTAGGCTTTTAAGAAGAGATTCCATCGATTCAATCTGTAAAAATATATTGATTACAACGCTTTACACAATCAGGATATATGTAGTCCCAATGTATAATAATTCGTAGCTGATGTTTACTCCTAAAAATCAGCCAAGGATCTCCACCTAATAGAGGAGATTTATGTACAAGAAATCAGGAAAACAATAAAATCATATCCCTAAGAATCAGGATAATCTTATCCCTAAAAAGTAGTCTGAAACCATTTGAATCATTCAACTATTTGTCCATTAACATGAGAAACCCACACGCATTGCCAAAAAATTGTCAGACATTGTGCTACTTGAATTTGTTTTTTTCCTGATCTTATAAACACTATTTTCTGCTCTATTCTGTGTTGTGTCTGATGTCGATTTTTTGCAGGCTCACCAAGAAGTGTTCATGCAGCTGGTCGATTTGATTGGTATCACATCCATCATGGAGGTTGGGTGCATGTATAAGTTGTTTCTGTCTTTGGATTGAGCAGTTTATTCCTTTTAATCTTTTTGCATTATTTGTTTTGGAGTTTTTGTTGTAATATTCTCTTCTAATTCGCCTTCTACTATCAGGTTTTGGTACGACTTGTAGGTGCAGACGATCAACTTTATCCCAATTCTTTGGATGTGATGCAGTGGCTGACGAGTAGCAATTTATTAGAAATGATTGTGGATAAACTGAATATGATGGTGAGTTAAAACAGCTATTGTTGTGTCATGATAGGGAACTTAATGTTGGTTGGGCAAGCATATCAATTCAACGAGTTGGGTGGTTTTAATTACTATTTGGTAGACGATTCATCCATCCTTCACATGATTCCACTTTTATGTTACGCTTATATTGTTAATGATATTAGATTTGATAAATCCTAGATTGATTTGATTAGATTTTAGTTGTACATATTGATTATATTTTACCATATTTTCAAGGATATTGTTAGCATAATTAGGGGATTTATTATATTTTACCATATTTTCAGGGATATTGTTAGCATAATTAGGGGATTTGGTAGGATTTTGTAGCCTTGTAACCACATTTTGTGGGATTGTGTAACCATATTTGTTCTATATAAATGAGGAGACCCATAGTAATGGGCATTGAATCAAAAAATCTAACATGGTATCAGAGCTAGTTCATAATTTTTGGGCTTCACAATTCACGATTTAGGGTTCTATTTTGGCTCAGATTTGGGTTTCGTTTTTTTTTTTTTGGGTTTTCCGATTAAGGGTTTCTCGCAGACTGTTCTGCAGTGATTTTTTTTTGGGACGCCGCTCTAGGGTTTCAGGCAGGATCTGCGTCCGCGTTCTAGGGTTTTGCTCGCGGTGGCTGAGAGTTGCGACCTGTGCGTCGAGTTTTCTGATTGTGCGACGCGATTCTGCTCGTCTACTGTGCGCGCGTTACTATTCACGGGGTACTGTTCACGGGCGTTACTGTTCACGGGTACTGTTCCATCATTTTCTACTAAATCATGTCGAGTGGGAACACAATTGTTCGCTTTACGGGCAAAAATTACCCTACCTGGGCATTCCAATTCAAGATGTTCTTGAAAGGTAACGAGTTATCTCATCATCTTGACACATCTGTTCCAATTCCCACTGATGCCACGGAACTCGCCAAGTGGGAAACCAAAGATGCCAAGGTCATCTCCTGGCTGCTGGAAACAATTGAGCCTCATTTTGTCTCCAATCTTCGGTGCTTTACTACGGCTCACGCTATGTGGGATTATTTACTGCGTATTTATCATCAAGACCACAGTGCTCGGAAGTTTCAATTGGTATTGGATATCAATCAGTACAGTCAGGGTAATCTGTCTATTACCGATTTTTACTCCGGCTTTTTTAATCTTTGGATCGAATATTCGGCTATCATTCACGCTAAGGTTCGCTCTACGGCCCTTTCGGCTCTTCAAGAACTTCATACTGAGAGTCAGCGTGACCAATTTTTAATGAAACTTCGTCCGGAGTATGAGCCTGTCCGTGCGGGTCTCTTGAATCGTGATTCGGTTCCCTCTTTGGATATATGTCTCGGAGCATTACTTCGTGAAGAACAACGCTTATCCACTCAAGTGACCCTACTTACCGAATCAGTAGCTATGAACGTTGCATATGTGGCACAAGGCAAAGGAAGGCCCTCTATTCAATGCCACCGATGCAAAGACTTCGGGCATATTGCTCGTAATTGTTCTCATAAGAAGGTTTGCAATTACTGTAAGAAAGACGACCATATTATCAAAGACTGTCCGGTGCGGCCTCAAAACCGCCAACCTCGTGCTTTACAGGCTGTCGTCCAGCCTCTTGCACCTCTCGATGTAAGCTCTGCATCACCTGTTCTCACCCCTGCCATGGCCCAACAAATGATTGTTTCAGCTTTTACGGCATTGTGTCTCCAAGGTACTGGTTCTTCCTTTACCTCGTCATGGATTGTTGATTTTGGTGCATCTAATCATATGACTAATGGTACGCTCGGCCTTCATAATATTCGTAAGTATAGGGGTTCTCAAGATATTCAGCTCGGTAATGGGAATACTCTTCTTATTAATGCCGTGGGTAATTTGAGTTCTACAATCTGCGATATATTTGTCTCTCCTGAATTAACTACGAATTTGATTTCTGTTGGGCAATTGGTCGATAATAACTATGATGTTCATTTTTCTCGTGGTGGTCGTCTTTGTGCAGGATCAGATGACCGGGACAGTGATTGCGAAGGGGCCTAAAGTAGGACGCCTTTTTCCTTTACAGTTTCTATTCCTAATTGCATCTCATTTGCTTGTACGGCTACGGCCAATAACACTGAAGTCTGGCATAAGAAATTGGGTCACCCCAATTCTCGTGTCATGACTCATCTACTGAATAATGGTTTTTTGGGCAATAAATATTTATTTACTTCTTATACTTCTTTTGACTGTGATACTTGCCTTCTTAGTCTTCGCATGGTAGTCGTGCTTCACAATGCTTTGAGATTTTGCATATTGATGTCTAGGGTGTTAGTCCGGTTGTATCACATGCTTAATATCGGTACTTTGTTACTTTTATCGATGATTTTTTGTAGATTTACCTGGATATATTTCCTTCGTTCCAAAGCTGAGGTGTTCTCTGTCTTTCAAACATTTATTGCTTTTATCCAGACACAGTTTGATGCCCGTATCACAATCTTACGCTCTGACTTAGGCGGGGAATATATGTCTCATGCATTTCAGACCTATATTCAGCAACAAAGAATAATTTCTCAACGGTCTTGTCCTTATACTCCCCAACAGAATGGAGTGGCCGAACGTAAGAATCGTTATCTTTTAGATGTTGTCCGTTCTTTATTACTTGATTCATCTGTACCGTCTAAATTCTGGGTCGAAGCATTATCCACTGCTGTTTATTTGATCAATCACTTGCCTACTACTACTTTAAATTATGATTCTCCTTATTTTCGTCTACATAACATGTCTCCCAAATATGAGTCTCTTCACACACTTGGCTGTGTTTGTTTTGTTCATCTCCCGCCTCCTGATCGTCACTAGCTTACTGCCCAATCAGCTAAGTGTGCATTTATGGGATACTCTCCCACTCAGAAAGACTTCATTTGTTATGATGCTCAGGCTAATAAATTTCGAACCTCTCGGAATGTTATCTTCTTTGAGCACCAATATTATATTTCTTCCAGTCTCAGGTTCTTTCTGATTCTCATATTGCTGTTCTTCCCACTTTTGATCATGTGTCTCCTCCTTTTGAGCGCTTTAAACAAGGTCTGGTCTACCATCGTCGTGCTCCGCAGCCCGTTCCGATCACTAACTCTTCACCTGACCCCCCCACAGTTCCAGCACTTCGGCGCTCCACTAGGGCTTCTCAGCCCCCTGATCGGTATGGATTTTCTCCTACTTCATTTACTGCTACTCTGGATACTGTTTTGGTTCCACGTTTTTATTCTCAGGCCGCTTCCCAAGCATGTTGGCAGAACGCTATGCATGAAGAGCTCCAGGCTCTTCAATTCACACTTGGGACCTTGTGTCTTGTCCGCCGGGCATCAAGTCCATTAGCTGTAAGTGGGTGTAATTCTGTCAAATTTCTGCCTGATGGGCCCATCGACAGGTATAAAGCTCGGCTTGTGGCTCTTGGGAATCGCCAAGAATATGGCAGTGATTACGAAGAAACATTTGCTCCAGTTGCCAAAATGAGGAAATGGAGGTCAAAAATGCTTTCCTTCATGGCGATCTAAAAGAAGAAATTTTTATGTCTCCGCCTCCTGGTCTCTTTATTACTCCTTTCTCGGAAGTGTGTCGTCTTCGTCGCTCTTTGTATGGGTTGAAGCAAGCCCCGAGGGCATGGTTTGACAAATTTCGCTCCACGTTACTTGCTTTTCAGTTTGCTCAAAGTCAGTTTGATTCATCTCTTTTTCTTCGCAAAACTTCTACAGGCATTGTCATGCTTCTGGTCTATGTTGATGATATTGTTATTATGGGTTCAGATACTGTCTTGATTCAGCAGTTGTAGGGGCATCTTCAGATATCATTTCATGTGAAGTATCTTGGTTTATTGCAGTACTTTCTTGGTCTTGAGGTCCATCCCACTTCCACTGTTATTATGTTACATTGGCATAAATATACGCAGGAGTTGATTTCCTTGGCTGGTCTGCAATCGGGCAATTCAATTCTTACTCCTTTGGAAGTTAATCTCAAACTTTCTCGGGACGAGGGTGACCTTCTCTCTGATCCCTCTTTGTATCGGCAGCTTGTTGGGAGTTTGAATTACTTGACAATCACTCGTCCAGATATCTCTTTTGTTGTTCAACAAGTTTGCCAATTCATGCAGGCTCCACATCATCTTCATATTGTTGCTGTTCGTCGCATTATACGGTACCTCAAAGGCACTTCTTTCCGTGGGCTCTTATTCCCTAAAGATTCGTCCATACAATTGACGGCTTATAGTGAAGCTGATTGGTGGGCTGGTTGTGCAGATACTCGCCGCTCTTTCACCGGTTGGTGTATGTTCCTTGGTTCTGCTCTCATTTCTTGTAAAAGTAAGAAACAAGATCGGGTTTCCAAGTCTTCTACTGAATCTGAGTATCGTGCTATGTCATCTGCTTGTTCTGAGATCACTTGGCTCCGTGTGTTATTGGGTGAACTTGGATTTCCTCAAATGCATTCCACCCCTCTTCATGCAGATAACACTAGTGCTATTCAGATTACTGTTAATCCAGTGTTTCATGAGCGTACAAAGCATATTGAAGTTGGTTGTCATTCTATTCGTGAAGCTTTTACAACACATGTGATTCATCTTCCTCATGTCTCGGCTGAGTATCAGACTGCTGACATTTTCACTAAAGCTCTCTCACGCCATCGACATCAGTTTTTGATTGACAAATTGATGCTTTATGATCCCCCAACATCAATTTGAGGGGGGATGTTAATGATATTAGATTTGATAAATCCTAGATTGATTTGATTAGATTTTAGTTGTACATATTGATTATATCTTAACATATTTTCAGGGATATTGTTTGCATATTTAGGGGATTTGGTAGGATTTTGTAGCCCTAAATTAGGGATTGTGTAACCACATTTTGTGGGATTGTGTAACCATATTTGTTCTATATAAATGAGGAAACCCATAGTAATGGGCATTGAATCAAAAATCTAACATATATTTCATTATATACATAATCTAAGAGCCCAAGGTATTCTTTTTATTCTGCCACAATTTGTGCGCATGAATGGTACTTCCGTGTTCTCCTGAATTTGCTTATCATACATTTTAAACTTTTTGTTGAATTGTTTTTATGTATCTTCCGTGTGGTTGTATTCGGATTTAAGTTCATTGTCTGTCATGCGTGTACAAGTTCATTGAACGTTCATTACTAACTTATTTTTATGGCATAGATGGAGGAAGAACTTTGGTATTTAGAGGTTATGCTATTTAGACAGCCTATTGGATTATTTGTTTCTGATTCACGCTTCATTTGGTGGCTTTGTTGTGTATCTGAATCTAAGATTGTGTTTTATATCTTTCAGAGTTCTCCTGAAGTGCATGCTAACGCAGCAGAAACTTTATGTGCTATAACCAGAAATGCACCATCACCTATGTTCACTAAACTATCCAGTACGAGGTATTCTCTTCCAACTCTAGGTTCATATTTGTCGTATATGTATAACTGATATGATATGTTGAGTTACTAAGCTTTTTTGCTGTGCAGTTTTGTTGAGAGGATCTTTGCACATGCGCTTGAAGACTCGCAATCAAAATCTTCCCTTGTTCACTCGCTATCTGTTTGTATTTCATTGTTGGATCCAAAGCGATCGATTCCTTCACCAGCAATGTATTCTTTCAGAAGTCAACACGCATATGAATCACCTATAAATGTCAACCCGGATACTGTTGGTGCAATGCTTCCAAAACTTGGTCAGTTTACGATATATGCTGATGGGATTTTTGCTGATACTTTATGAGCGACTCTCTGGACTTCGTCCCCCAACCTCCAATGAAAAATTAATTCATAAAACAGATCTTTCTTGATTTTAAAATTTATGTTGGAATTGGATATGGGAATGCAAAGGGATTAGTGTAGAGGTGAGGTGATGCAGTTATGTGAATCAGAAAAAAAGAATTGGTAAGATTAAGTTGAGTCTGAAAATTCGCATGGATAGATATCAGTATGAAGATGAAATTTTATTTATGTGCGCTGCTATTTCATACATGATCTTGGAATATGTGTATTTGTGAAGCTAAGAGTAAATATTTTTTAATTCTCCAATTGGCCAGATATCAACTGATGATACTATTCTTTATCTTTTGAAATTTAGATTTAAATGTGTTACATTATTATAATTGGATGACCACAGCTGTAATAAGCATCTAAATGTTTTGTTCAGGGGAGTTGCTTATTCTTTTGAATGTTTCATCCGATGAGAAGATGTTACCAACAACATATGGTGAATTGAGACCTCTTGGAAAACATCGTTTAAAGGTCAATCGACACGCTATTGTGGTCATTTGTTTTTCCTAAAGCCTTGCATTTGAAAATTTTAGTTGAACGCAGGATAGAGAGAGCCATGGACAGTGGTAGATGAGTCCATACAATCCCACTGATTCATAAATATATATGTGTGAATTTTCTCAACTAGTTATTTTACATTTTTTAATGTTGTGGTACCTGATTGTAGATCGTCGAATTCATTGCGGTGCTTCTGAAAACTGGCAACAAAGTGGCAGAGAAGGAATTGGTTAGCTCAGGAATTATTGAGAGAGTCCTAGATCTCTTTTTTGAGTAAATTCCGTTACACACTTCGCCTTTTGAATTACAAGCTCTTGGTTGCTATGAAGAAGTGCTCTATGTTTTTCAATCGAACTTACAGGCCAAGCCCATGAGTGCAGATGGTGTTTCTAAATTATTTTGTCTGCTGCAGGTATCCATACAACAATTCTTTGCATCACCACGTGGAGAGCATAGTATATTGTTGCTTGGACAGCAAAGATGTTGCCATTCGCGATCATCTTCTCCTGGAGTGCCATTTGATTGAAAAAATTCTTCATACAGAGAAAAGTCCCATGCTCTCCGGTGATCTTACTCAGGTAAATTTCAGTTAAAAATTATTCAAGTTTTCAGTTCATGTAGTTTGTGTTAGACTTCTCACTTTTCTAGAGAAGAGAGGTGGTTAACTTTTACTTTGACGGAAAGAAAGTCGCTACCACAGACATGCCTCATAAACAATTGCATGTCATTGTGAACTGTGAAGTATAAATGCTCGTATTGGTTTTTCTGGTAGATTACAAATTTTGAGTTCAGACGTCCTGGAGTCTCTGATTGACATTTTTCTACTCAATGCAGCCAACTGTGCCAGCATCTGGAAGACAGGCTCCTAAGGCGGGATACTTTGGACACCTAACAAGAATATCAAATAAATTAGTTCAGTTGGGAAGCAATGATACTCGAATTCAAATGCATCTTCAGGTGGGTCTGTTGGTGTGAATGTTAGGCTATAATGATGTTCATGCTAATTTTTCTGCCACGCAGTCAATTTAAATTACTTGCATATTTTCTCATGCAAACATGGCATCATTATTCAGGAAAGTAATGAGTGGAACGAGTGGCACTCCACTGTCTTACAGGAGCGCAATATGATTGAGAACGTTTATCGATGGGCTTGTGGGTATGACTCTCTGTGTTACAAGGATTTTTCACACAGTAAATCTGTTAATATTCGTGCAAACACCACCATATCTTTGGTACCAAGGTATTTCCTGCTCTACTGTGCTCTAGTTCCTTAAAATGATGGATTCCTCCCTCTCCATTGCAGGAGACCGACTGCATTGCAAGACAGGAACAGGGATAGTGATGAAGAAGACGTTCATGATAGGGATTATGATGTTGCAGCTCTGGCAAATAATTTGAGCCAAGCATTTAGATACACCATGTATGATAATGATGATGCTGAGGTAAACCTATGAGCTACTGCTAACTTTCTTCAGAACTGAATATGTTATTAGTTGAGATATAATTTATGGTTTTCATCTCTTGATTGCAGGGTCATGGATCTCTTGATCGTGATGATGAGGTAATATGCATAACCACTTTCAGTTCAATACTATTACTTAGTACAAATGAAAACAAAGCTCTGCTTGCTGATCAGAGTTATTAATCACGAATTCCCTTCTGAATCAATTGTTCTTATGTGAGATTTTGGAATTGATGAAATTTTAGGATGTCTATTTTGATGATGAATCTGCTGAAGTCGTGATTTCATCCCTAAGGTTGGGTAATGAGCAAAGGAGGTGAGTTTCGTTGGCTTTTATCAGTAAATTTAGAAAAAAATTGCTAATTAGATGCACAAAGAAATAACAAGCAGGAGTTTTTCTTTTTCATTTGAGCCTACATTTTGTGTCCTTTGTGCCTGGCCAGTTTCATTACTGATTACTGTATGACCTTGTTAATTTATCCTTTGCAGTAGCTTGTTCACCAATTCCAACTGGTTTGCATTCCAAGATGATGACAGAAATGGGGACGCAAGTATGAACGCATCACCGTCATCTGACATGATGGACGATATTAACCTGAATGGAACATCAAATGGTAACAGTAGTAGTGATGATGAGGTAGTAGTTGGGGAGGATGAGTTGGGGAGCAAAATTTCTGCCAATGGCTCATCTAGTCCCAATGCAAAAGTCTTCTATGGATTCAATGCCATCAGTGGCGAGGGAGGTGAGTTATTTGCCGAAACCAAGAACAGCATTACCCCTGGTGACACGTCATTCTTTCCCTTCGAGACTCCAGACAGTGACGACCCATTTGGAGAAGACAGACCTATACCTGAATGGGTGGCATGGGGTGAAACATCTGATTTCCAAGTTGGTGGATCTAGTGTGAATCCATTTGATGATCCGACTGATGTTAACAAGAACAATCTTGCAAATTCAGCTAAGGCGAGCCCTCGCCCTGTACCTCCATCTTCTAGTGACGACTCCTTATCGAACGGGACAACTTCTATTTCTGTAGATTCCAGTGATGGCTCATCTAAATCTGCTTCAAATAACAAAAGTGCTGCTGTACCCTCGTTGTTTGAAGAGGATGTTGAATTTGTTGGCGTTGAATTAGAAGGCACGGAGAAGGCAATGGAACACGCTCTAAAGGAAGGGATCGTAGGAGAAGCTGGGCCAATGAAAGGAAACACCGTTTCGAAGGAAACAGAGGATGATTCAGACAATGGTGCAGTGATGAAGGAATTCGGCGATTCTAACTATTGGAAAGTTGAGCACGAGGTTGCATTGTTGGAGTAAATTCGCTGTCGTTTACGTTGTCTGAAATCGACTGTTGCTCGGGACCGTTGGAGCGAATTTATGTACAGTATATTTATGTTCCATTTGCATTGTAGGCTACATATTTTCTTCACTGGTTATTTATTGTCCCATTTGTTGTGCTAAGGTGGCGATTGTTTAAGAGATTTGGGGGGGCTTCATATGTCTTCGTCAGGTGTTTTACACTCGCTTATATTGTCATTAAGTTTTGTAATTTGGGTATTATTCAGAGATGGCAGGAGAAAATTCGAGTCATTATGAAATTTTTCTGTGTTATATATTATTGTATTAGAAACCAGGATAATAATTCTCTTTTTTAATTATTAAAAATATAAAATTATTAACTACTCAAAATATGTGTAGATAAATAATTAAAAATATTTTACAGGATGGGTACTCGAAGCGGCTGTTCGTGTTAACTATGTATTGAAATGCAATGTCTATTTATTGAAAGCAACTGCATTCGTTGTAGAAGTTCCAAAATAATTGAATGAATATTGGTTCCGGTTTTAGAAATAGAACACATGAACAAAATCTTTTGAAATTTTAATTCATATATATATATATATATATATATATATATATATATATATATATATATATATCTTAATTTATATAATGTAAATTTTGATACGAGGTATATTCGATTTTATAATTGTTTTGATGATGATTTTGCGAGTTGCATTATTTTAATTTTTTGTATTTGATAGAGTAAAGTTTGATTAAAAGTCATTTCGAATTGAAAGGAATCAGCGACAACTCTCTTATAAATGGTATGGTATGGATAAACTGTAAAAACGTTGCAACTTTAAATTAGCATTTTTGCGTAGTTTGATTTATTCAAACTATTCGGATTTAACAGAAAATAATCAAAATTGATCGTTTTTTTTTTAAATTCAGTACTTACATTATTGAAATAAAAAAAGGCAAACCCGGTACACGAAGCTCACGCTATGTGCATGGTAAGTAATTACATTATTAAAATAACAAGCATTAATTCAAATTATTCTATTACAGGTTAATTCATAATATATATAGTAGAAGATATTCTTAGAGCCTTTGCAATTTTTTTCCTCGAAAGAAAAAGAAAAAAAAAACCATCAAACCAACGAATTCATGATCCTAAAACAACAGAAAAAAATACACAGAAAAATCTATTAAAAGCTCGAAACTATTCAAACAAATTAAATAATAAAAAACTACTTAATATTTCGCTTATATAAAAAAATAAATCAATACCGAAAAATATCGTAAATTTACTGGACGCGTGCTTACAAATGCTAGTATTTAGTAAATGTGAGACTTTTTACCATCTATCTTGGTAGCAACTATAATTTGTCTAAAAGTGCCCCTTATTTTTTCCCAAATATTTTATCGTGTTATTTACTGTAAGGACCCCCGTGCCCTTAACCCGTTATTAGTGTATTAATCCAAGCATTTAGTGCATGTAATCATATATGTAGGGGAAAACACACTTGTCACCATAGCAAATCGTGCCAATAATAAAATTTCTTTACATTATTCCATATAATGTCTAGTTCCCCAACCCAAGTCCACATACATATTATGCACCTTTATAATACACTAACATGTTCTCAATTCATTTAGCAATTCAATAAATAATTGCATGCAACACATAATGAAGAGAGAAAGGCCATTACCTTCTTTATACAACCCATATACACATAATAGTGCTCACATACGAGCAGCGAATAAGTGTACGTGTATCTAATGTATAAAGTATCCTGCTCAACACCGTCACTGGTACCTCGATCCCTGGAATCACCTCCATTCCATAGCTCGAGTTCAACTCCAAAGCCATCGATGTACCTAATTACCTGCCCCAACAGAGACAGTCCCCATACGGGGTGAGCATACCAATATCCCAAATCCAATAATCACAATAATACAATTCATAATTTACAACAATGTAAATGCTATGAAATGCAAAATATACTCCCTGGATGGTATCATCCTCATCCGGGGTTTCCTGTACTGTCCCTGTTCTCAAAACACTGAAACCATCAAATTTCCAAATGCCAGTTAATCATTACATAACAAATCCATTAGCCATATACCGATATCATAATCAATAGCATCAAATCATTAAACAATGATTACAGATATTCCATATATCTCACTTATGGTTCCATAGTTCTATTCCATTGCTCGCTCTACAATAGCGGCATTTCATTCCCACGCATGCTCAACAGCAGTGGCGTCATAACCGATGTCCGCTCAAAGGCGACGACATCCTAATCATTACTCGCTCAAAAGCGGCACCATACGATTCCCAATGCATATATTTCCATTGTAGCAATTACCATAACCATACATTTTCATATACATTTATTGCTAATACCATAAATCATACATTCCCATACACATTCATTGCAATACAGTGTACCAAGCATTCAACAATTGCAATCATATAAAAGGGCTATGCTCGTACGTCATACGTACCTTATCATTCCCTAGTTCGAGTCCGACCTTGCCTGAGTCCCACGACCCGATGAGTTAAGTGCTAACACACAAATAACTCTCAATTAAACATAGGCACGCAATCACGTGCCCAAGCACGTTCACAATTCCAAACCTATCGTCCATCCATGACGATTACCAAAATAAAAGCCCACCGGCTAAGCATGCATAATACCCAAATATTCCATTTTATATGTTTAAAAGATAGCCAAAAACTCGACCGAGAATTCCATTATATAAAATTTGGCTCCAACCAATTCAATTAAAAGTATAGCATTCCCATTGGAATGTAGACATTGCCCCGGAAACGGGCCCCTTTCAACATCGATTCCAAAATCCCGACATTTCCAAAAAATCCAAAAAAAAAAAACAAACCAAACAGTGCCGCGATCGATCGCCCATCAGGCGCAATCGATCGCGCGAGTACACTGCCCACAACACTGCCATCCGCGATCGATCGCCAAGACCCTCGCGATCGATCGCCTACTTTTCGCGATCGATCGGCGAGACTATTCATTGCCTTCCCAAATTCAGTATCATGTCGCGATCGATCGGCGCCATGCCGCGATCGATCGCGACCTGCGGGTTTCCGAAAAATTCGAGCTTCCATGGTGTTTTTCACACCCAAACTCAAAACCAACACCCCTAACTTCCTCAACACCTCCAATACACCATTTAAACTCAATAAAAACACTAAAATCAATATTTTAGATTTTTAACCAAAACCCCCCAAATTTCAAATCCAACCCAAAACTCAACCAAAATCTACCATATTACTATCAAATCAAAGATAAGAACGAGGGGAAGATCAATACCTTATTATCTTCGAGAAATTCGGCTCCCGGGCCAAGTCTCTAGCCATATTTCCTCCAAGAGGAAAAGAGGGGAATGGGGAAGGGGTTTTGGTCGAAGAGAGAGAGAGGAGAGGGGAGGGATCCGTGCCAAATGACGGAATACCGAGTCTACCTGGTATATATAGTACCAAAACTCGAAAATACCGACTCCTCCACAAATACATCATGGTTCATTAAAAATCATATGTTTTCAAAAATCATCTCTCTAACCTCAATTCTCAATACCAGCCCCAGTACAGAGTACTCCGGACCCCAGGTTCCACCAAGAACCAAATTCCAAGGTTATCACCACGATGAGGATACAATCTCATCCCTTGGATCCAATGACTCCAAATACCGGATTTAAAATCCCCGGGAGTCCCAAAACCGCAATTAATTCATAATTGCCACAAATAAAACCCATTAAGGATTATTACCTCACCGGGATTAACACCATTAATCCCCGGACATCACATTTACCTAAAAGAACTATGTAAAAATTACAAATCTTACCACAAATACCGCGTCAAATTCAAACTTTCAAAGTTGAAAATGTTAGCATATGTGCCCTATAAGCCAAATATTGGCTTGTTGGGCTTTATGCACCCAAAGCCCATTAGTGACTCAATGACCCTATAAATAAGTCATTCTAGTTTATGAGAAACTAAGACTCCATTCATTCCACAATCTCTATCTCATAGAAACGCCAACATCATACTAGCACTGGTGCTGGGCTTGCAGATCTGGTCAGGTTGATTGGACTTTAGGGTCACCACCATCAGATTCTCGTCGGTGAACGATAATTCTTTTCGTGCATTATATTCGATATTTGCATGTTTAATAAATGAGTCAAGAGCGATCTTCTGTCCTCGGGTCAGATTTGTTTATGTTTATTTCCGCTGCGTTTGGATCAGGCGTCGGGGGTATGGAAACCCAACAGTGGTATCAGAGCCAGGTTGCGCTTTGATTCATATCTTAGACAATTAATTTTTATTAGATTGTTTCCCATCGGTTATAATCGTGTTTGAATTTTAGAAATATTGTGATCCGAAAAACATAGAAATCAATTAAGAAGAGTTTTAATTGAAAACCTGAAATCATCAGCATCGGAAAACGTTTCCGATGCACGGCTGCCCATCGTCGGAAAGACTAGATCTCGCCGGAGAAATTAGTCCGGCAATGCGAGGAGCAAGGTTGAGCGGCTGGATTCCTGCATCTGTGCAAGAGTTGTGCAGATGGTAAGGAAATCTCAGCGATAACAGAGTGGGTCGATTCGCGACCAAATCCGTTGTCTGCTCGAGGGCAACAAACTCGCCGGACGAGGGAGATAATGGGTCGCAGCTTCGCCAAGGTTCTGCATGCATTTTTTTTAGAAACCTCCGCGAAGGCATTCTGGATTTGCGACGGCGCTCGGAATGGAGGCGCTAGGGTGGCGGCGGATTTCAACCCTATCCCTAACCCTAACCCTAATTTCGAATTTTGTGGGGATGATGAACAATAATCCCCGATTTTTTTTAAAAAAACTGAAAAATCGGGTAATTTTGGGGTTGAATTGCATTCTTAATTTGGGATCCAAATTGTTTGGTGTCCATAAAAGTTTTGGGTCATTTAAGATGTTTTGTCCGGATATTAATTTTTGAAATAATAAATCATAAACTTAATTAATTAAAAATACGATTTTTAATTATTAAGTGTAAAATGGAGATTTTACCAAGTAGTTGAAAATTTAATTAATTGGAAATTGAATGAAAGTGTTTCATTAAATTTGTTAATTTTATTTTCGATTAACATTATGATTTGAAGGTAAAATATTGATTTTACCAACTAATTGATAATTTAATTAATTAGAAATTAAATCAAAGTGTTTCGTTTAGTTTGTTAATTTTTTTTTCAATTAAAATGATTTAAAGGTAAAATAGAGATTTACCAATTAATTAAAATTTAATTAATTAGAAATTAAATAAAATTGTTTTATTTAATTTGTTAATTTTATTTTCAATTAATGATACGATTAGTGGGAAACGATAGAATAAATTAATTATTGTGTTCTAATTACATGTGATGTAAGGTCCCTAGTTCCTTAATTGCGGATTAAAGGCGTAAAAAGAGCTAACATACATCTATAGAGTATAAAGTTCGTGTTGATGCCTTGAGCTGTTAAGATTACAGTGCCAAAATAAAACTTCCAAAAGGGATTAATTACATTCCTAACCAATAGAATGTTAATCCTATAGCTTTATACTACTCCTAGAATAGAGACTATACAAAAGAATTAGGCCTGCTACATCAAAAGCACTCCTCACAAGCTCACCGCATCAACCCGCCTTAGCCCGACCGCCCAAAAGTACCTACAAGAACAACCCCAAAACCATGAGCATGTATATAAACCATATTCACAATAATATGATTGTAATTCAAATGCATAAACCGTAAATACGAATCACTTCCTGCATTTAATACATTTAAAAGCTCCCTTGGTTGTCCCTGTACCACAATCATAATCAATGGATTATAATACCAATAATGTATGTCATGACATGCACTCATTCCATGTATACCAATGGCCTTTTCCAGTCTTATTATATCAGCGGCATAATACCCCTCACATTTAGATGACATCGGCATTAATACCCCTCGCTTCGACATATTAGCGGCATAATATCCCTCGCAATAGTAATATGACAGCGGAATGATTATTCGCTTCGACATATTTGCGGAAAATATTCTTCATCGCTATAATATGACAGCGGCAAGTATTCTATCATCGCTTCGACATGAAGGCGGCAAGCATTCTTCATCACTGGAATATAATCTCGACCACAATCACATGCACCAATGCATCCAATATACACATGCAACCATAATGCATATCCAAACCATGTATGCAACAATGATGCATAACTAAGAACATGTATGCAACCGTAATGCATAACCAAATTCAATGCGTAAAATATGTTTTACCGTCCGATGCCCGTACGTCTCATTACGTACCTTAGTCCCAAAATGTGTTGTGTTGTGGACTTTATCTCCTAGGTTGTGTGGCCACCTGGGATGGTTCTACACATTCACACAAACCAATATTAGGAGCCAATAATAGTCCAATATCAAAAAATCCACAAAATAAATCATTTCCCATAATTCAGCTGCTGGCGATCGATCGCTATATCGAGGCGATCGATCGCGAGCCTTACCGATCGATCGCTTCGAATAGCGATCGATCACCAGACCTCTCTGTCTCGAGGCGATCGATCGCGCCATATACGGCGATCGATCGCTCGCACCTGAAATTTCCATTGTCCCTCAGCGATCGATCGTGCGATTTGTAGCGATCGATCGCCACAACCAGAACACGCGATTCCACCAATTTTTTTTACCTCAAATCCTTTCCAAACCATCCCAACTCAAACACCAATACATCAACAATACAAAAACACTAAAAACCTTCAATAAACACATTCATACAACCATAAATCCAACCCCCAACCAAAAATAACACCAACCCAAAACAAACCCATTTCAAAACAACCAAAACCATTTCAAATCCAAACCAAACACCATAAAAACATCAAGGAGATATCCATACCTCTTATGGACTCTAAATCTCACAAAAAACTCACAAACCAAGCTTTTGTAAAGATTTCTCCTTCCTCCCTTAGCCAAAAACGAAAATGGGTTGGGGATAGGGTTTTGGAAGAGTGATTTGGGGATTGGTAAAGTGATGGTAAAGTGGGGGGTACTGGCGTGGTAAGGGGTTATAAGTAAACATGTACCCCATAATTAACATGATGTATAAAATATCCCAACATGATATTCTAAAAACATTTTACCAAAATGCACCAAAACCTCAATTAAATACATGCTTTACCAAATAATTATCAACCATCACATTTAAACCATGATAACACCCAATTTCCCAACATGCATAACATGCACCCGGAAACGCTCTACCGGGTCACGCCTACCATGTGACTAAGCATTTCACCAAGATAATTAATTCCAACACATAATTTAATTATCACCATAAATAATCACATAAATATAATTAATGCCCAATTTGCATATAATTATTTCGGGGATATCACAATACTCCCCTACTTATGCGATTTCGACCTCGAAATCGCATGCACTTACCCAAACGAAACTAAACATAAATCACATACCAGAAAATAGTTCCGGGTAGTGCTGCACCATATGCCGCTCCGTCTCCCACGTGGCATCCTCGACACCCCTGCGATCCCACTGAACCTTGACCATCAGTATCACTTTGTTCCGAAGTCTGCGATCAGCTCTATCCAGAATCCTGACTGGCCGTTCCTCATAGGACACATCAGAATCTAACTATACCTCAGAAGGCTGTAACACATGTGACTGATCCAGCTCATATTCCGCAACATAGATACGTGGAATACGTCGTGAATACCAGATAACGACAGTGGCAAGGCCAAACGGTAAGCCAAGGTACCGATGCGCTGCAAAACCTCATACGGTCCAACATACCTTGGAGACAGTTTCCCACGCATACCAAACCGCACCACACCTCTGAAAGGTGAGATCTTCAAAAGACTCTGTCTCCCAACCGAAACTCCAACGGTCTCTGCCGTTTATTCGCATTGGCTGCCTGTCTGCCCTGAGCTGCCTTCATTTTCTGCCGGATAATTTTATCTTATCCTCCATTTCCCGAATCAGTTCGGGTCCTCCCACTGCTTTACTGGTCAAGTCGTCCCAGTATAATGGCGACCTACAATGCCTCCTACCATACAGAGCCTCAAACGGAGCCATCTGAATACTCGCCTGATAGCTATTATTGTAAGAGAACTCTACCAAGGCCAATGAATCTTACCATGAGGCATCAAACTCTAATACACAAGCCCGTAGCATGTCCTCGAGCGTCTGTATAGTACACTCGGTCTGACCGTCCGTCTGGGAATGATATGCTGTACTCAACCTCACCTCATTACCCAAAGTTGACTGTAGACCGCCCCAGAAATGAGATGTAAACCGTGGATCTCTGTCAGATACAATAGACACCGGAATCCCATGTAGTCTCACTATGTCCCGGACATACAGCTGAGCCATCCTCAAGTATGTGTACGTCATACTATAGGGAATGAAGTGAGTTACCTTTGTCAGCCTATCAATGATCATCCAAATGGCATCACAACCCGAAGTAGTCCTCGGCAAATGGGTCACAAAGTCCATGGATATGTGCTCCCATTTTCATCCTGTGAGACCCCGTTATCTAAACAAGATTCTAAGTGCAATTAAGAGAACTAATCATTCCTAAATCAGAGTATTAGGCCGTGTTGATAATCCTGAGCTTAAGAAATTACAGTACCAAAAGTTCAAAAGGAATTATACATATTCCTAACAAAAGGTACCAAATTATAGCTTCACTCTACTCTTTGTAGAAACTATACAAAAAGGAAAATTATGTTCTGCTAATCCTGTAGCACTCCTTACAGCTCAGCGTATCAACCTCAACCCTAGTTCTCCATGTCAAAAGCACCTACAAAGACAATCCCCAACACATGAGCACATCATAGTTCATATCAATCATAATATGAATGTAAAGCATAATTGCATAAATCATAGGCATAGGATACTTCCTGAATTTTCAATGCATTTAAAACGCCCATTTTGGTTGTCCCTGTACCATAACTCATAATCAAATCAATATATGATATTATGGTTTCTTTATATAAATGTCATGACATAACTTCCCTTCTTAAATCTTTACTTCAATTCTTAGTCAGTTTATCATCAGTGTATTTTAATGCCTCTCGCTTCATAACTTCATAATAAGCGGAACTCCCCTCCCTCGCTTCTTCATACAAGCGGTATTTCTATCATCGCTTCGTATGGAATACCTCGCCTCCATGTGCAAGCGGACCTACACCCCTCGCTCCACATTTTTAGCGGTATAAGCGGTAAGCATTAAAATCATCACTGTGATAACCCTGACTCGTGGAACACACACCAAATGTTCCACAACATACATATGCAACAACAATGCATAAACAACATGTATAATAATCATAATGCACAAACTGATACATACTTGTATCCATCGTGTGTCAAATCGACAAACATATAATACATGTTACCGTTGGGTGCCCGTATGTCGCTTACGTACATTTCCAAAATATCTTCAGTTGCAGGGCTCTATCCCCTACGTTGTGTGGCTACCTGTGATGGCTCTACAAGTGTACAACACAATATTAGATGCCTCATTACGATCCAATATCAAAAACGAAACAAAATATAACAATTTATATTTTTCAACATTTTGTGTCTCTCGATCGATCGGCCCCTCAAGCTCGATCGATCGAGAAGACACCTTAATTCAATGCCCAAGTTTCTGCCTCGCTCGATCGATCGAAATGGTATCACCGATCGATCAAGAACCTTAAGAGATCGATCGGGAAAACCACCGATCGATCGAGCCCTTTCCTTAAAAATACTCTGCCTCGCTCGGTCGATCGAGAAGGAATTCCGATCGATCGAGCTACCCTGTAAAAACGCGATTTCCAGAATTGCCAAGCACCCCATTTCATACCGTCCAATCTAGCATATAAGACATACAACATGCTTGAACAAACATGCTAAGAGCTACAAGGTACTACCGTGCATGTATTCCAATCAAAGTTCTACCCAAACGTAAACCCACATGTATCAAAATCGCCCAACTTTATCATTACTCACCCAACTCTCAAAAAAAAAAAAAAAACAGAGTTAAGCAATTCTTTATCCAGATTTTCGAGCACTTCCTTTCATACCAACAAATCTACCACATAACACATATAACTTGCTCAAACAAACATGTTAGGAGCTTCATAAAACTTCTATGTAAGTACTTAAATAAAAGGTTTAACAAAACCTAAGCTAGCATGCATCAAACTCATCACCACTAAACCCAAACCCAACCAAAAACAGAGTACCAAGTCTTACCCCCTTTTTCTCCTCTTTTGGTATGAATTATTGTACACCTTTTACCAAGGTTTTTCCTCCTCTTTCTGCAGCACTTCAGGGGCGATTTTTAGAGAAAAAGGGGAAGGAAAGATGAAGAGAAGAGAGGTGATTGTGGTAGGTGATTGAAGGGTATGATGAAGCATGGGTTGGTCAAGTGGGGGAGGGGTGGTGGCCGGTTATTGGGGGGTAGTGGGTGGCATGGGGTGTGGTGATTAATTGTGCCCCGGTATTTAGCACGATGTATTAAAATATCCTCACATGATATTTTATAGTATTTAATCAATAAAATACTTCTAATTCCAATTAAACATGCTTCACCAAAACAAACAACACTCACCCCCAAATAATCATGCCATAACCCAAATTCCCAACTTATATCACATGCACCCTGAAACGCATTTCCCCAATATTATAAATTCAACCCAATGAATTAATACCACAATCTTCATAACATAATTAATGTTTAAAAACACATAATCATTTCGGGGATATCACACATCCGGTATCTCGAAGCTCCTTAGCTAGCCACCAGGTCTCTGCCTCTCTGCCTTAACCCGCTGACAGATCAAACACCTCTTGACAAACGCGATCACATCACTCTTCATCCGTTTCCACCAGAATTGATCACATAGATCCTTATACATTTTTCTCCCTCCTGGGTGGATACTAAATCAGCTACTATGAGCTCGCTCCAAGATCCCTCTACGCAACTCCGGCGTACTCGGGACTACCCAACGGCTACCGAGTCTCAAAGAACCATCCTCAGCCACATTGAACTTTGATGGCTGTCCTTGAAGTACCAATGATGACCATCTATGAACCTCACCATCTGTTTTCTGAGCTCTCCTGATATTCTCATAGACATCTGGCTCAACTAATAAAGTCGATAACCATACCGGCGATGTATCCACATCGAAATCATAGCCCAGATGGCAACAAGAAGTCATCATCGCCGATAAGTGTATGGCGTCCTCCGCAGTACTCTTTACCTTCCGACTCAAGGCGTCTGCCATCAAGTTTGCTCTTCCCGGATGGTACTCTATTTCACAGTCATAGTCCTTAAGCAAATGCATCCATCTCCTCTGACGCATATTTAACTCCGCCTGAGTAAACAAAAATTTCAAGCTCTTATGATCCGTATATATGGTAAAAGACGTACCATACAAATAATGCCTCCAAATCTTCAGGGCAAAAATAATAGCCTCCAACTCCAAGTCGTGGACTGGGTATCTAGCCTCATGCGTCTTTAACTGCCTCGATGCATACGCTACCACATGCTTATCTTGCATCAATACACAACACAAGACCTGTAGGGATGCATCAGTGTACAGAACAAACCTTTTGTTCTCCGTGGGAATCACCAACACGGGCGTCGTCGTCAATCGATGCTTCAACTCTTGGAGGCTTTGCTCACAAGCCTCGGACCAATAGAAAGGTACCCTCTTTTGAGTTAACTGAGTCAATGGCTTAGCAATCTTAGAAAATCCTTCGACAAAAAGTCGATAATAACCGACCAAACCAAGAAAACTCCGTATCTCGGGCACAAAAGTGGGTGCAACCCACTCCATTACAGCCTCAATCTTCCTGGGATCCAATGTAAGGACCCTAGTTCCTTAAATGCGGATTAAAGGCGCAAATAAAATTTTCGTGCATAAATGGAGTATAAAAATCGTGTTGATGCCTTGAGCTATTAGATTACAGTGCCAAAATAAAGTTCCAAAAGGGATTAGTTACATTCCCAACCATTGAATGTTAATCCTATAGCTTTACACTACTCATAGAGTAGATACTATACAAAAGAATGCCTGCTACCAATAGCACTCCTCACTAGCTCACCGCATCAACTCGCCTTAGCCCGTCCGCCCAAAAATACCTACAGGACACAACCCCAAAACCATGAGCATGTATATAAATCATATTCACAATAATATGATTGTAATTTAAATGCATAGACCAAAAATACGATTTACTCCATGTATTTAATACATTTAAAAGCTCCATTGGTTGTTCCTGTACCACAATCATAATCAATAGATTATAATACCAATAATGTATGTCATGACATGCACCGATTTTCATGTATACCGTGTTCAATTCCCGAGTCTTATTATATCAGTGGCATAATACCCCTCGCGTTAACATGACAGCGGAATACCCTCGCTTAGACAATACCAGCGGCACTAATATCCCTCGCTATAAATATGACAGCGGTAGTGTTCTTCGCTTCATATTAGCGACAAATATTCTCTCATCGCTACGGTATGACAGCGGCAAGTATTCACATCGCTACGCCACTGGCGGCAAGTATTCTCCATCACTGTAATATAATCCCGACTCACAATCACATGCACAAATGCATCCCATATACACATGCAACCAAAATGCATGACCCAACCATGTATACAATCCATGATGCATAAACAAGACCACATATGCAACCACAATGCATAATCAATTCCATGTGTGCAACCATAGTGCATAGCCAATTCAAAGCGTAATAAATACGTTTTACCGTCCGATGCCCGTACGTCTCACTACGTACCTTAGTTCCAAAAGTGGAGATATCGTGGACTTTATCTCATAAGCTGTGTGGCCACTTGGGATGGTTCTACACATTCACACAAATCAATATTAGGAGCCAATAATAGTCCAATATCAAAAATTCCACAAAAATACCATATTTTGCCTTTCGCAATTGATCACCTGTGATGGGCGATCGATCGCGAGACCTTACTGCCCGATTCTCAAAATTTCTGGCTTTGGCGATCGATCGCCACATTTGGCGCGATCGATCGCCAGCCTCGCCGATCGATCGCCCAAGAGTGGCGATCGATCGCCAGACACTCCAAACGCGCTCTGCCAGGGCGCGATCGATCGCCTGAAATGGGCGATCGATCGCCAGTGTTTGTAACCCGAAAATTCACCATTTTTGCTCCAAAATTCCTTTCCAATCCATACCAACTCTCCTACCTTTAAACCAACAACATTAAACACATAATAACCTTCAAAATACACTTTAAACATCCCAAAAATCCAACATCCAACCAAAATAATACCAACCCAAAACAACCCATTTCAAAACCATTCAAAACCATAACAAACCCAACCCAAACACAACAAAAACAACAAGGAGGTATCCATACCTCTTGGGGACTCCAAATCTCCCAACAAATTCCACAAATCAAGTTTTTGTTAGGATTTCTCTTCCACTTTTTGCCCAATTTCGAAAATGAAGAGGAGGAGGGTTTGGGTGAGTGGTTTGGGGAAAATAGAAAAGTGATGGGTATAGTGGGGGTTGGGGGTATAAGTGGGTTATTAAATTAAATTGTACTCCCACAATTTTCATGGTGTATAAAACATTCCAACATGATATTTCAAAAGCATTTTTACCAAATGCACCAAAATCTCAATTAAATACATATATCACCAAATAATTACCCGCCATCATAATTAAATAATTAAAACACCCAAATACTAAACATGTAAAACATGCACCCTGAAATGCTCTACCAGGTCACGCCTACCATTTGACTAAGCATTTCACCAAGATAATTAATACCAACACATAAAATAATTATCACCATTAATAACCACATAAACATAATTAATGCCCAAATTGCATATAATTATTTCGGGGATATCACATCCACCGATATCCCACTGCTAGATATAACATGCCCCATAAACACTACACTGCTCAACCAAAACTCACACTTGCTGAGCTTGGCATATAACTGGTGATCTCTGAGGATCTGGAGCACTGTCCTCAAGTGTTTCACGTGCTCTTCCTCGCTCCGAGAGTAGATGAGTATGTCGTCAATAAATACTATGACGAACTGGTCAAGATATGGTTGAAACACTCTATTTATCAAGCTCATAAAGATAGCCAGGGCGTTCGTCACACCGAACGGCATAACTATGAACTCGTAGTGCCCATAACTAGTCCGAAATGCTGTCTTCTGCACATCCTCCTCCCTGACTCATATCTGATGGTAACCCGACCTCAAGTCAATCTTGCTATATAGCTTAGTACCCTGCAACTGATCAAATAAATCATCAATCCTTGGGAGAGGATACTTGTTCTTCACCGTGGCCTTATTCAGTTGCCGGTAATCGATGCACAAACGCATCGAACCATCCTTCTTCTTCACAAAAAGAACCGGTGTGCCTCAAGGCGATACGCTAGGGCATATATATCCTTTGTCAAGTAGTTCCTGTAGTTGCTCATTCAACTCCCTTAACTCTGCCGGTGCCATCCTGTAAGGGGCACGAGAAATAGCGGATGTCCCCGGTAATAACTCAATCCCAAACTCGACTTCTCTAGCCGGTGGGAATCCTGGAATCTCCTCTGGGAACACATCAGCAAACTCTGCTACCACGGGCATATCCTCTACCCTCAACTCTTTATTCTTCGCCGTCGTGTCCACGGCATAGATAAGATAGCCCGTGTGTCCACGTTCCAATAATTGGGACATTTTGACCTCTGAAATCAACGGAATCTTCGCACGAGAACCGTTCCCATATAAAGTCCACTGAATCCCCAAATCAGATCTGAACCGAACTGTCCTCTGCCGACAATCCACGACTGCCTGATATCTGTTCAGAATGTCGATGCTCGCAATGCAGTCGAAGTCTGACATACCCAATACAATCAAATCTGCCTTCAATTCATTGCCCTCAAAATAAATGAGGCAGTCCGTAAGAAACTGATCAGCAACAACGTTTCTTCCTGTGGGTTGCCTCTGTTGTACCGTCCCACTAGAAAACCTCCCTCGACCGTCCCTAAGATCCACCTGTCCTTCCCGATTGGGACAACGTCGAGCAATGTGGCCCGGCTTGCCACATCTGTAGCACGCAGAACAATCATGCATCAAATGCGGCCCTCCGCAAAAGTGACACTTAACATCTCCAACTCTACTAGCTTGAGTTGGTCCCCAAAGGTAGATACACCACCCCTCCGGTCTCCTTGCTTCCGGCTATCCGGCGGCTTTCCCCTAAACCGGGAAAAAGAAGAAGTCCCACGTGACTTAAAAGATCCTCCCCGGGGCCTCAAATTCTCAGATGAAGATCTTTGTGATGGAACTGGTGGGGGCGCAGCATCAGTATAAGCACCCACCCCTATCTCTGCCAACTCCGCTCTAGTAAGAGCATCATCAAAAGATGTCGGGTTGTTGGAAATAACCCGGTCAAAGGGTTCTGGTCGTAGTCCTTTCAAAAAGTGCCTCATCTTGGCATGCCCGTTTGTTGCGATATGGGGAACATACCTCAACAATGAAGAATAATGCATGGCATAGTCCGAGACTGTCATGCTCCCTTGCTTCAGGTTCGTGAATTCATCCTCATTTGTTTGCCTAGCCACATCAGAGAAGTTCTTCCACCACATGGAAGACTTCTTTGCTAGTTGAAACTCCGCTAGCCTTAACCAAGCCGTCCTAGCACAAGGCGCGGACACAAATATCTGTTCCAGTCTCTCTAGCCACTCTTCGGCCTCTTCCACTGTCTCTGTCCCCTCAGACATGGGCGGGTGGAAAGTTAGAAATTGAGTCAGACTAAGCTCCCCAGGAAACAACTGTGCCACCGGTTCCACTCCCACAGCCGGTGGAGGTAAAGGATTTGTCTGAGCTATGCTTGCAGTGACACTTCCAACATCACCCACCTCTTCATTGAGGTTCCCCAAATTCATAGCCGCCATGCTGTAACACAAGGGTTAACAACAATTCCAAACAATATATATACTACGCCGTTAGATAATATGAATGACAATAAGCATGTTAGTATAACAATTGTATACACAAATATGCGCAACATGCATAAACATGCCCAACTATAAACACCTAGCCAACCATGCTAAGGCTACCCTTCACTCGTTCCCGGGTTCTCTAACCACTGCTCTGATACCACTAATGTAAGGACCCTAGTTCCTTAAGTGCGGATTAAAGGCGTAAAAAGAGCTAACATACATCTATAGAGTATAAAGTTCGTGTTGATGCCTTGAGCTGTTAAGATTACAGTGCCAAAATAAAACTTCCAAAAGGGATTAATTACATTCCTAACCAATAGAATGTTAATCCTATAGCTTTATACTACTCCTACAGTAGAGACTATACAAAAGAATTAGGCCTGCTACATCAAAAGCACTCCTCACAAGCTCACCGCATCAACCCGCCTTAGCCCGTCCACCCAAAAGTACCTACAGGAACAACTCCAAAACCATGAGCATGTATATAAACCATATTCACAATAATATGATTGTAATTCAAATGCATAAACCGTAAATACGAATCACTTCCTGTATTTAATACTTTTAAAAGCTCCCTTGGTTGTCCCTGTACCACAATCATAATCAATGGATTATAATACCAATAATGTATGTCATGACATGCACTCATTCCATGTATACCAATGGTGTGATGTCTGGGGATTAATGGTGTTAATCCCGGCGTGGTATTAATCCTTAAGGGATTTTATTTGTGGCAATTAAGAATTAATTGCGGTTTGGGACTCCCGGGGATTTTAAGTCCGGTTTTTGGGAGTCGTTGGATCCAAGGGATGAGATTGTATTCTCATCGTGGAGATGACCTTGGATTTTGGTCTTTGGTGTGATTTGGGGTCCGGAGTACTTTGTACTGGGGCTGGCAATGGAATTTGAGTTGGAGAGGTGATTTTTGAAAACAGATGATTTTTAATGAATCATGATGTATTTGTGGGGGTTTTGGTGTGTTGTGGTATTTTTGCTATATATACCCGTTGGACACGAGATTTCCGTCATTTGGCACGGAATCACTCCTCTCCCTCTCCTCTCCCCTTCCTATCGTGTATCACCCCCCTTTTCCCCAACCCTCATCTTTTCTCTTCGGAGAAAAGTGGCCGGAGGCTCGATTTAGGAGACGGATTCTTCGAAGATAAGTTGGTAATCTCCTTCCCCTTGCTTTTATCTTTGTTTGGATTGTGATTTTGTTGGTTTTGGTTAAGTTTTGGGTTTAGTTTGATTTGGGTGATTTTTTTGGTAAAAATCATAAAACCTTTTGGGTTTGTTTTATTTTGGGTTGAGCACCCTTGTTGGAGGTCCTTGGGTGTGGATTTGTTGTGGTTTTGGGTTGGGAGGAGTTGGGGTATGTATTGTAGAGGTTTCAAGCTTTTGAAAATGGAGATTTTCGTGTTGCAGGTCGTACCGATAGATCGCCTGTGCGAGCGATCGATCGCCCGCTGGCAGTAGGCTTTTATGCATTGTGGCGATCGATCGCCACTTTTGGGCGATCGATCGCCTCGCTCCAGTAAGGTCTGGCGATCGATCGCTATATCGAGCGATCGATCGCCGAGGGGCTAGCGATCGATCGCTCGGCATAGCGATCGATCGCCAGCAAGATTTTGTTGGTTTTCTTGGCTTTTTCGTGGGATTTTGGATTCGCGACTTAAATGGTCGGCTTCCGGGGCAATGTTCACATTCCAATGGGAATGTTAGACTTTTTAAATGGTTTGGTTGGAGCCAAGTTAAATTAAACGGAACTCTCGGTTGAGTTTTTGGCTACCTTTTAAACTTGTAAAATTGTTTGCTTTGGGTGTTATGCATGCTTAGCCGGGTGGCTTTTATTTTGGTAATCGTCATGGATAGACCATATGTTTGGGGAGTTTTGAACGTGCTTAGGCACGTGGTCGCATGCTTATTCTTGATTGTGAGTTGTTTATGTGTTTTAGCACATATTTCTCGAGGCATGGAACTCAAGCAATGTTTGGCTTGGACTACGGAGATTTAAGGTACGTATAACGTACGAGCATAGCCTATTATAGTGTTGCAACTATAAAATGCACGGTATATGATAATTGTATGAAATGGGCATTGGAACACATGGTGTGTGATAATCAATTATATGGATATTGAAATATGTGGCATGTGGTAATTGCATTGAATAGGTATTGAAATGCATGGTGCATGATACTTGTTACGAAAGGATAACAATATGCATGGTAAATAATATTTGCGTCAAATGGTTATACATTGGGAACCATACGGTGCCGCTATTGAGCGAGCAATGATTTGGGATGCGATCGCCGTTGAGCGACCATCGGTTATGACGCCGCTATTGTTGAGCGTGCGCGAGGTTTAGTATGCCGCCATTGTGGAGCGAGCAGTGAAACAGGAATATGGAATTATTGGTTAGATATATGTGATATCTATGGTCCTTTACATTATGTTTTTACCATATTAATCATGGATCTGGCATGATAGAACGGTATTAGTTAATCTATGTGACGATTAACTGGCTTTGGGAATTTGATGAGTTTGGTTATTTTGAGAACAGGGACAATACAGGGGATCCCGGATGAGGGTGTTACCATCCAGGGAGTATCATTTAAATTATAGCATTTACATTTTGTATTTGAATTGCAATGTTATGCTTATTGGATTGGTGGTATCGGTATGCTCACCCCGTGTGGGGACTGTCTCTGTTGGGGCAGGTAACGCAGGTGCAGCAGTAGCTTTGGAGTTGAGCTCGGGCTGTTGATTAGAGGTACTTCCAGGATCGAGGTACCAAAGCTGGCTGGATAGACGCTCAGATCCAGAGTTGAGATCGAGTTGCTTGAGAGGTGCTTCCAGGATTGAGGCACCGGTGACGGTATCCGGTAGAGTGTTTTATACATCAGATACACGCTTATCCATTGGGTACTCTTATGTGAGTATATTTTACGTGTATATGGAATGTATAAATGGGCTACGGCTTCTCTCTGTTCATTGTGGTTGCATGCAATTAATTATGGAATTGCTAAATGAACTAAGAGCATGTTAGTGTATTATGTGGGTGGATGTTATATGACTAATCTTGGTTGGGGAATCTGAATATTATGTGAATTGAATGCAAGAAATTTTCTGGGTAGCATACGGTGTTGCACTTGCACATGGTTTTCCCCATGATGGTATGATTATATGCACAAATGGTATGGCTTAATACACTAATAACAGGTTAAGGGCACGGGGGTCCTTACATTAGTGGTATCAGAGCAGTGATTAACTCTTTGGGGTTGTTGAGGGCCTAGGAAACTGATAATGGGAATGAGAAGCACATACTTATGCATGATGGTAGTTAGTGTTGATTGGCACAACTATATTGCTTATGTGCGTTTATGATATGTGTTCATAATTGGAATATGTTATTGCTAACCATGGTGGTTGCAGGGTCTTATGAGACATGGACTATGCATTACGGTTGCATAGATATACATCGGAGTGATGATTCTAATGCTTTGCCGCTAAATGTTGGAGCGAGGTGCATTAAAATACACTCATGGCGATGTTTATGGGAATACGGGTTATGCATTACGGTTACATGCACGTCGAAGCGATGATAAATGCCGCTGTCGTGTCGAAGCGATGGTAAATGCCGCTGTCACGTCGAAGCGATGATGTCGCTGTCGTGCCGAAACAATTATTGGGACACGGGATATGCATTACGGTTGCATGCGTGGCGTAGCGATGTGAATACTTGCCGCTTTATGGCGTAGCAATGTGAATACTTGCCGCTGTCATACCGTAGCGATGAGAGAATATTTGCCGCTAATATGAAGCGAAGAACACGGCCGCTGTCATATTAATAGCGAGGGATATTATTTTCCGCTGGTATTGTCGAAGCGAGGGGTATTTCTGCTGTCATGTAAAGCGAGGGGTATTTCCGCTGTCATGCCGGAACGATGGTACCGCCGTCATGTCGAAGCGATGATGCCGCTGTCGTGTCGAAGCGATGATACATGCCGCTGTCACGTCGAAGCGATGATGCCGCTGTCATGACGTAGTGATGCGATCGGGAACAAAGTACTAAATGAGTATGAGTACCTCTTGAGTCCACGATTATTCCACTATTCTATTGGCGATGGTTCATGCCGCCGGGTATTCTATTGGCGATGGTTCATGCCGCCGGGTATTCTATTGGCGATGGTTCATGCCGCCAGGTATCATATAGCGATGGTACATTCCGCTACATCTATGGCGACGCTTCATACCGCCGGATATTCTTTGGCGATGTTTTATGCCACTGATTCTATAGCGATGGATTATGCCGCTATGGGTGTAGCACTGGATTATGCCTCCTACGAGCGATGGATGCTGCTTATGTACCGCTGGTGGACGATGGATACAGGTATTCCGCTATTTTGATAGCGATGAGGTATGGCAAATTACTTTTGATATCATTATTGTGAATTCCATGTGTTGTTTTATACTGTCATGTGTCTGACGATGAGATTATGGATGTCGTATATCGACATGTGCCGTCATGTGTTTGACGATGAGATTATGGATGTCGTATATCGACATGAGCCGTCATGTGTTTGACGATGTTATTTGGGATGTCTATGTGGACGCGTGTCGTCGTTTTGGCGAATAATACATTCGTGTTTATGTATTTGATTGTATGGTTTGAGTGCCGATGGTGGGCACATGGTAGAGTCTGGGTCACTAGTTGACGAGACTTTTTCCGAGCAGGTTTGCTCGATGGAGCATTGGATACATTGTACCGGTGAGGGTACCGCATCTTGTTATAGGAGTAAATATTCGTCGAGCAATGATACCCTTGGGTATGCTCGCAGGGTTGGCTAAGGCCAAGTGATTGGTGGTAAGAGTAGTCATTGAGGAAACTACTCGCTTGTTGTTGTGATATGTGTTAGGCATGGTTACACCCACCGTGAGGGTGTGGAATAAATCCTAATGGGTTAGGATTGCATGGTAATTAAGCATGGACGCCGGGTTGTCCATTGTGCTTTGGTGTTTTAGAGATATGTTGGGCGATGACCCACAACTCTGATGGTTTGTACGGTATGGTATACCGGGTTGGAACGTGTGTCGCATTGATAGGTTGGTATGAGCCTATGGGGCCAGCGAATCGCTAGCCAGGTATTGTTGCAGTGCTTTAGCGTGCTTGTGTTAGCCATTATAATGCTCGTTGGATTCGAGTTTGGTGAGTCGTATGGTGATACGATGAGGGTTATGGTAGGCTCTTGTAGTCTCTATGTGGCATGGCGTTTGAGGTAGGGAATACCTCACGGAGACGTTTATACGTCAAATGTTTTGAGAGACTTGTTTTGGGGTAGCTCAATTCTGTTGGGTATGCCAACGTGAGTGTCGTCAGGTCGTGGTTAGCTCTGGTTGAGCATCCTTGCATGTGGAATGCAACGGGAGTCACAATGGTTTGTGAGATATATTAGTGGGGTGGCACTGCTATTTTGACCTTATCTCTTGGAGAGATTTGGATTGTACTGTCTTGGAGACATCTTACATCGGTCGTGGATTGATTGTAAATCAGCCATGGTAAGCATTACTGGTGTTGGACCGAGTAATGAATTTCTTACCTCGGTGAGGCGTTTGAGGAGACGTCTCCGGGGAGATACTCGTTTGTGGAGTACTATGGCATTAGTTCAGAGCATCGTTGGGATGTGTATACATGGCGTATACGGATTTTGAGTCGGGTAATGGTGGTATTGATGCACTACTCTAACCAGTTGTGTATTTCTGGGTTCCAGGATATGTTTCGGTACAAATATATCCAGGTCTTCCGAACGGTGGTTCGAGGATTGGAGGATCATGGATTCATGACTTTTTCCTTGAGAGGAAGGCGGTATTATGATACCTACCGGTTGAATCTTTTGGGGAGATTCGTTATTTTGGTTCGTGTGGTGGTGATGTTGAAATCACACCCTTCGGTTTTGGTTTGTCAACCATCATTCTCCGTGGGGTGAGAATAATTGAGGTTTGACAGTTGGTTTTGGGATTTGGGTATGATTGGAGATACCCGAGTCTATTGCATAGTGTATGCATGTGGTGTTGGTGCGTGGGCATGTATGCCGTGTGTGTATACGAATGCCAACTTTATTTTGTTCCTTGTTGAACGTGGATTAGTATGCCTGGTTTAGTGAATCCCCGGTGTGAGATTGTGGAACCTCGAGATCGGTAATCTCGATGGCACGATGTGTTCTGATGAATGATCGTGAAGGTTGTTCGACTTCCCCTGAGGAGGGATCGTCGTATTTTGGAACCATGATAATTCTTGTTGGATAATTCGATAGCCTTCCTGTTTTAGGATTGTTGGATCCAATGATAAATGAGGGATGGCCGGGATTCAGGTTTGTTTAGTGTCATGGTTGACACGTGTGCAGGAATGTAATTGATTGTTTTGCGTGACCTCTGTGGAACTTGAGACTTTATGGAGTCTTGATGGTGTGTCGGGACCAAGATATGATTTCTTGGAACACACCGGAGTAAACATCCTCGGTGATGTGTTTTGCGTGGATCAGTGACCGTGGGTAACCCGGTCCGGGTTGCAAGTGGTGCAACTACTCCTTTGGAGGAGATGGGCTAGGAAGCGAAACCGGATTCTCAGTGAGTATACTGTTGTATACTAGTGGTCCCCATCATGACGATGCGTGTCAAGCATCGTGGGCAAGTGATGAATATCACGGGATGATATCTATGTCAGAACCCATGGAGATTTGGTTGGTTTGCAGTCGTGGTGCGACTTCTGGGACGTTTCACGTCGAGGTATGTTGTTATCTTTCGGGTGTGTATTGGTTTTGGCGTTTACTCTATTTTAGGGTTTGGTGCGAGACTGGTATTCTCGCAGTTGTTAATTCGATTCTAAGGTGGTTCAGAATCGGGGTCTTGGCTTTGTTTTGTTTGTGTAGTCCTGGTGTTACGTGGGGTACACTGGTGCAATTTCGGGGACGAAATTTTATTAGTGGGGGATAATTGTGATGTCCGGGGATTAATGGTGTTAATCCCGGCGTGGTATTAATCCTTAAGGGATTTTATTTGTGGCAATTAAGAATTAATTGCGGTTTGGGACTCCCGGGGATTTAAAATCCGGTTTTTGGGAGTCGTTGGATCCAAGGGATGAGATTGTATTCTCATCGTGGAGATGACCTTGGATTTTGGTCTTTGGTCTGATTTGGGGTCCGGAGTACTTTGTACTGTGGCTGGCAATGGAATTTGAGTTGGAGAGGTGATTTTTGAAAACAGATAATTTTTAATGAATCATGATGTATTTGTGGGGGTTTTGGTGTGTTGTGGTATTATGATGACCTGAGATTAGGGATGTTAATCCCGGAGTGTTAATAACCCGTAAAGTTGTTTTACGTGGTAATTGGAGTTTAATCGAGGTGTTGGGCCTTCTGGGCTCGTCTAATTGAGTAGTTGGGATCGTTGGATCCCGAGGTTGAGATCGTATTCTCATTTCGGTGAAAACCTGTGAGTTGGGTTTTTAGTGTGACTCAGAATCTCGGGTGCTTGGTGTGGGCACCGGTAGGGGGTTTTTGAGTTAGAGAGAGAGTTTTTGAAAACAGATGATTTTTAATGAATCATGATGTATTGGGGATATTAGTATTTCGGGGTATTTTTGCTATAAATACCAATTGAACCCAAAATTTTAAAGGAAATTTCATTTCAACCCCTTCATTTCCTCTCTCCTCTCCCGCGACTCCTTCCCCGTCTGCATCAGCCGCCGCGCGCAAAAGCGGTGCGCCCGCTGCCGTCCGGCCGCCGTTCGGCGCGTGCGACCTGCCGCCGGCTTCGTCTCGACGAGGCGCTCCTTTCCCCTCCATCAATTCGAAGTTTCATCGCATGTGGAAGTCGGATTTCGCTGGAATGCGCCGATCCCCAATTTCTAGGGTTCTTCGATTTTTCGTCCGATTTCTTCCGATTTCGTTTGGGTAACCTTCCTAACCCCCTTTTTCATGCTTGTGATATGATTCCCTGCCTAATTGTGATTTATTGGCTCGAATTTATTTCGAATTTCGTGAGGGTTGGTTCGAATTTTGTGATGTGTGCGTGAATGGGTTCGAAAATTGTAATCTTTGGCAGGGGTGTGGCGATTCTTGTTATGGGTCGTTTATTACATGCTTTAGTTGTATAAGGATGCTTCTTGTGTCCGAATTTTAGGGGTTTGGATTTCGAATTTGGGGGTTTGGCATGTGGGATGATTATTCATGCTATGGATTGATTAATTCATATGTGAGATGAATTATGGTGTTTAATGGGTTCGATTTGTGTTGTGAAGGTTCGAGAATTTGTGGGGTATTCTTGAGCGATTTTCGATATTGGTTTATTGTCTTGTGTTGACAATATTTTTGAGGGTTATGGGTGTGCTTGAGCATGAGTTGCATGTTCGTAATTAATTGTGAATTAATTTATCGTGTTAGCACATCGTTCCTCGGAGCATGGAACTCGAGCAAGGTTTGGCTCGGACTTCGGAGATTTAAGGTACGTGCGACGTACGAGCATTTCTATATATTAGGGCATTGTGAATGCATAATGAAATTTGATTTCATTGAATAATCGCGCATGAGGATTATATATATATATGTTGATATAGCCAAGGAATGACCCAAATCTTGATATCGCCGCTTGTAGCGTGCGTGACACTAGAGTAGGATGACTCTTACATGATATATGGGGTACTGTGTTGATATGACCATTGTAGGGCATTTGAGATGCCTGAGAATGATCGTGGGATCATGTATTCATTATACGACATTTGAGATGTCTAGGTATAATGAAGAATTGGTAAAATAAATGCTAGGCATTTGAGCTATATGTGATTAATAGCGAGGCTATGAAATCAGTATTAGATATTGAGATATCTACATTTGCATGAATGATGAACTTGGAATCATAATTATTGATATTCGAGAACTAAGCATGCAATGAGTTAAATCAATGTGTTGATTTACTGATTTATGAGATTTGATGAGTTTGATGATTGTGAGAACAGGGACAGTACACGGAATCCCGGATGAGGATGTTGCCATCCAGGGAGTATCATTTAAAATTCATTAATATTTACTTGTGTTGTAAATTATGAATTTCATTATTGTGATTATGAGATTTTGTGTATTGGTATGCTCACCCCGTTGGGGGCTGTCTCTGTTGGGGCAGGTGAACAGGTGCATCGATGGCGGTGGAGCTGAGCTCGAGCTGTTGATTTGATGTACTCACAGGATCATGGTACCAGGGCTTGATGGAGCACGGTATCGTATAGAGTACTTATATACACCCAAGATTTATATACACATTTATGATGCTCGCATGTGAGCACGAATATTCTTGTATATGGGTTGTATATAAAGGCATGAGCCTTTCTCTCTTTCATTATGTGTTGCATGCAATTGTGGTAGAATTGCTAATGATATGAGAGTCGTTAGTGTATTATGTGGGTTTTGAGACCCATTTATGTCGTCATATGTGTGGTGTCTTCCCTGGCTGGGAATTTACTTTGTGTTCTATATTCTGTTGAGTATTGTGTATTCCCTGGCCGGGAATTATATTATGTGATGTGCTTGTGTTTTGGGATAGCTCAATTTATGGGGAGACTCTGCCCAAATTTTTATAAAAACCCACAATGCAAAAGGGCACCAAGGGGTGGTAAAGGGCGAACTTGTGAGTCTAATTGTGGGTAGAGATGATCTTAATGTTGTATATTAAAGAAATTTTGTAGTTGCCATTCAATGGTAAAGTATCATCTGAGCTTCCCGATTGGCTTTTTATTGAAAGCATGTGCCACACATAGTGGTTAATACACTAATTAAGGGTTAAGGGCTTGGGGTCCTTACATTAGTGGTATCAGAGCAGTGGTTGCTCTTTGGGGCTGTTAAGGGCCTAAGAAGTTATTGATAGCACATACTTATGCATGATGGCATTAATGTTGTATGACACGACTAGTTGTTCATGTGCTTTTTCTGATATAAAAAGTGGTATTGCTAACCATTGTGGTTGCAGGAATCGTGTGGAACACGATAGGTTGGCATTAATAGTGATGTCTGGCACTCCGTGTGTTATGTGCCAAGGAATCTGATTTTGTAAGAGAATCAGGTAAAGGGATATTTCCGAGGTAACATGTCTTGGTATACGTATTGACTTGCAAGTGGTTGCATTTATGCATTGGATGATTGTTGCATAGCGTATATGGCTATTGTTGCTAACCATGATGGTTGCAGGTTACAGGAAATATGGAGTACGTAAGCGACGTACGGGTATCCCAACGGTAACATGTATTCATGTTTGTCTGTGTGACACATGATGAATGCAATGTGATGCATTACGGTTATGATACATGTTATTATGCATTGTTGTTGCATATTGTGATGTGGAATAAAGAGGTGTATTCCACGAGTCAGGGCGATCACAGTTAAGGTTTTAATGCTTACGCTTTATCGCTGCGCATGTGGAGCGGGAGGGGGGAGGCTCGCTGGCACATGGAGGCGAGGTATACCATACTGAGCGAGGAAGAGATACCGCTAGTATGAAGAAGCGAGTATGCGATACCGCTTGTTTTGAGATTATGAAAGCGTGGAAGCATTAAAATAACTGATGATGACTGACTCAAGAAAGGATGATGATGCATTCCTTTGTGATGACACGGATGATAGCGGTGATGTGTCCCGCTGTGTCGATTTATATTCATTCCATTGTGATGACACGGATGATAGCGGTGATGTGTCCCGCTGTGTCGATTTATATTCATTCCATTGTGATGACACGGATGATAGCGGTGATGTGTCCCGCTGTGTCGATTTATATTCATTCCATTGTGATGACACGGATGATAGCGGTGATGTGTCCCGCTGTGTCGATTTATATTCATTCCATTGTGATGACACGGATGATAGCGGTGATGTGTTCCGCTGTGTCGATTTATATTCATTCCATTGTGATGACACGGATGATAGCGGTGATGTGTTCCGCTGTGTCGATTTGTATTTATAGCGACGGTTCATTCCGCTATATTGATTGGCGAGGGTTCATTCCGCCAGGTGTATTTATAGCGACGGTTCATTCCGCTATATTGATTGGCGAGGGTTCATTCCGCCAGGTGTATTTATAGCGACGGTTCATTCCGCTATATTGATTGGCGATGGTTTATACCGCCGGACACGGATGATAGCGGTGATGTGTTCCGCTGTGTCGATGATGATGATTCACCTCTTTGTGATTATTGGCGATGATTCGTGCCGCCGTATATATTGATAGCGATGCCTCTTTCCGCTATTATGTGGACGATGATTCATGCTCAGGTGTATAGCAAGGTTTCATGCCACTTATTATATGACGAGGTGTCATGCCCTCGATTCTATAGCGAGGGATTGTGCCGCTATGTACTCAGCACAGGATTTTGCCGCCTTCGAGCGATGGGTGCTGATTACGCACTATTATTGAGCGACGGAGACAGGTATGCCGCTATATTGTTAGCGATGAGGTATGAGATATTGCTATTCTATTAGCTTTATTGTATCTGGCATGCGTTGATATACATGTTTTATTATGCCTATTTTACTAGCATGATGGTGGATGACATGTATCGTCACTAGTTGACAATGCCTTAGATGCCATGAGTTGGCATGTATCGTCACAGGATGACGATGACGATGGTGTAGGAGATGTCTTATTAGACATGCATCATTGTTACGATGATCGATGCGTTGAGTATACGTATTCAGTGGTATGCCTTGGGTGCCAGTACCGAGCACAAGGTGGTGTGTGCGGCACCGATTGACGTGACCCTTATACCGAGCGGGTTGCTCGAGGAATGGTTGGATGCGCTGTACAGGTGATTGTACCGCAGCTACGTTGGGGTGATCATTTTACGAGTGGTGATACCCTTGAGGTATGCTCGTTGGAATGGCTCTTGGCCATGTGATTTGACGACAGGAGTAATCATGAGGAAATTACTCGCTTTCTGTCGATGTGACATGTGGTAGACATGGTCACACCACCCATGAGGGTGTAGGATGAGTCCTAAGGGAGTAGGATCAGGTTATGTTAAGTACATCGGGACATTGGAGTGTCCAGGGTGTATCGGCATTAGAGGAACGTTGGGTGTAGACCCACTACTCTATTGATTTTCTTCCCACGGTATGGTGTGCCGTACGGAAGCATCCGTCTTGTTGGTAGGTTTGAGGTAAACCTAAAGAGGCAGAGACTAGGTTGTCTGCCGCGTGTGTGTAGCACCATGATGGGCTTGCTAGAGCTGTTATAATGCTCGTTGGAACCAATTTTGGCAAATCGTAAGGTGATACGATGGGGATTGTGGTGGACTCTAGTAGTCACCATGTCATTTGAGGTTGAGGTGGTGTATGCCTCACTGAAACGTGTATACGTTTATGTTTAATCTTGGTGAGACTTGTCTGGGACAGCTCATGATGTTGGAGTACCAACAAGAGAGTCATCAAGTCGTTGTTGACTCGATCTGAAGGAATTCGTGTATTTGGGATGCAATGGTGTTATTGCATCCAGTTTTTCCGAACAGTGGTTCGAGACTAGTGGATCTCGAGTTCGATGGCACTTCCCTTGTGAGGAAGGGGGTAGCACTATACCTATTTGGGGAATCTTTGAAAGATTCGGTAAGTTGGTGCATGTGGTGTTGATTTTGAGAATCACGCCGTGTTGTTGATCGTCGATTTTCATTCTCCACTGGGTAGGGAATGACTCAGGATTGACGGTTGTGTTTGCGGCTTAAGGGTATGTTGTAGATACCTGAGCCAAGTGCATTGAGTATGCATGTGGTGTTCGTGCTGAGGCAGGTATACCGATGAGTATACGGATGCCAGTTGTTGATTTCCTTCCTGTCAAGCATAGAGTTATGCTATTTTTGGATGGTTAAATCTCTGATGAGAGATATGGAAACCTTGAGATTGGGAATCTCCATGGCACGATATTTATGAGGAATAATCGTGAAGTTAGTTGACTCCCTTGAAGAGGGATTATCTTGTGAGGGTTAAGGTACTTCATTTTTGGTGTTTCCCTCAGAGTTATGCGATAACCTTCCCAAGTTTGGATTGTTTAAATCCTAGGATTATCAAGGGATGGCAGGAATTTTGGATTTGTTGGGTGTCGCTGACGACCCAAGTGTTGAGGATGCAATGGGTTTATTGCATGTCCTTTCAGAATTTGAAACTCTGTGGAGTCTCGATTGTTTATTTTGACCAGGATGTGGTTCTTGGGATATCCAGAGGTGGACATCTTGTGAGATGTCTTTTGTGTGGATCGGTAGCCGTGAGTTGCCCGATCCGAGTTGCAGAGGGCGCAACTGCTCCTTGGATGGAGGTGGTCTGTATAGCGGGAAACCAGGTTTGGTATGTGTACACCGTGGTATACTAGTGTTTCCCTCGTAACGATGTATGTTAGACATCGTGAGTCTTGATAGAGATGTCATGGAATGATATCTACGATAGAATCGGGAGCGATTCGAATCCTTGCAGTTTCAGTTGACTAACTGCTTTTGGATTATTAGCGTTGAGTTGTGCTGACGCTCTTTGACGTTATGATGGATTTGGAAGTCTATTCCACTCCAGAGTTTGACACGAGGTCAATGTTCTCACGGTTGAGATGTCATTCATGATGTGTTCTTACTAGTTGTATTAGAACGAAAGATGACTGTCCGATCTACGGTCGTAAGTATTGGTTGTTTTGCAGTCATGCGGGACTGACTTTTGGGATGAACCGCATCGATGTACGTTTTGCCTCTTGGGTGATGAGTTGGTGTTGGTTTTGGTATGTCGCTCTGTCTCAGAGTTCGATGTGAGATAAGTATTCTCGGGGTTTTTAAGACGATTCTGATATGGTCAGGAATCGAGGTTATGACTACTACAACTTGTAGTTGTGTGGCCCGGGTGTTACGTGATACACCGGTGCTAATTTCGAGGACGAAATTCTTTTAGTGGGGGATATTGTGATGACCTGAGATTAGGGATGTTAATCCCGGAGTGTTAATAACCCGTAAAGTTGTTTTACGTGGTAATTGGAGTTTAATCGAGGTGTTGGGCCTTCTGGGCTCGTCTAATTGAGTAGTTGGGATCGTTGGATCCCGAGGTTGAGATCGTATTCTCATTTCGGTGAAAACCTGTGAGTTGGGTTTTTAGTGTGACTCAGAATCTCGGGTGCTTGGTGTGGGCACCGGTAGGGGGTTTTTGAGTTAGAGAGAGAGTTTTTGAAAACAGATGATTTTTAATGAATCATGATGTATTTGTGGGGATATTAGTATTTCGGGGTATTTTTGCTATAAATACCAATTGAAACCAAAATTTTAAAGGAAATTTCATTTCAACCCCTTCATTTCCTCTCTCCTCTCCCGCGACTCCTTCCCCGTCTGCATCAGCCACCGCGCGCAAAAGCGGTGCGCCCGCTGCCGTCCGGCCGTCGTTCGGCGCGTGCGACCTGCCGCCGGCTTCGTCTCGACGAGGCGCTCCTTTCCCCTCCATCAATTCGAAGTTTCATCGCATGTGGAAGTCGGATTTCGCTGGAATGCGCCGATCCCCAATTTCTAGGGTTCTTCGATTTTTCGTCCGATTTCTTCCGATTTCGTTTGGGTAACCTTCCTAACCCCCTTTTTCATGCTTGTGATATGATTCCCTGCCTAATTGTGATTTATTGGCTCGAATTTATTTCGAATTTCGTGAGGGTTGGTTCGAATTTTGTGATGTGTGCGTGAATGGGTTCGAAAATTGTAATCTTTGGCAGGGGTGTGGCGATTCTTGTTATGGGTCGTTTATTACATGCTTTAGTTGTATAAGGATGCTTCTTGTGTCCGAATTTTAGGGGTTTGGATTTCGAATTTGGGGGTTTGGCATGTGGGATGATTATTCATGCTATGGATTGATTAATTCATATGTGAGATGAATTATGGTGTTTAATGGGTTCGATTTGTGTTGTGAAGGTTCGAGAATTTGTGGGGTATTCTTGAGCGATTTTCGATATTGGTTTATTGTCTTGTGTTGACAATATTTTTGAGGGTTATGGGTGTGCTTGAGCATGAGTTGCATGTTCGTAATTAATTGTGAATTAATTTATCGTGTTAGCACATCGTTCCTCGGAGCATGGAACTCGAGCAAGGTTTGGCTCGGACTTCGGAGATTTAAGGTACGTGCGACGTACGAGCATTTCTATATATTAGGGCATTGTGAATGCATAATGAAATTTGATTTCATTGAATAATCGCGCATGAGGATTATATATATATATGTTGATATAGCCAAGGAATGACCCAAATCTTGATATCGCCGCTTGTAGCGTGCGTGACACTAGAGTAGGATGACTCTTACATGATATATGGGGTACTGGGTTGATATGACCATTGTAGGGCATTTGAGATGCCTGAGAATGATCGTGGGATCATGTATTCATTATACGACATTTGAGATGTCTAGGTATAATGAAGAATTGGTAAAATAAATGCTAGGCATTTGAGCTATATGTGATTAATAGCGAGGCTATGAAATCAGTATTAGATATTGAGATATCTACATTTGCATGAATGATGAACTTGGAATCATAATTATTGATATTCGAGAACTAAGCATGCAATGAGTTAAATCAATGTGTTGATTTACTGATTTATGAGATTTGATGAGTTTGATGATTGTGAGAACAGGGACAGTACACGGAATCCCGGATGAGGATGTTGCCATCCAGGGAGTATCATTTAAAATTCATTAATATTTACTTGTGTTGTAAATTATGAATTTCATTATTGTGATTATGAGATTTTGTGTATTGGTATGCTCACCCCGTTGGGGGCTGTCTCTGTTGGGGCAGGTGAACAGGTGCATCGATGGCGGTGGAGCTGAGCTCGAGCTGTTGATTTGATGTACTCACAGGATCATGGTACCAGGGCTTGATGGAGCACGGTATCGTATAGAGTACTTATATACACCCAAGATTTATATACACATTTATGATGCTCGCAAGTGAGCACGAATATTCTTGTATATGGGTTGTATATAAAGGCATGAGCCTTTCTCTCTTTCATTATGTGTTGCATGCAATTGTGGTAGAATTGCTAATGATATGAGAGTCGTTAGTGTATTATGTGGGTTTTGAGACCCATTTATGTCGTCATATGTGTGGTGTCTTCCCTGGCTGGGAATTTACTTTGTGTTCTATATTCTGTTGAGTATTGTGTATTCCCTGGCCGGGAATTATATTATGTGATGTGCTTGTGTTTTGGGATAGCTCAATTTATGGGGAGACTCTGCCCAAATTTTTATAAAAACCCACAATGCAAAAGGGCACCAAGGGGTGGTAAAGGGCGAACTTGTGAGTCTAATTGTGGGTAGAGATGATCTTAATGTTGTATATTAAAGAAATTTTGTAGTTGCCATTCAATGGTAAAGTATCATCTGAGCTTCCCGATTGGCTTTTTATTGAAAGCATGTGCCACACATAGTGGTTAATACACTAATTAAGGGTTAAGGGCTTGGGGTCCTTACAGGTATTTTTGCTATATATACCCGTTGGACACGAGATTTCAGTCATTTGGCACGGAATCACTCCTCTCCCTCTCCTCTCCCCTTCCTATCGTGTATCACCCCCCTTTTCCCCAACCCTCATCTTTTCTCTTTGGAGAAAAGTGGCCGGAGGCTCGATTTAGGAGCCGGGTTCTTCGAAGATAAGTTGGTAATCTCCTTCCCCTTGCTTTTATCTACGTTTGGATTATGATTTTGTTGGTTTTGGTTAAGTTTTGGGTTTAGTTTGATTTGGGTGATTTTTTGGTAAAAATCATAAAACCTTTTGGGTTTGTTTTATTTTGGGTTGATCACCCTTGTTGGAGGTCCTTGGGTGTGGATTTGTTGTGGTTTTGGGTTGGGAGGAGTTGGGGTATGTATTGTAGAGGTCAACCTTTTGAAAATGGAGATTTTCGTGTTGCAGGTCGTAGCGATCGATCGCCTGTGCCGAGCGATCGATCGCCCGCTGGCAGTAGGCTTTTATGCATTGTAGCGATCGATCGCCACTTTTGGGCGATCGATCGCCTCGCGCCAGTAAGGTCTGGCGATCGATCGCTATATCGAGCGATCGATCGCCGAGGGGCTAGCGATCGATCGCCAGCAAGATTTTGTTGGTTTTCTTGGCTTTTTCGTGGGATTTTGGATTCGCGACTTAAATGGTCGGCTTCCGGGGCAATGTTCACATTCCAATGGGAATGTTAGACTTTTTAAATGGTTTGGTTGGAGCCAAGTTAAATTAAACGGACTTCTCGGTTGAGTTTTTGGCTACCTTTTAAACTTGTAAAATGGTTTGGGTGTTATGCATGCTTAGCCGGGTGGCTTTTATTTTGGTAATCGTCATGGATAGACGATATGTTTGGGGAGTTTTGAACGTGCTTAGGCACGTGGTCGCATGCTTATTCTTGATTGTGAGTTGTTTATGTGTTTTAGCACATATTTCTCGAGGCATGGAACTCAAGCAATGTTTGGCTTGGACTACGGAGATTTAAGGTACGTATAACGTACGAGCATAGCCTATTATAGTGTTGCAACTATAAAATGCACGGTATATGATAATTGTATGAAATGGGCATTGGAACACATGGTGTGTGATAATCAATTATATGGATATTGAAATATGTGGCATGTGGTAATTGCATTGAATAGGTATTGAAATGCATGGTGCATGATACTTGTTACGAAAGGATAACAATATGCATGGTAAATAATATTTGCGTCAAATGGTTATACATTGGGAACCATACGGTGCCGCTATTGAGCGAGCAATGATTTGGGATGCGATCGCCGTTGAGCGACCATCGGTTATGACGCCGCTATTGTTGAGCGTGCGCGAGGTTTAGTATGCCGCCATTGTGGAGCGAGCAGTGAAACAGGAATATGGAATTATTGGTTAGATATATGTGATATCTATGGTCCTTTACATTATGTTTTTACCATATTAATCATGAATCTGGCATGATAGAATGGTATTAGTTAATCTATGTGACGATTAACTGGCTTTGGGAATTTGATGAGTTTGGTTATTTTGAGAACAGGGAAAATACAGGGGATCCCGGATGAGGGTGTTACCATCCAGGGAGTATCATTTAAATTATAGCATTTACATTTTGTATTTGAATTGCAATGTTATGCTTATTGGATTGGTGGTATCGGTATGCTCACCCCGTGTGGGGGCTGTCTCTGTTGGGGCAGGTAACGCAGGTGCAGCAGTAGCTTTGGAGTTGAGCTCGGGCTGTTGATTAGAGGTACTTCCAGGATCGAGGTACCAGAGCTGGCTGGATAGACGCTCAGATCCAGAGTTGAGATCGAGTTGCGCTTGAGAGGTGCTTCCAGGATTGAGGCACCGGTGACGGTATCCGGTAGAGTGTTTTATACATCAGATACACGCTTATCCATTGGGTACTATAAGGACCCCAAGCCCTTAACCCTTAATTAGTGTATTAACCACTATGTGTGGCACATGCTTTCAATAAAGACTCAATCGGGAAGCTCAGATGATACTTTACCATACCCATTACACCAATTTTCACATGATAGACTTTTATAAAAATTTGGGCAGAGTCTCCCCATAAATAGAGCTATCCCAAAACACAAGCACATCACATAATATAATTCCCGGCCAGGGAATACACAATACTCAACAGAATATAGTACACAAAGTAAATTCCCAGCCAGGGAAGACACCACACATATGATGACATAAATGGGTCTCAACACCCACACAATACACTAACGACTCTCATATCCTTAGCAATTCTACCACAATTGCATGCAACATATAATGAAAGAGAGAAAGGCTCATGCCTTTATATACAACCCATATACAAGAATATCCGTGCTCACATGCGAGCATCATAAATGTGTATATAAATCTCGGGTGTATATAAGTACTCTATACGATACCGTGCTCCATCAAGCCCTGGTACCACGATCCTGTGAGTACATCCAATCAACAGCTCGAGCCCAGCTCCATAGCCATCGATGCACCTGTTCACCTGCCCCAACAGAGACAGCCCCCAACGGGGTGAGCATACCAATACACAAAATCTCATAATCACAATAATGAAATTCATAATTTACAACACAAGTAAATATTAATGAATTTAAATGATACTCCCTGGATGGCAACATCCTCATCCGGGATTCCGTGTACTGTCCCTGTTCTCACAATCATCAAACTCATCAAATCTCATAAATCAGTAAATCAACACATTGATTTAACTCATAGCATGCCTGATTCTCAAGTATCAATAATTAATGATTCCAAATTCATTATACATGCAAACATAGATATCTCGATATCTAACACTGATTTTCAACTTTGCTACCAATCACAGATAGCTCAAATGCCTAGCATTTATTTCACAAATTCTCTATTTCACTTAGACATCTCACATGTCTCCTAACGAAGACATCTCACATGTCTTTCAATGAATACATGATCGCACGATCATTCTCAGGCATCTCAAATGCCCTACCCTTTATTTTACAAATTCTCATTTATACTTAGACATCTCACATGTCTTACAATAGTCAAATAAACCCAGTACCCCATACCTCTTATAAGGTCATACTACTCTAGTATTACGTACACTTGTGGCAGCGATATCAAGACTAGGTCGTTCCATAGTCATATCGACACATATATATATAGCCATACCCACAACCATCTAATGCAATACAACACATTATGCATTTCACAATTGCTATCACATATAGTAATGCTCGTACGTCACACGTACCTTAATCTCCGAAGTCCGAGCCAAACCTTGCTCGAGTTCCATGCTCCGAGGAACGATGTGCTAACACGATAAATTCACGATTAATTACGAACATGCAACTCATGCTCAAGCACACCCATAACCCTCAAAAATATTGTCAACACAAGACAATAAACCAATATCGAAAATCGCTCAAGAATACCCCACAAATTCTCGAACCTTCACAACACAAATCGAACCCATTTAAACACCATAATTTATCTAAAATATGAATTAAGCTATCCAAGCAAGAATCAACACCCCTTGCCAAAAACCCCCAAATTTTCGAACTCAAAACCCTTAAATTCGAACCCAAACAAGCCCTTAAATTCGAACCCTTATAATTCTTCAAATTCGAACACAATCAAGCATCATAATGCATCTACAACATGAATTAATCAATTACTAACAAGAATCGCCACACCTCTGCCCAAAAATCACAATTTTCGAACCTAAACCCACGAAAAAGCATAAATTCGAACCAATCCCACCAACAGCAATAATTCGAACAAATCGAACACAAAAATGGCAGGGAATTACACAACAACGACGAAAAAGGGGCAAGGGAGGTTACCCAATCGAAAATCGGAAGAAATCGGACGAAAATCGAAGAACCCTAGAAATTGGGGATCGGCGCACTTCCGCAAAATTCGACTTCAAAACGCGATGAAACTTCGAATTGATGGAGGGGAAAGCTGCGTCTCGTCGGGACGAAGCCGGCGGCGGGTTGCACGCGCCGAACGGCGGCGGCCGAAGCGTCTGAAGCGGCGGGGGCTGGGGAAAATCGGGAATGGGGCGCGGCTGCGGGAGGGAGAGAAGGAAAGAGCTGAAATGATTTTCTAATTAAAGATTCCGGGTTCAAATGGTATTTATAGCAAAAATACCCTGAAATACTAATATCCCCACAAATACATCATGATTCATTAAAAATCATCTGTTTTCAAAAATTCTCTCTCTAACTCAAAAATCCCCTACCGGTGCCCACACACAGCACCCGAGATTCTGAGTCACACTAAAAACCCAACTCGCAGGTTTTCACCGAAATGAGAATACGATCTCAACCTCGGGATCCAACGATCCCAACTACTCAAATAGACGAGCCCAGAAGGCCCAACACTGCGATTAAACTCCAATTCGACACGTAAAACCACTTTAGAGGTTATTAACACTCCGGGATTAACATCCCTAATCTCAGGTCATCACAATATCCCCCACTAAAAGAATTTCGTCCTCGAAATTAGCACCAGTGTATCACGTAACACCCAGGCTACACAACAACATGAAGCCATAAACTCGATTCCTGACCATATCAGAATCGTCTTAAAAACCTCGAGAATACTTATCTCACATCGAACTCTGAAACAGAGCGACATACCAAAACCAACATCAACTCATCACCCAAGAGGCAAAACGTACCTCGATGCGGTTCATCCCAAAAGTCAGTCCCTCATGACTGCAAAACAACCAATACTTACGACCGTAGATCGGACAGTCATCCTTCGTTCTAATACCACTAGTAAGAACGCATCATAAATGACACCTCAACCGTGAGAACGTTGACTTCGTGTCAAATTCTGGAGTGGAATAGACTAAGAGCGTCAGTATCACTCAACGCTAACAACCCAAAAGCAGTTAGTCAACTGAAACTGCAAGGATTTGAATCGCTCCCGATTCCATCGTAGATATCATCCAATGATATCTTTATCATGACTCACGATGTCTAACACACATCATTACGAGGAAACACTAGTATACCACGGTTCACACATACCAAACCTGGTTTCCACTTTCAAACCTTTTCCATCGAAGGAGCAGTCGCATCACTGCAACTCAATTTGGGCAACACACGGCCACAGATTCACACAAAAGACATCTCACAAGATGTCTACCTCCGGATATTCCAAGGATCACATCCTGATCATAAATAAACCATCGAGACTCCACAGAGTTCAAATATTGGGAGGACATGCAATAAACACATTGCATCCTCAACGCTTGTGTCGACAGCGACACCCAATAAATCCGAATTCCTGCCATCCCTTGGCAATCTTAGGATTTAACAATCCAAACTTGGGAAGGCTATCGCATAACTCGGAGGAAACACCAACAATGAAACACCTCAACCTACACAAGATAATCCCTCCTCAAGGGAGTCAACTAACTTCACAATTATTTCTCATAATTTATAGTGCCATGGAGATTCCCAATCTCAAGGTGTTCAATATCTCTCATCAGAGATTTAGCCATCCAAAATAGCATAACTCTATGCTTGACAAAAAGGAAGTCAAAAACTAGCATCCGTATACTCACCGGTATACCTGCCTAAGCACTGACATCACATGCACACTCAATGCACTTGGCTCGGGTATCTACAACATACCCCTAAGCCCCCAAACACAACTGTCAATTCTGAGTCATTCCATTGCAGTGGAGAATGATAATCGACGACCAACAACACGGCGTGATTCCCAAAATCAACATCACACGTACCAACTTACCGAATCCTTCAAAGATTCCCAAATAGGTATAATACTACCTCCTTCCCCACAAGGGAAGTGCTATCGAACTCGAGATCCACTAGTCTCGAACCACCGTTCGGAAAAACTGGATACAATAACACCCATTGCATCCCAAGTACACGGATTCCCCAGATCGAGACAATAACGACCTGATGACTCTCTTGTTGGTACTTCAACATTATGAGCTGTCCCAGACAAGTCTCACCAAAATTTAACATCAACGTATACACGTTTCAGTGAGGCATGCACAACCTCAACCCCAATTGACGTGGTGACTACTAGAGTCCACCACAATCCACATCGTATCACTTTACGATTTGCCAAACTTGATTCCAACGAGCAGTATCATGGCTCCAACAATCACACTATATCATCACTACGATATCTGGCTAGCAAAGCGCTGTCTCCATAGGCTCATATCAAGCCCACCAACAAACCATATGTTCCATCTCGGTATCCTATACCGCAGAAACTGTTAGAGTAATGGGTCATCGCCCAACATATCTCTAAAATACTACGCACAATGGACAACCCGGTGTCCTTGCTCACTTATGATACAATCATAGTCCGTTAAATCTTATCCCACACTCTCAGGGTGGGTGTAACCATGTCTACCCTACGTCACAACACAAGCGAGTAGTTTCCTCAATGACTACTCTTACCACCAATCACTTGGCCTAAGCCAAACCAACGAGCATACCCAAGGGTATCATTGCTCGACAAAAGCTCTCGTCAACTAGTGACCCAGACTCTACCATGCGCTCACCATCGGCACTCAAACCATACGACTAAACACATAACATAAATGTATTAAGCATCATCGACATAGAACATCCACTATGTCATCGTCATCCCGTGACGGCATATGTCAACACATGACATTCAGTTAACATTGTCAAACATACGACGGTACATGCCAATACACGACATCTATAATCTCATCATCAAACACATGGCATATATATAGCAACACATAGTATCCACAATAATACTAAATAAACAGTAATATGCCATACCTCATTGCTAACAATATAGCGGCATACCTGTCTCCGTCATCCAACAGTGGTACGCAATCAGCACCCATCGCTCGTAGGTGACATAATCCAGCGCTACGCACATAGCGGTATAACCCATCGCTGTGTAATATCCGATGGCACGAATCATCGTCAATAGAATACCCGGCGGCATGAACCATCGCCAACAGAATAGCGGAATGAGACATCGCTAGCAATATATCCGGCGGCAAGAACCATCGCCAATCAATATAGCGGAATGAGGCATCGCTATCAATATATCCGGCGGCAAGAACCATCGCCAATCAATATAGCGGAATGAACCATCGCTATCAATACATATGGCGGAATGAACCATCGCCAATCGATATAGCGGCATGAACCATCGCTATCAATACATATGGCGGAATGAACCATCGCCAATCGATATAGCGGCATGAACCATCGCTATCAATACATATGGCGGAATGAACCATCGCCAATCGATATAGCGGCATGAACCATCGCTATCAATACATATGGCGGAATGAACCATCACCAATCGATATAGCGGCATGAACCATCGCTATCAATACATATAATGTGGTTGTTCCGGTCCTGTTATAGCAGCGGAATTTTAGGACCCCTCGCTTCGACATATAGCGGCATCATATGATATCCCTCGCTTCGACAATGACAGCGGCATGTTACCTCGCTTAGACATGACAGCGGCAAATATCATATTACCATCGCTTCATATGACAGCGGCAAGTACCTCCCTCGCTCGAATATAACAACTACCGGAACTTCCACTAGCTCCATGTACCTGCATCCAGGTTAATACCACAGTTCACAATATAATGATCGATATCACTTTTCAGTTATAACCACAATATTCCACAATAATCACAATATTCCACTTTAATCACTAGAATTGTGACTGTTCCGGTCCCAATACAACAGCGGAATGTTAGGACCCCTCGCTTCGACAATGACAGCGGCATGTTACTTCGCTCAGTCATGACAGCGGCAAGTACCTCCCTCGCTCGGAGATAAAGGCTACCGGAACATTCATCAATTCTACCACAATAATCAAGCACAACAGTTGATTCCATTATCACAATATATATCACTATCATTTCACATATACCATCACATGCAAGGGTTCACAACCCACGATATACACAATCAAAGGTGTAACACGTTTTACCGTCCGAAGCCCGTACGTTTCACCTTTCCTGATTTTCCCACAAAATCAAATCCTTTAACACATAATGCATGAAGGGCCAGACATCATCATTAATGCCATCCCATCTCATGCTACACGATTCCTGCAATCACAATGATTAGCAACAACACTTTTCATATCATAAAAGCACATAACAACTAGTTGTGTCATACAACATTAATGCCATCATGCATAAATATGTGCTATCAATAACTTCCTAGGCCCTTAACAGCCCCAAAGAGCTAACCTGGCTCTGATACCACTAATGTAAGGACCCCAAGCCCTTAACCCTTAATTAGTGTATTAACCACTATGTGTGGCACATGCTTTCAATAAAGACTCAATCGGGAAGCTCAGATGATACTTTACCATACCCATTACACCAATTTTCACATGATAGACTTTTATAAAAATTTGGGCAGAGTCTCCCCATAAATAGAGCTATCCCAAAACACAAGCACATCACATAATATAATTCCCGGCCAGGGAATACACAATACTCAACAGAATATAGTACACAAAGTAAATTCCCAGCCAGGGAAGACACCACACATATGATGACATAAATGGGTCTCAACACCCACACAATACACTAACGACTCTCATATCATTAGCAATTCTACCACAATTGCATGCAACATATAATGAAAGAGAGAAAGGCTCATGCCTTTATATACAACCCATATACAAGAATATCCGTGCTCACATGCGAGCATCATAAATGTGTATATAAATCTCGGGTGTATATAAGTACTCTATACGATACCGTGCTCCATCAAGCCCTGGTACCACGATCCTGTGAGTACATCCAATCAACAGCTCGAGCCCAGCTCCATAGCCATCGATGCACCTGTTCACCTGCCCCAACAGAGACAGCCCCCAACGGGGTGAGCATACCAATACACAAAATATCATAATCACAATAATGAAATTCATAATTTACAACACAAGTAAATATTAATGAATTTAAATGATACTCCCTGGATGGCAACATCCTCATCCGGGATTCCGTGTACTGTCCCTGTTCTCACAATCATCAAACTCATCAAATCTCATAAATCAGTAAATCAACACATTGATTTAACTCATAGCATGCCTGATTCTCAAGTATCAATAATTAATGATTCCAAATTCATTATACATGCAAACATAGATATCTCGATATCTAACACTGATTTTCAACTTTGCTACCAATCACAGATAGCTCAAATGCCTAGCATTTATTTCACAAATTCTCTATTTCACTTAGACATCTCACATGTCTCCTAACGAAGACATCTCACATGTCTTTCAATGAATACATGATCCCACGATCATTCTCAGGCATCTCAAATGCCCTACCCTTTATTTTACAAATTCTCATTTATACTTAGACATCTCACATGTCTTACAATAGTCAAATAAACCCAGTACCCCATACCTCTTATAAGGTCATACTACTCTAGTATTACGTACACTTGTGGCAGCGATATCAAGACTAGGTCGTTCCATAGTCATATCGACACATATATATATATATATAGCCATACCCACAACCATCTAATGCAATACAACACATTATGCATTTCACAATTGCTATCACATATAGTAATGCTCGTACGTCACACGTACCTTAATCTCCGAAGTCCGAGCCAAACCTTGCTCGAGTTCCATGCTCCGAGGAACGATGTGCTAACACGATAAATTCACGATTAATTACGAACATGCAACTCATGCTCAAGCACACCCATAACCCTCAAAAATATTGTCAACACAAGACAATAAACCAATATCGAAAATCGCTCAAGAATACCCCACAAATTCTCGAACCTTCACAACACAAATCGAACCCATTTAAACACCATAATTTATCTAAAATATGAATTAAGCTATCCAAGCAAGAATCAACACCCCTTGCCAAAAACCCCCAAATTTTCGAACTCAAAACCCTTAAATTCGAACCCAAACAAGCCCTTAAATTCGAACCCTTATAATTCTTCAAATTCGAACACAATCAAGCATCATAATGCATCTACAACATGAATTAATCAATTACTAACAAGAATCGCCACACCTCTGCCCAAAAATCACAATTTTCGAACCTAAACCCACGAAAAAGCATAAATTCGAACCAATCCCACCAACAGCAATAATTCGAACAAATCGAACACAAAAATGGCAGGGAATTACACAACAACGACGAAAAAGGGGCAAGGGAGGTTACCCAATCGAAAATCGGAAGAAATCGGATGAAAATCGAAGAACCCTAGAAATTGGGGATCGGCGCACTTCCGCAAAATTCGACTTCAAAACGCGATGAAACTTCGAATTGATGGAGGGGAAAGCTGCGTCTCGTCGGGACGAAGCCGGCGGCGGGTCGCACGCGCCGAACGGCGGCCGGACGGCGGCGGCCGAAGCGTCTGAAGCGGCGGGGGCTGGGGAAAATCGGGAATGGGGCGCGGCTGCGGGAGGGAGAGAAGGAAAGAGCTGAAATGATTTTCTAATTAAAGATTCCGGGTTCAAATGGTATTTATAGCAAAAATACCCCGAAATACTAATATCCCCACAAATACATCATGATTCATTAAAAATCATCTGTTTTCAAAAATTCTCTCTCTAACTCAAAAATCCCCTACCGGTGCCCACACACAGCACCCGAGATTCTGAGTCACACTAAAAACCCAACTCACAGGTTTTCACCGAAATGAGAATACGATCTCAACCTCGGGATCCAACGATCCCAACTACTCAAATAGACGAGCCCAGAAGGCCCAACACTGCGATTAAACTCCAATTCGACGCGTAAAACCACTTTAGAGGTTATTAACACTCCGGGATTAACATCCCTAATCTCAGGTCATCACAGGTACTCTTATGTGAGTATATTTTACGTGTATATGGAATGTATAAATGGGCTATGGCTTCTCTGTGTTCATTGTGGTTGCATGCAATTAATTATGGAATTGCTAAATGAACTAAGAGCATGTTAGTGTATTATGTGGGTGCATGTTATATGACTAATCGTGGTTGGGGAATCTGAATATTATGTGAATTGAATGCAAATTTTCTGGGTAGCATACGGTGTTGCACTTGCACATGGTTTTCCCCATGATGGTATGATTATATGCACTAATGGTATGGCTTAATACACTAATAACAGGTTAAGGGCACGGGGGTCCTTACAAATGGCCTTTTCCAGTCTTATTATATCAGTGACATAATACCCCTCGCGTTTAGATGACAGCGGCATTAATACCCCTCGCTTCGACATAGTAGCGGCATAATATCCCTCGCAATAGTATTCTATCTCGACCACAATCACATGCACCAATGCATCCAATATACACATGCAACCATAATGCATATCCAAACCATGTATGCAACCATGATGCAAAACTAAGACCATGTATGCAACCATAATGCATAACCAAATTCAATGCGTAAAATATGTTTTACCGTCCGAGGCCCGTACGTCTCACTACGTACCTTAGTCCCAAAATGTGTTGTGTTGTGGACTTTATCTCCTAGGCTGTGTGGCCACCTGGGATGGTTCTACACATTCACACAAACCAATATTAGGAGCCAATAATAGTTCAATATCAAAAAAATCCACAAAATAAATCATTTCCCATAATTTAGCTGTTGGCGATCGATCGCTATATCGAGGCGATCGTTCGCGAGCCTTACCGATCGATCACTTCGACATAGCGATCGATTGCCAGACCTCTCTGTCTCGAGGTGATCGATCGCGCCATATACGGCGATCGATCGCTCGCACCTGAAATTTCCCCTGTCCCTCGGCGATCGATCGCGCCATTTGTAGCGATCGATCGCCACAACCAGAACACGCGATTCCACCATTTGTTTTTACCTCAAATCCTTTCCAAACCATCCCAACTCAAACACCAATACATCAACAATACAAAAACACTAAAAACCTTCAACAAACACCTTCATACAACCATAAATCCAACCCCAGCCAAAAATAACACCAACCCAAAACAAACCATTTCAAAACAACCAAAACCATTTCAAATCCAAACCAAACACCATCAAAACATCAAGGAGGTATCCATACCTCTTATGGACTCTAAATCTCACAAAATATCTCTCAAACCAAGCTTTTGTAAAGATTTCTCCTTCCTCCCTTAGCCTTAAACGAAAATGGGTTGGGGATAGGGTTTTGGAAGAGTGATTAGGGGATTGTAAAGTGATGGTAAAGTGGGGGGTATTGGGGTGGTAAGGGGTTATAAGTAAACATGTACCCCATAATTAACATGATGCATAAAATACCCCAACATGATATTTTAAAAATATTTTACCAAAATGCACCAAAACCTCAATTAAATACCTGTTTTACCAAATAATTATCAACCATCACATTTAAACCATGATAACACCCAATTTCCCAACATGCATAACCTGCACCCGCAAACGCTCTACCGGGTCACGCCTACCACGTGACTAAGTATTTCACCAAGATAATTAATTCAAACACATAATTTAATTATCACCATAAATAATCACATAAACATAATTAATGCCCAATTTGCATATAATTATATTTCGGATATCACATGTGATGTGATTAGTACAATTATATATGGTGTAATTGTTTAGTTTAAAGTTTAATTATATATGTTGTGATTGCATAATGGATGATTATGGGCCAAGACCAATGTGTTTAGGTGAATGTTTAGGTTTTTATTGTTTCATTATTATTGTGATTTTTTGGTTATCGGGCCTGCGAGCCTGCTCTCTCAATTTTCTGATGTATCCCAACCCGAATTTGTATCCCTATTCTCTTGTTTGCATAATTTAAATGTAAATTATTAGAAATAGTGGGAGATCGAGATTGAAGATGGAGCACCAAGAGTCAAGATATGTATAATGGAAGCAAAAATATAATAGGATTGCATTGCATAACTGTCTCACCTTAGACAGACTTGTGATCCATGTATGGCTCACGTGGATCAATTAGGAAAAGGTAGTAACCGTCCATATTTATTTTATTATGCATGTGATGTATGATAAATGTTTGTTTGTATGTTTTATTAGTACATATGATTGCATGAATAAAACATAGTTGCATGAATCCGGCAAACAAACAAACAAGCACTTGATGAGATTTTAAAATTATTAAATACCTCTTTTGAATATGATTCAAAAATTAATATCAAACTGTAAAGGGAGCTCAAAGGAGGTTGTTGCTTCCTGTCTTCCATCAACAGTTAAGCAATGAGACGCTATTTGTGTCTGGTGTCTTGTCTCACCCTCGTGAGGGGGCCATATGGCATGAGAAAGCTGTGTGTTTAACTGCCACTTAATTATGGATAGGGTTTTGTTAACCTTTAAGATTGCCCACCCTCGTGGAGTCTTATTGACGGACATTACCATACGTGGAATGAGTTAGTTTGACGTGAGAATGCATAATTGGCATGCCTCCGTAGGGTTATGACAATCACGAGATGAATTCTTGGGGGTTGCATATGATGTGTGATGCCCGGGAATTAATGGTGTAAATCTCGGTGTTGTAACGACCCTTAATGGATTTTTTAATTATGACAATTATGAATTAATTGTGGTGTTGGGACTCCCGAGGATTTTAAATCCGGTATTTTGGGTCGTTGGATCCCGGGGTTGAGATGGTATTCTCATCGTGGTGTTAAACCTTGGAATTGGGTTTTTGGTGGGATCTGGGGTCTAGGGTACTTTGAGTTGGGGTTGGTAATGGAAATTAAGATTGAGAGGTAATTATTGAACACATATGATTTTTAATGAGTCATGATGTACTGGTGGAGGACTCGGGATTCTGGAGCCTTGGTACTATATATACCAAGTGGACTGGATATCTCTAGACTTTTATAAGTTTTAAAAAGACATTTTTGAATACCACCTAACTTTAAAAACTGTATGAAAGTCTAGTTTGAATATAAGTAGACTTCTGTAGAGTATATAAATCTAGATTGAATACCAATAAACTTCTATAGAGTATATAAAAGTCTTGATTGGAAATTTCTTAAAATTTCAGCTTACATGATCATAGTAATTGGCTCATAAAGTTTTCAATACTTAACCAAATTATATGGATCCAATTTAGCTTGAAAGCTAGCTCAAAATATGACATTTCATATGTTTGACACTTCCCCAAATTAGATCATTTACCTAAGGCAAATTGGGTCTAAACATCACTTAAGCAAAAGAGGGAATTTCTAAGTTCTAACGTGAGCATTTTTTGTAAAAACTTCACAACTAATTCATACGACATCCAATTGACCTGATTCCAGTGGGAGAATTTAGATAACTCCAAATTCTATGATACATATTTTCTGAGCTTTAAGCTAATTAGTTTATCTTGAGGTACATTTTTTGAAAAACGTTAAAGCCTAACAACTTGTATATACCATATTTCCAGATTGCATAGTTGATGGTAAAATTTGCATAACGTTTGCAAATGAACTCCAAATTGAGTGAGGCCAATTATAAAATGCAATATAACACTGAATAATACAACTATTATTAGAAGGTAAACTTCAAATTCTTAGCCCTTTATTTCAAGAAATTCGAAGAACACACTGCATGAAACTTGAATGCACCGAATTTCCAAATTTTACACGTTTTGGTAAAATGACCATAACCTTTTCATCATAACTCTAACTTAACTGATTTTGGTGGCCAATTAAAGATAACACAAAATACTACAACTCTTATTAGGGGAGTCATCTTAAAATTCGAAGTTTAACCATGCTTAAAACTCAAAATACCGGACTGTTCATGCACTGGTCTTACCAAACTACAATTTGACATCAACTTTTCCAACTTAAATTCGAATGAAAATGCACTAATCCGACCATTTCAGTCCATTAACTTAAATTATACCTATATACCTTCAATTTGTGAAGACTTGAAGCCTTAAAACCAGCCACAATCAACTGAAGCTCACGAATTCCCCCCAAAACCTGTTGTTTCTGCTGCACTTTGAGGTTTCCTTGGGTTTTCTTGCTGCAATTCGAATATTGTTCCTTTGCTTCTTCCAAATCCAAGCTTGCATGTGAATCTCTGATGGGTTTGATGGAGTTTTGAAGAGAAATCAGCAAGCAAGTGAAAGGTGGGAGAGAGAAAAGGATGAAGATTGAAGAATATGGCAATAGGCGATGTTTCTAAGCTTGTGGGCTAATTTTTTAATTGTATATGTATGGTCTATTGCACCACAAATATATATTTATGTGATGACCAGAGATTAGGGATGTTAATCCCGGAGTGTTAATAACCCCTAAAGTTATTTTACGTGGCGACTTGGGGTTTAATCGCGGTGTTGGGCCTTCTGGGCTCATTTATTTGGGTAGTTGGGATTGTTGGATCCCGAGGTTGAGATTGTATTCTCATTACGGTGAAAAATCTAAGAGTTGAGTTGTTGAAGTGTCTCGGAATCTCGGGTGCTTGTGTGAGCACCGGTAGGGGGTTTTGGAGTTAGAGAGAGAGTTTTTGAAACAGATGATTTTTAATGAATCATGATGTATTTGTGGGGCTATTAGTATTTCGGGGTATTTTTGCTATAATACCAGTTGAACCGAGATTTTAATAAAAATTTCATTTCAGCGCCTTATCTCTCTCTCCCTCCCGCGTCGCCCTTCCCGTCTGCCCCTACCCCCGCGCACAAAAGTGCTTCGCCCGCCGCCGTCCGGCCGCCGTTCGGCGCGTCCGACCCGCCGCCGGCTTCGTCTTGTCCAGGCGCTCCTTTCTACACCATCAATTCGAAGTTTGGTCGCGATTTGAGTTCGGATTTTACAGGAAAGCGCCGATCCCCAATTTTCTAGGGTTCTTCGATTTTCGTCCGATTTCCTTCCGATCTTCGTATGGGTAACCTTCCTTACCCCTTTTTCGTCCCTCTCATGTTATTCCCTGCTAAATTTGGTGGTATTGTGTTCGAATTTAAGGATTTGTGTTCGAATTTGTGGATTTTGGTTCGAATTTCATGCTGTTTGAGGGGTTTGAGTTCGAAATTTGGGGGTTTTTGGCAGGGGATGATGATTCTTGTTGTTGATCGATTAATTCATGTTTAGATGAATTATGGTGTTTAGTTTGGGTTCGATTTATGTTGTGAAGGTTCGAAAATTTGTGGGGTGTTCTTGAGCAATTTTCGATAATGGTTAATTGTCGTGTGTTGACAATATTTTTAAGGGTTATGGGTGTGCTTGAGCATGGGTTGCATGTTCATAAATAATTGTGAATTATTTATTGTGTTAGCACATCGTTCCTCGGGGCATGGAACTCGAGCAAGGTTTGGCTCGGACTTCGGAAATTTAAGGTACGTGCGACGTACGAGCATTACTTTATATAAGAGCATTTGTGAAATGCATAATGTGTTTTAATTGCATTAGATGGATGTGGGTATGGCTATATATATATGTGTTGAAATGACTATGGAAATACCTAGTCTTGACATCGCTGCCACAAGTGTGCGTAATACTAGAGTAGTATAACCTTACATGAGATATGGGGTACTGGGTTTATATGACTATCGTGGGGCATTTGAGATGCCTGAGAATGATCGTGGAATCATGTATTCATTTTAAGACATGTGAGATGTCTAAGTATAATTGAGAATTGGTAAAATAATTGCTAGGCATTTGAGCTATCTGTGATTGGTAGCAAAGTTGAAAATCAGTATTAGATATCGAGATATCTATATTTGTATGTATAATGAATTTGGAATCATTAATTATTGATACTTGAGAACCAGGCATGCTATGAGTTAAATCAATGTGTTGATTTACTGATTTTTGAGATTTGATGAGTTTGATGATTGTGAGAACAGGGACAGTACACGGAATCCCGGATGAGGACGTTGCCATCCAGGGAGTATCATTTAAAATTCATTAATATTTACTTGTGTTGTAAATTATGAATTTCATTATTGTGATTATGAGATTTTGTGTATTGGTATGCTCACCCTGTTGGGAGCTGTCTCTGTTGGGGCAGGTGAACAGGTACATCGATGGCTTTGGAGTTGAGCTCGAGCTGTTGATTGAATGTACTTCCAGGATCGTGGTACCAGGGCTTGATAGAGCACGGTATCGTACAGAGTACTTATATACACCCGAGGGTTATATACACATTTATGATGCTCGCATGTGAGCACGATTATACTTGTATATGGGTTGTATATAATGGCATGAGCCTTTCTCTCTTTCATTATATGTTGCATGCAATTAAGGGTAGAATTGCTAATGATATGAGAGTCGTTAGTGTATTATGTGGGTGTTGAAACCCACTTTTGTCGTCTTATGTGTGGTGTCTTCCCTGGCTGGGAATTTACTTTGTGTTCTGTATTCTGTTGAGTATTGTGTATTCCCTGGCCGGGAATTATATTATGTGATGTGCTTTTGTTTTGGGATAGCTCAATTTATGGGGAGACTCTGCCCAAATTTTTATAAAAGTCCACAATGTAAAAAGTGGCAAAAAGGGCATGGTAATGGGCGAACTCGATGAGTCTATATGTTGTTAGGATGATGATCTTATAACATTGAGTATTAAAGAATTTTTGTAGTTGCCATTCAATGGTAAAGTATCATCTGAGTTTCCCGATTGATTTTATTGAAAGCATGTGCCACACATAATGATTAATACACTAATTAAGGGTTAAGGGCTTGTGGTCCTTACATTAGTGGTATCAGAGCAGTGGTTGCTCTTTGGGGCTGTTAAGGGCCTAGGAAGTTATTGATAGCACATACTTATGCATGATGTCATTAATGTTGTATGACACAACTAGTTGTTTATGTGCTTTTTATGATATGAAAAGTGGTGTTGCTAATCGTTGTGATTGCAGGAATCGTGTAGCATGTGATGGGATGGCATTAATGGTGATGTCTGGCCCTTCATGTATTATGTGTTAAGGGATCAGATTTTGTAGGAAAATCAGGAAAGGTGAGACGTACGGGCTTCGGACGGTAAAACGTGTTACACCTTTGATTAAGTATATCGTGGGTAGTGAACCCTTACATGTGATGGTATATGTGAAATGATAGTGATATATATTGTGATAATGGAATCAACTGTTGTGCTTGATTATTGTGGTAGAATTGATGAATGTTCCGGTAGCCTTTATCTCCGAGCGAGGGAGGTACTTGCCGCTGTCATGACTAAGCGATGTAACATGCCGCTGTCATTGTCGAAGCGAGGGGTCCTAAAATTCCGCTGTTGTATTGGGACCGGAACAGTCACAATTCTAGTGATTAATGTGGAAATATTGTGGTTATAACTGGAACGTGATATCGATCATTATATTGTGAACCGTGGTATTAACCTGGATGCAGGTACATGGAGCTAGTGGAAGTTCCGGTAGTTGTTATATTCGAGCGAGGGAGGTACTTGCCGCTGTCATATGAAGCGATGGTAATATGATATTTGTCGCTGTCATGTCTAAGCGAGGTAACATGCCGCTGTCATTGTCGAAGCGAGGGATATCATATGATGCCGCTATATGTCGAAGCGAGGGGTCCTAAAATTCCGCTGCTATAACAAGACCGGAACAACCACATTATCGATATTGATAGCGATGTCTCATTCCGCTATGTTGGTTGGCGATGGTTCATGCCGCCAAGTGTATTGATAGCGATGTCTCATTCCGCTATATTGATTGGCGATGGTTCTTGCCGCCGGATATATTGATAGCGATGTCTCATTCCGCTATATTGATTGGCAATGGTTCATTCCGCCAGATGTATTGATAGCGATGGTTCATTCCGCTATATTGATTGGCGATGGTTCTTGCCGCCGGATATATTGATAGCGATGTTTCATTCCGCTATTCTATTGGCGTTTATGCCACCGGGTATTGATAACGATGTCTCATTCCGCTATTCTATTGGCGATGACCTATGCCGCCGGGTATTCATAGCGATGGTACATTCCGCTACATCTATGGCGATGGTTCATGCCGCCAGATGTCTATAGCGAAGTTTTATGCCGCTGACTCTATGACGAGGGATTATGCCCCTGATTCTATAGCGACGGGTTATGCCGCTATGCACATGACACTGGATTACGCCACCTACGAGCGATGGGTGCTGATTGCGTACCACGGTTGGATGACGGAGACAGGTATGCCGCTATATTGTAAGCAATGAGGTATGGCGTATTACTGTTTATTTAGCACTATTGTGGATATCATGTGTTGATTTACTTATGCTGTCATGTGTTTGACGATGAGATTATAGACGTCGTGTATCGACATATACTGTCACGAGTCGACAATATTATTATATTATTTCAAAGTCATATGTTGACAGGTACCGTCACGGGATGACAATGACATGGTGGATGATCTATGTAGACGTGTAGCGTCGTTTTGATGGTTAATACATTTATATTATGTATTAGGTTGTATGGTTTGAGTTCCGATGATGAGCAAATGGTAGAGTCTGGGTCACTAGTTGACGAGACCTTTTGCCGAGCAGGTTTGCTCGGTGGAGTATTGGATGTATTGTACCGGTAAATGTACCACATCATGTTATAGAGTTAGATATTTGTCGAGCGATGATACCCTTGGGTATGCTCATTGGTATGGCTAGGGCCAAGTGATTGGTGATAAGAGTAGTCATTGAGGAAACTACTCGCTTGTGTTGTGACGTAGGGTAGACATGGTTGCACCCACCCTAAGGGTGTGGGATAAATCTTATTGGATTATGATTGCATCATAAGTGAGCAAGGACACCGGGTTGTCCATTGTGCTTGGTATTTTAGAGATATGCTGGGCGATGACCCATTACTCTAACGGTTTGTACGGTATGGCATACCGAGATGGAACATATGGTTTGTTGGTGGACTTGATATGAACCTATGGAGACAGCACTTTGCTAGCCAGATATCGTAGTGATGATATAGTGTGCTTGTTGGGGCCATGATACTGCTCGTTGGAACCAAGTTTGGCAAATCGTAAAGTGATACAATGTGGATTGTGGTGGACTCTAGTAGTCACCACGTCATTTGAGGTTGAGGTTGTGCACGGCTCACTGAAACGTGTATACGTTGATGTTAAATCTTGGTGAGACTTGTCTGGGACAGCTCATAATGTTGAAGTACCAACAAGAGAGTCATCAAGTCGTTGTTGACTCGATCTGGGGAATCCGTGTATTTGGGATGCAATGGGTGTTATTGTATCCAGTTTTTTCGAACGGTGGTTAGAGACTAGTGGATCTCGAGTTCGATAGCACTTCCCTTGTGGGGAAGGAGGTAGTATAATATCTATTTGGGAATCTTTGAAAGATTCGGTAAATTGGTACGTGTGGTGTTGATTTTGGAAATCACGCCGTGTTGTTGATCGTCAATTATCATCCTCCTCTGGATGGGAATGACGCAGAATTGACAGTCGTGTTTGGGGGCTTAGGGGTATGTTGTAGATACCCGAGCCAAGTACTTTGAGTATGCATGTAATATCAGTGCTTAGGCAGGTATACCGGTGAGTGTACGGATGCCAGTTATTGATTCCCTTTTTGTCAAGCATAGAGTTATGCTATTTTTGGATGGTTAAATCTCTGATGAGAGATATGGAACACCTTGAGATTGGGAATCTCCATGGCACTATAATTATGAGAAACAATCGTGGAGTTAGTTGACTCCCTGAGGAGGGATTATCTTGTGTGGGTTGAGGTATTTCCTTGTTGGTGTTTTCCTTCGAGTTATGCGATAGCCTTCCCAAGTTTGGATTGTTAAATCCTAGGATTATCAAGGGATGACAGGAATTCGGATTGGTTGGGTGTAGCTGTCGACACAAGCGTTGAGGATGCAATGGGTTTATTGCATGTCCTTTCAGAATTTGAACTCTGTGGAGTCTCGATGGTTTATTTATGATCAGGATGTGATCCTTGGAATACCCGAAGGTGGACATCTTGTGAGATGTCTTTTGTGTGAATCTGTGGCCGTGAGTTGCCCAAATTGAGTTGCAATGATGCGACTGCTCATTTGATGGAGGAGGTTTGGAAGTGGAGACCAGATTTGGTATGTGTACATCGTGGTATACTAGTGTGTTCCTCGTAATGATGTGTATTAGACATCGTGAGTCATAATAAAGATGTCATTGGATGATATCTACGATAGAATCGGGAGCGATTCGAATCCTTGCAGTTTCAGTTGACTAACTGCTTTTGGATTGTTAGCGTTGAGTTGTGCTGACGCTCTTTGACGTTATGATGGATTTGGAACTCTATTCCACTCCAGAGTTTGACACGAGGTCAACGTTCTCACGGTTGAGGTGTCATTCTGAATGCGTTCTTACTAGTTGTTTTAGAACTAAGGATGACTGTCCGATCTACGGTCGTAAGTATTGGTTGTTTTGCAGTCAAGAGGGACTGACTTTTGGGATGAACCGCATCGAGGTACGTTTTGCCTCATGGGTGATATGTTGGTTTTGGTATGTCGCTCTGTTTCAGAGTTTGTTGTGAGGTAAGTATCCTCGCGTTTATTAAGACGATCCTAATATGGTCAAGGATCGAGGTTATGGCTTCATGTTGTTGTGTAGCCCGGGTGTTACGTGATACACCGGTGCTAATTTCGAGGACGAAATTCTTTTAGTGGGGGATATTGTGATGACCAGAGATTAGGGATGTTAATCCCGGAGTGTTAATAACCCCTAAAGTTGTTTTACGTGGCGACTTGGGGTTTAATCGCGGTGTTGGGCCTTCTGGGCTCATTTATTTGGGTAGTTGGGATTGTTGGATCCCGAGGTTGAGATTGTATTCTCATTACGGTGAAAAATCTAAGAGTTGAGTTGTTGAAGTGTCTCGGAATCTCGGGTGCTTGTGTGAGCACCGGTAGGGGGTTTTGGAGTTAGAGAGAGAGTTTTTGAAAACAGATGATTTTTAATGAATCATGATGTATTTGTGGGGCTATTAGTATTTCGGGGTATTTTTGCTATAATACCAGTTGAACCGAGATTTTAATAAAAATTTCATTTCAGCACCTTATCTCTCTCTCCCTCCCGCGTCGCCCTTCCCGTCTGCCCCTACCCCCGCGCACAAAAGTGCTTCGCCGTCCGTCCGACCCTCCGCCGACTTCGTCTCGTCCAGGCGCTCCTTTCTACACCATCAATTCGAAGTTTGGTCGTGATTTGAGTTCGGATTTTACAGGAAAGCGCCGATCCCCAGTTTTCTAGGGTTCTTCGATTTTCGTCCGATTTCCTTCCGATCTTCGTATGGGTAACCTTCCTTACCCCTTTTTCGTCCCTCTCATGTTATTCCCTGCTAAATTTGGTGGTATTGTGTTCGAATTTAAGGATTTGTGTTCGAATTTGTGGATTTTGGTTCGAATTTCATGCTGTTTGAGGGGTTTGAGTTCGAAATTTGGGGGTTTTTGGCAGGGGATGATGATTCTTGTTGTTGATCGATTAATTCATGTTTAGATGAATTATGTTGTTTAGTTTGGGTTCGATTTGTGTTGTGAAGGTTCGAAAATTTGTGGGGTGTTCTTGAGCAATTTTCGATAATGGTTAATTGTCGTGTGTTGACAATATTTTTAAGGGTTATGGGTGTGCTTGAGCATGGGTTGCATGTTCATAAATAATTGTGAATTATTTATCGTGTTAGCACATCGTTCCTCGGGGCATGGAACTCGAGCAAGGTTTGGCTCGGACTTCGGAAATTTAAGGTACGTGCGACGTACGAGCATTACTTTATATAAGAGCATTTGTGAAATGCATAATGTGTTTTAATTGCATTAGATGGATGTGGGTATGGTTATATATATATATGTGTTGAAATGACTATGGAACGACCTAGTCTTGACATCGCTGCCACAAGTGTGCGTAATACTAGAGTAGTATAACCTTACATGAGATATGGGGTACTGGGTTTATATGACTATCGTGGGGCATTTGAGATGCCTGAGAATGATCGTGGAATCATGTATTCATTTTAAGACATGTGAGATGTCTAAGTATAATGGAGAATTGGTAAAATAAATGCTAGGCATTTGAGCTATCTTGATTGGTAGCAAAGTTGAAAATCAGTATTAGATATCGAGATATCTATATTTGTATGTATAATGAATTTGGAATCATTAATTATTGATACTTGAGAACCAGGCATGCTATGAGTTAAATCAATGTGTTGATTTACTGATTTTTGAGATTTGATGAGTTTGATGATTGTGAGAACATGGACAGTACACGGAATCCCGGATGAGGACGTTGCCATCCAGGGAGTATCATTTAAAATTCATTAATATTTACTTGTGTTGTAAATTATGAATTTCATTATTCTGATTATGAGATTTTGTGTATTGGTATGCTCACCCCGTTGGGGGCTGTCTCTGTTGGGGCAGGTGAACATGTACATCGATGGCTGTGGACTTGAGCTCGAGCTGTTGATTGAATGTACTTCCAGGATCGTGGTACCAGGGCTTGATAGAGCACGGTATCGTACAGAGTACTTATATACACCCGAGGTTTATATACACATTTATGATGCTCGCATGTGAGCACGATTATACTTGTATATGGGTTGTATATAATGGCATGAGCCTTTCTCTCTTTCATTATATGTTGCATGCAATTAAGGGTAGAATTGCTAATGATATGAGAGTCGTTAGTGTATTATGTGGGTGTTGAAACCCACTTTTGTCGTCTTATGTGTGGTGTCTTCCCTGGCTGGGAATTTACTTTGTGTTCTGTATTCTGTTGAGTATTGTGTATTCCCTGGCCGGGAATTATATTATGTGATGTGCTTTTGTTTTGGGATAGCTCAATTTATGGGGAGACTCTGCCCAAATTTTTATAAAAGTCCACAATATAAAAAGTGGCAAAGAGGGGATGGTAATGGGCGAACTCGATGAGTCTATATGTTGTTAGGATGATAATCTTATAACATTGAGTATTAAAGAAATTTTGTAGTTGCCATTCAATGGTAAAGTATCATCTGAGTTTCCCGATTGATTTTATTGAAAGCATGTGCCACACATAATGATTAATACACTAATTAAGGGTTAAGGGCTTGGGGTCCTTACAATTTATATGTTTATTGTTTAATTGGTTGTTTGTGTCCAATATATCTACATATGTATGTCGTAGTCTGGAACACAAAAATTCGTGATCTATATTTAAACCATCCTAATTTTCCTCAAAATTCCACTAACTTATTATTTCTTTTAATTCCAAAATAAATTATCCAAATTCTGAACTAATTAATTATCTGGGTTTTGTATAATCATCGTTAATCCGGATTAATTAGCCACGAGGCCTTACTATGCATGGGATATCACGAATATCTTAAATTAATGAGGCCATTCTTGTCTCAATGTAGCCTCTCCTTTCTCATGTCGTTCTTCCGTGCCATGTCAACTCCATTAACTAGTACCAACGGAAATAATCTCGTTGCTCAATACTTTCTCGTAGTAGTTCTAAATTTTGATTGACAGTAATGTCTATTTCAAACTCATCAAGTTAAATCATATGAGATGTCTCAATCTCATTCATAGATACATAACAATCATCATGTATCAGTGACAACTGCTGTGGTAGTGTCAACGATCTACCACTGAACCAAACTTCTCTATGATTCCACAAGGCTCAAAATATTGAGACAACATCTTACCTCACCGGACAAATCATATCGATCATCGTAAATGTAATATATTCATATTTACCTGATTCTCAACTTGAAAACGATATATTTCTCTTCTTGGCATAGCAAACCTGCTTACTTTAAGCCAATTTCATTAGTTTTCATAGAAAATTTATCGATCATGGCATTTCCTCAACAATCTCAAGTTGTGCCAAAAATTCCTTATCAATCTCATCTCAACATATCAGCGATCGGCAATTCTGGCTCTAAAAAACCTCAACCTATGCCATTCCGATAGTTGTCTGGAACTTGAATTATAGGAAAATTCTTCTAGTGAATAGTGATTTCTGTCAATTCCCGCTAAATTCATCACTAATAATCAGGACATAGCTTCCAAAGTCTGGATAATTCTCTCAATTTGTCCATCAGTTGTGTATAATAAGCAATACTCATTGCTAACTTAGTACCCATGACATTCTGAAACCGTTTTTCGAATTTGAATATTATCCTCGGATATCTATCAGATACAATTGTTACAGAAACTCACTGTAACTAAACCACATTGTCCACATCTTAAACATGTCGTTTTCTCATAGACAATTATAATCAATATCTTGTATTGAATAGTCAATCAACTCTGATTCAACTTGTTTAACAATATCTATTTGATCTAAACAATTGAGTTATAAAATTTTGAAATTTCTTTCTTCATACCATTCCATCAGAAATAGGATCTGAAGAATGATACATCTCATCATTCCCAACACTATGTCATATATAGTGTACTTTCTGCAGTAATATTTCTTTCAAATTGGTAGAATTCAATGCTATTTACTGATTGTTAATTCGTAACCCACCACTAAATGGCATACTAAAATCTAGTTGGTTGGTGTGACAGAACCAATTTCTTCAATCAATATCTGTATGGGTCTGTCCTTCGAGTCTTTCCGATCTTTGAAATCAAAGGTGACTCAGCATACATTGATGCTACCATTGCACCTTGGACTTTTCGGTTCACTGCATCTGCTACTAGTTTCATTTCCCCTCATTGATATTGATTATCAGAGTCAAATTCTTTAAAATCTAGTCATCGCTTCGATCTCATGTTCAACTCTGACTGAATAATGGATATTTAAACTCCTAAAATCAGAATATATCATGAATTATTCGCCATACAGTTAACGTTCCCACATCTTCAACGCAAAAATAATGGCTACAAGCTCGAGTTCATGAACATGATATCTTGATTCTTTCAGCTTCAACTATCTCGAAGCATATGCAGCCATCTCCTCATGATACAACAGAACGTATCCCAAATCTTTGACCAACATATTTGCACAAAATATATTCCCCCTAAACCAGTTAAAAAAAAAATCAACACTGGGGCTATAGTCCACTTCCGTATCAGTTTATGAAGACGGCTTTCACCTTCATATGAACAAACGAACTCCAATTTCTTCTTGGTCAAACTGGTTAATAGACCAGGCTATCCTAGAATATCATTCCATAACAGACTGTAATATCTGGCCAATACTAAAAAACACTTCGTATCTCGAGTACACAAGTATATAACTGATGAATATTATTACAATTCCGCCCAAAAAGTTTCGAAATACTCAATTCATTAAATTGATAAACTCTAGTGGTATAGTTGTTAGACCACACGGCATTACCAGAAATTCAAAATACCTATATCTGGTTTGACCGATTGCCTAGAGAACATTTTCCCTTCTGACTCAAACTGATGGTAAACAGATTTAAAATCATTCTTCGTATACATCGAAGTTCCTTACAACTGATCAAATACATCTTGATCTTAGGCCGTGGGTATTTTATTCTTGATAGTAGCCCAGTTCAACTGCCTTTAGTATATACACAACTTCATAATACCATCTTCTTCTTCACAAACAACACTGATGTTTTCCCGAAGTGACATACTCAGACATATGTACCCTTATTGAGGATATTCTGTAGTCATTCCGTACAGTGCATTCGTTATCGAATCTATTCCCCGGAATCAACGAACACTTACAATCAATTTTTTCTCTAGTGGAAATTCTATTATTTCCTCAGGAAAATCTTGGTAAGTTTACTTACCACTAGGATATCAGTCAACCTCGATTCTTCCTGATCAGCATCAATTGCTTATTATCAAATATCCCCCATTTTCCAAGTATCGCAAACACAATATTTTCATAACTGATACTATCAGTATCTTGTCTTGCTATTCATGGTATAAACATTTCATTTGGAGCCACAATACGGCCGAAAATTTATTACACCCTGAAATCAACTTACAATATCTTAAAATTTATCAGAGTATCCATGCCCTCGATACGATCAAAATCATATCTCGGCAACACCATTAAATTCAAATCCACAATACTATCATCAAACTGTAAGATACAGTTCACTAATTACATGTATGGATCGTATAATCATCACGGCTGGTGTATTTTCCAAATCATCATTATCAATGCACATTTGATGCAATGTGTAAGGACCCTAATACCTTACGTGCGGATTAAAGGCATAAGAAGAGCTAAACATACATATAACAGAGTAAAAAAGTTCGTGTTGATGCCCCGAGCTATTAGGATTATAGTACCAAAATAAAATTTCAAAAAGGATTAGTTACATTCCCAGCTAAATGAATGTTAATCCTATAGATTTATACTACTCCTAGCGTAGAGACTATACAAAGAATCCTTTCATCCTATACCAATAGCACTCCTCACAAGCTCACCGCATCAACCAGGTCCGTAGCCCTTCTTGCCAAAAAGGTACCTACAAGAACAACCCCACCATTAGCATATACATCACTCATCAACAAAACTAAAGGATAATAATATAAATAATTGCATGAAACATTTATCATGTATACTCCCCGAGTTGCCGCATTAACATACTTTCGTCGATCGTTCCTGTTCCATAACTCATGTACATATTCATTAGTTCATGATATAAGTGATCGACTCCGTATTTCATTCACATACAACGATATCCATCGATAATCACTTATCTAACACAACTATTCCGGTCTTGTTATAACAGCGGTATTATTTTAGTACCCCTCACTTCGACCTATAGCGGCATCATATGATATCCCTCGCTTCGACATGACAGCGGCATAACCATCGCTTCGACATGACAGCGGCAAATATCATAATTCCCTCGCTTCATATGACAGCGGCAAGTACTATATTCCTCGCTCGAATATAACAACCACCGGAACATTCAATCATACTCAAAGACATAACACCGCACCTTGCATAAACCCAATAGCGTAATTGTATCACCAATTGCTTGTACGTCTCACTACGTACCTTTGTTCCAAAATGGAGATGTAGAAAGACTTTATCTCCTTGGCTCTGTTGCCACCTGAGATGGTTCTACACATTCACACAAACCAATATTAGAATCCAATAATAGTCCAACAATACAAAAAACTCCAAAAAAATAACCAAAATACACATTTTTGGTGACTCGCGATCGATCGCTACATTGCCCCGATCGATCGCGAGATCACACTGCCCGAGCCAACAATTTTCTGTCTTCAGCGATCGATCGCCAAGTTTGGCGCGATTGATCGCGAGACCCACCGATCGATCGCCCAAACATGGCGATCGATTGCCAAAGACGGGCGATCGATCGCCGCTACCTGTAACCCGAAAATCACCATTTTTCATCCATTTTTCCTTCCCCCAATCCATACCAACTCAAACACCATCAACCAACAACATTAAAACATCATAAACCTTCAATATACACCTCAAAAACATCAAAAATCCAACACCAACCAAAACATCAAATACTCCAAAACAAACCCATTCCAAAACTCAAAATACAAACTCAAATCAAAACCAAACTTCATAAAAACAACAAGGAAGATTCCATACCCCTTTTGGACTTCAAATCCTACCAAGAATCCCACAAATGAAGCTTTTGAAAGGTTTTCTCCTCCTCTCATTGCTCAAATCGAGATTGGGGTTTTTGGGGAAAGGGTTGGGTGATTTGATAAGAAGTGGTGAGTTAAGAGGGTAGTGGGGTATAAGTGGGTTAATTAAAATATGACCCGGTATTTAGCATGATGTATAAAATATCCCTACTTGATATTTTAAAAGCATTTTCCAAGAATGCACCAAAACTCCAATTAAGACATGCTTTACCCAAAATAATTACCACCCACTCCAAATAAACCGTGCCATAACTCAATTTCTCAACATGCATCACATGCACCCTGAAATGCATTACCAGGTCACGCCCATCATGTGACTAAGTGTTCCACCATATTTATTAATTCATTAATTTAATTAACACCATAATATCACATAAACATAATTATTGCCCAAATGCACATAATTATTTCGGGGATATCACAATACCCCCTACTTATAAGATTTCATCCTCGAAACCGCATGCACTTACCAATCCGAAACTAAAACATAATCACATATAAGAAAACATTTCTGGATAGTATTGCACCATATGCCGCTCTGTCTCCCATGTGGCCTCCTCGACACCCCTGCGATCCACTGGACCTGACCATCGGTATCACCTTGTTCCGAAGTCTGCGACCAGCTCTATCCAGAATCCTGACTGGCCGTTCCACGTAGGACACATCAGAATCTAACTGCACCTCTGAAGGCTGCAACACATGTGACGGATCCGGCTCATACTTCCGCAACATAGATACACGGAACACGTCATGAATACCAGACAATGACGGTGGCAAAGCCAAACGGCCAAGGTACCAATGCGCTGTAAGATCTCAAACGGTCCCACATACCTCGGAGATAATTTCCCGCGCATACCAAACCGCACAACACCTCTGAAAGGTGAGTTCTTCAAAAAGACCTAATCACCCAATTGAAATTCCAACTGTCTCTGCTGTTTATTTGCAATAGGCTGCTTGCCTATCCTGTGCTGCCTTCATCTTCTGTCGGATAACATTTATCTTATCCTCCATCCCCCGAATCAATTCGGGTCCTCCGACTGATTTACTAGTCAAATCATCCCAGTACAATGGCGACCTGCAACGTCTACCACAAAGAGCCTCTAATGGAGCCATCTGAATACTCGCCTGATAGCTATTACTGTATGAGAATTCCACCAAGGCCAGTGAATCTTGCCATGAAGCATCAAACTCCAACACACATGCCCATAGCATGTCTGCGAGTGTCTGTATAGTACGCTTGTTCTGACCATCCGCTTGGGGATGATAAACGTACTCAATCTTACTTCAGTACCCAAAGCTGACTGAAGACCTCCCCAAAAATGAGATGTAAACCGCTGATCCCGGTCAGATACAATGGAAACTGGAATTCCGTGCAGCCTCACTATATCCCTGACATACAACTGAGCCATCCTCAAGTATGTGAATGTCCTACTGTAGGGAATGAAGTGAGTTACCTTCGTCAATCTATCCACAATCACCCAAATGGCATCAAAACCCGAAGTAGTCCTCGACAAGTGGGTCACAAAGTCCATGGATATGTGTTCCCACTTCCATTCCGATATCTCCAAGCTCCTCAGCTCGCCACCAGGCCTCTGCCTTTCTACCTTCACATGTTGACAGATCAAGCATCTCTTAACGAATGCTATAACATCTCGTTTCATCATTTTCCACCAAAATTGATCACATAGATCCCTGTACATCTTCCTCCTGTCTGGGTGGATACTAAGCCTGCTGCTATGAGCCCGCTGTATGATTCCATGACGCAACTCTGGCGTACTCGGAACTACCCAACGTTTACCCAATCTCAAGGAACCGTCCTCCGCCACTCTGAACTTCGATGGCTGCCCAAGAAGTACCAATGTTAACCATTTATGAATCTCTTCATCTGTCTTCTGAGCCCTCCGGATGTTCTCATAAATGTCCGGCTTAGCCAATAAAGTCGATACCCGTACCGGTGATGTATGCACATCAAAATCATAGCCCATATGACAGTAAGAAGTCATCATAGCCGATAAATGTATGACGTCCTCAACGATACTCTTTACGTTTCGACTCAAAGCGTCTGCTGTCAAGTTCGCCTTCCCAGGATGGTATTCAATCTCACAATCATAATCCTTGAGTAAGTCCATCCACCTCCTCTGTCTCATATTCAGCTCTGGCTGAGTAAACAAGAACTTCAGGCTCTTGTGATCTGTGTAAATGATAAACGACGTACCATACAAGTAATGCCGCCAAATCTTCAAAGCAAAAATGATAGCCGCCAGTTCCAAATCATGAACTGGGTATCTGGTCTCGTGCGGCTTCAACTGCCTCGATGCATAAGCTACCACATGCTTATCTTGCATCAGCACACATCCAAGCCCTGTAATGATGCATCAGTATATAGAGCAAACCTCTGGTTGTCCGTAGGAATCACTAACACAGGCACTGCCGTCAATCGATGCTTCAACTCTTGGAAGCTCTGCTCGCAAGCCTCAGACCAATAGAATGGTACTCCCTTTTGAGTCAACTGGGTCAATGGTTTAGCAATCTTAGAAAATCCTTCGACAAAGCGTCGATAATACCCGGCCAAACCAAGAAAGCTCCGTATCTCGGGCACAGAAGTGGGTGCAGACCACTCCATCACTGCTTCTACCTTTCTGGGATCCACTGATAAACCACTGCTAGAGATAACATGCCCCAAAAACACCACACTGCTCAACCAGAACTCACACTTGCTGAGCTTGGCAAATAACTGATTATCTCTGAGGATCTGAAGCACTGTCCGTAAGTGTCTCACGTGCTCCTCCTCACTCCGAGAGTAGATAAATATGTCGTCAATAAACACTATGAACTAGTCAAGATATGGTTGGAACACCCGATTTATCAAACTCATAAAGACAGTCGGGGCGTTCGTCACACCGAACGGCATAACTAGGAACTCGTAGTGCCCATACCAAGTCCGGAATACTGTCTTCTGAACATCCTCTTCTCTGACCTGAATCTGATGGTACCCAGACCTCAAATCAATCTTGCTATAAAGCTTTGTACCGTGCAACTGATAAAATAAGTCGTCTATCATTGGGAGAGGATACTTGTTCTTCACCATTGCCTTATTTAGTTGCCGGTAATCGATGCACAGACGCATCGAACCATCATTCTTTTTAACAAATAGAACTGGCGTGCCCCAAGGTGATACGCTAGGGCGTATATATCCCTTGTCAAGAAGTTCATGTAACTGCCCCTTCAATTTCCTTAACTCCGTCAGTGCCATCCTATAAGGGGCACGAGAAATAGCTGACGTTCCGGGTAGTAATTCAATCCCAAACTCGACTTCTCTAGTCGGCGGGAATCCTCGAATTTCCTCCGGAAACACATCGGCAAACTCTGCCACCACGGGCATATCCTCAACCCTCAATCTTCATTCTCTTCAGTCAAGTCCACATCATAGATAAGATAACCCGTGTGATGCCCGAAATAATTATATCTATTCAATATTAATTGTGGAATACTATGAGATATTCATGGGATTAAATATTTTGACTTATAATTAGGTTCGAGGTTGGAATAAATTTGTTTTGCCCGAAAATTAATTACAAGTAGCTACTCAATTTAGCCGTTCCGGATTATGAATTATTTTACGGAACTAATCTTGAAAGTTTAAGCGAGGTTCAGAGTTTAAATTAATCGAATGTAGGTCTCAATTATTGAACATTTAAATGTTAAGGGGGTATGTGCAAATATTGGAATTAAGTTACTAAATGTACCTAGATAGCATTATATCCACCATCTCTCACCTCACAAAATAAATCAGCTTCTACACCTGTGAGGGCCCGGTCCTAATCATACGTTTAATTATCACACGATTATTATATTAACGTAAACAGCGGAAGATTTAGTTAAAAACTTTATCAAAGTGACCCTCAAAAGTTTTCGCATTTTGTTTCTAAAACATTTCCGAATAGTGAAAATATTTATTTCCAGTTTTACATCTAACATGATATTCATCGCATAAGCATTACATATAATTTCTCAGTAAAGTAATACTTAAAAATACAGATACTCAGGGCATACCCCGGTAATTTAAAACATAAGTAAAAATACTAAACAACTACTGGGACTCAAAACATAAATCGTATACCTGAGCTCGCTCTCAAGGAGCTCTGGTATTTATCGATGCTTCATCTCGAGCATCCACAGTACGTCCACCTGCAATACCTGTCATGTCCATCCAACAAAGACATGACAGCCCCCCGCGAAGGGGGTCAGAACCCCAGTACGAGAAACAGATAAAATCACAGTGTATGACAAATAACATGCGATGCATGCCGTGCATGAATGAAAATGCATATGAAGGGTATCAAATCTCGAATATCCATATCTCAGGAGTCCAAAGGAAGATCATCAACCACTCATCAGTGCTCGAGCAGGATGTGACACGCTCCGCGCTCCGATCTATCTCTCAGTCGAGCCATTGGCGGTCCATCATCCTCGTGTCTGGGCGACGTCGGCACGCTGGTCGCTCCGGCATCACTCAGCTCACTCTCACTCCTGCCGAGCCAACGGCTGCCCATAATCCCCAGACACGCATCACAGATACCAAAGAAAAGATATAGGTACCAAGAAACGAATCAATAGGCTCAACATGACATGCTCAATGTCCATGCGTGTCAATGCATCATGCAATATCATAATCTCATGTGATGCACCTCAAATCTCATGTCATCATATATCATGCAGTCAATGTACCATGTAATTCACATACTGCAGATCAACTTATCACATAGTCACATAAGGAGCAAGTAATGACAAGTAAATCATACCCGGGAACATCACATGTCTTTGCCAGACATTGTGATAAAACCCGTTTTCTACGTACCTCGGACCAATGTTATATCTAACGAGTACTCCTCGAATAAATCTCGAGATCTGTTAACCTGATCATAATAGTTCCAAATACAACATAATGTCACATACTAGCCTTAAACTTATCAAAATAAAACTCAAACTTAGACCCAAAACCAATTCTCTAAATTTCAGCCTGCGCAACCGTAGAGATCGGCTCATAACTTGTCCGATACTTAATAAAATCACATGGGTCCAATTTATTTTCAAAGATAACTCAAAAATGACCATTTCATCAGTTCAACTCATCTTCAAATTCGTTCATTTAGCCTAGGTAAAAAGGCCAAGAACAATCTGCTGGAAAAACAGGACAATTCACCAAATTCCATCATGACCCATTTTCGTATAAAAATCGTAATATATTCATATGACGTCCAAATGACTTGAGGATAGTGGGAAACTCATGAAAACTTAATGTACTACAGTTCATATTTGAAGTCCAGAAACTAGTTCGCTCATCTAGAGGTACATGCAAAACAAAGTATGGCAGTTTTAAAAATACTTATACACTCTGTTTTGATAGAGTGAGCAGTTCTAGGAAAAAGTGCATATCTTACACAAATAAACTCCAAATCATTTGAGGCCAGTTTCTAATGCAAGATAACTCAAATTCGTACAACGTTTATTCAGACACCAAGGTCAGAATCGTAGCACATTGTACCCAGATTTACCAAGAACACACTGCATGTGCAACCCGCCTACATGCATGTTCCAGATTGTGCACCTTGTGGTAAAAACATCATAACTCATTCATTTTAAGTCCAAATCGTCTCACATTTTAACCACAGGAATATTACTTACTTATCTATGAATTTTGTTTGAACCTCAACCTCAAATTCGAAACGTAACTAAACCCAAAATTCGAAATGACAGATAGATGCGTGCTGAAATCTGTTGCACACTTTTTGACAGCAAGTTATTCTACCTTTCTCATGCCAAGACTCATAAAATTCGATCCTTAAACAACCCCAAGGTATATAAAACTAAAGAAAAGTGTTATACCTTCACTTCTCTTGAAGATTTGATGCACAAACCATCAACCTAGCTCAAACCAAGCTTTCACCTCTCCAATTTGTTCCAAATTAGAAAATTCTTGATGGGTTCCTCTTCCCTAGCCTTGTAGCTTCTAAAACCTTAATTGCATGTAACATACACTAAAGATTTCACAAGAATTTGGTAGGAAAAAGGGCTGCAAATTTTCGAAATAGAAGGTGGGAGAAAGAGGAAAGAAGGAAGAGAAATTGATGGGTTGAAGAGAGAGAAGATGATGGTGAAAATGAAACCAAAAATCTGATTTTGTATGTGTAAGGGGCGTGGCTTCCTAAGCCAAATTGTGGGATTTTTAATTCATTTGCTGTATTGTGGAATCCATGTGTCAATACATCATTATCTTGCAAGATTATTGGTCCAAAATCATGTATTAAACATGAGTTAAATTAATTAGTGGCATGTGTTCTCCAAATGCCATGTGATCATGCACATGCTCATGCACTAAAACATGTTCCACTAGTTGGTTGACTCATCATGGTCCGGAACACCTTAATTCAAAGTCTATACTTTTAATTATCCGGGTTTGCTTAATCATTGTTAATCCGGACTAATTAGCATCGGGGCCTTACAACACCAAAAATTCCCTCATTCTGCAAGCTATCACCATTCCAGCCAAAAGAAATCGACCCTAGCTCAGTTCCAGACGCGATTTCGCTCAGGTTTGTTGTAGTAATCTCATCTTCTACCTAAACCTTTCTTCTTTTTTGGATATTTTATAGATTGGTTCGATTTTTTTGGCTAGGGTTGCGAAAAAACTGAGTTAGCCGAAAATGATTAATGTATACAGGGAGCATTTTGATCCTTTGTGATAAGGTAGTACCTTGTTGGTTGATAGTTTGGCTTAATTAATGTTGTATTGGAAGATGGTGTAAATTTCAAACTTTTCCCCCATGAACCTTCATTTGTGCTATTACTTTTGAAAGGAATTGTGTTGAATTATTGGTTATTCTCCAAGGCTCATTACTTACTTTTATGGCCCAATTTTTATGCTGTTTGAGATCAAAATCTTGCTGGTTGTGATATCCCCGAAATAATTATATGCAATTGGGCATTAATTATGTTTATGTGATTATCTGTGGTGTTAATTAATCTAGTGTTGGATTTAATTAATATGGTGAAATGCTTAGTCACATGGTGGGCGTGACCCGATGGTACGTTTCAGGGTGCATGTTATGCATATTGGGAAATTGGGTGTTAACATGGTTTAATTGTGATGGTCACTAATTATTTGGTACAACATGTATATTATTGAGGTTTTGGTGCATCTTTGGGAAAATGCTTTTAAAATATCATGTTGGGGTATTTTATACATCAATGCTAATAATGGGGTACCATGATATTTTAATCCCAACACTTATACCCCCACTTTCCTCTTTAACCCACCACTCTCAATTAAAATCACTCCAATCCTTCCCCAAACGCCATTTTTTATCTTGGCTATAGAGGAGGAGAGAAAACTTGGGGAAAGCTTGCTATCGCTCGGTTCTTGCAAGAAGTTTGAAGATTCAAGTTGTATAAACCCTCCTAGTGTTATTCTCTTGTATTTTGATAAGAATAGGGTTTGTGTTTTGGGGATTTAAAATGGGTTTTGTTTGATTATATGATGTTTTTGGTTGGGTTTTGGAGTATGTTGTTGTTGAGGGTTGTTTTGAAGTTATATTAGTGTTTTTGATGTATTGGATTGAGGTGTTATGGAGTTAATGTGGTTTGGTAGGGTTCTGTACACATTAATGATGATTTCTTGCATTTACAGAGCTCCTCGATTGATCGAGCATGACCTTCGATCGATCGAGCACGGCAGAGCTTCTGGCAGAATTTTTGAAGTCTTCCCGATCGATCGAGAAGAGCTCCCGATCGATCGAGGCGACTTCTCGATCGATCGAGGCGGGCAGCGAGGCGTTGGGCGCTGGATGGCCAGCTCGCGATCGATCGAGGGTAAGGGCCGATCGACTGCGAGTCTTAAAAATGTGGAGTTTTGGTATTGGCTATTTTATTGGGATTTTTGGTATCGGTTCATTGGCTTCTAATATTGGTTTGTATGATTGTGTAGAACCATCCCAGGTAGCCACACAACAAAGGAGATAAAGTTCCTCGACATCTCCATTTTTGGAAGAAAGGTACGTAATGAGACGTACGGGTATCGGACGGTAAAACGTATTTTACGCACTGGACATGGTTATGCATTTTGGTTGCATACATGGATTTAATTATGCATTATGGTTGCATAGATGGTCTTGGTTATGCATTATGGTTGCATGAGTACATTGGATGCATTGGTGCATGTAATTGTAAGTCGAGATTATATTACAGTGATGAAGAATACTTACCGCCAGTGGCGTAGCGATGTGAATACTTGCCGCTGTCTTACCGTAGCGATGAGAGAATATTTGCCGCTAATATGAAGCGAAGAACACGACCGCTGTCATATTTATAGCGAGGGATATTAGTGTCGTTGGTATTGTCTAAGCGAGGGGTATTTCCGCTGTCATGTTAACGCGAGGGGTATTATGCCTCTGATATAATAAGACTTGGAAATTGAACACGGTATACATGGAAATTGGTGCATGTCATGACATACATATTAGTGTTATAATCTATTGGCTTAATTGTGGTACAGGAACAACCAAAGGGAGCATTAAATGTATTAAATACAGGAAGTGATTCGTATTTACGGTTTATGCATTTCTAAATTACAATCATATTATTGTGAATATGGTTTGTTGCATGCTCATGGTTCTGGGGTTGTTTCCTGTAGGTACTTTTGGGCGGAAAGGCTAAGGCGGGTTGATGCAGTGAGCTTGTGAAGAGTGCTTTTGGTATAGCAGGCTTAATTCTTTTGTATAGTCTCTACTCTAGGAGTAGTGGAAAGCTATAGGATTAACATTCATTTGGTTGGGAATGTAATTAATCCCTTTTGAAACTTTATTTTGGCACTCTAATCTTAACAGCTCAAGGCATCAACACGAACTTTATACTCTATAGATGTATGTTAGCTCTATTTACGCCTTTAATCCGCACTTAAGGAACTAGGGTCCTTACATTAGTGGTATCAAAGCAGTGGTTAGAGAACCCGGAAATGAGCGAAGGGTAGCCTTAACATGGTTGGCTAGGTGTTTACATTTGGGCATGTTTATGCATGTGGTGCATATTTGTGTATACAATTGTTATACTAACATGCTTATTGTCATTCATATTATCTAACGGTGTAGCATATGTATTATTAGGAATTGTTGTTAACCCTTATGTTACAGCATGACAACCATGAACTTGGGGAACCTCAATGAAGAGGTATGTGATGTAGGAAGCGTGAATGCAAGTTTGCTCAGACGAATCCATTACCCCCACCGGCTGTGGACGTGGAACCGGTAGCACAATTGTTATTGCCGGGGGAGCTTAGTCTGACTCAATTTCTGACTTTCCATCCGCCCCGATTTGAGGGAACAGAAACAGGGGAAGAAGCCGAAGAGTGGCTAAAGAGACTGGAACAGATATTTGTGTCCGCACCTTGTGCTAGGACGACTTGGTTAAGACTAGTAGAATTCCAACTAGCAAAGAAGTCTTCCATGTGGTGGAAGACAACAGTGATGGAGTTGAGGGCTGTGGGGTCTTCCCACCTTAACAGTGATTAATAGACATAAGAAGGACTAATCATGCATTAATAACATCTTAAGGTTCTGGTTGTTACGAGAGCTTACAGGATTACATGCCAAAATAAAAGACTTCAAAAATAATTCATTACATTCCCAAAAGAATGTTAATATTTAGATTTATACTACTCCTAGAGTAGATACTAATCGTGACTTGAATCCTATACATTCATGTGTTCCTCGTAGCTCACTGCCTCAACCCGACCCTTAGTTCTTTAGCCCAAAAGCGTACCTACAGGGACAACACATCATAAGCATATAAAACCTTACGTAACATCATAAGAACATCATAGTAAATGCATGAAATATTGGTTAAGTAAATATGCTGGTTATTCATAAACTTCTTATTGTTGTCCCTGATTCATAATCATGCATATGGGCATCTTACCCTATGGCATCTTACCACTTTATAAACATCGCATAGCCTCTTACCATGTGGGGCATCTTACCCCGTGGCATCTTACCACAAATAATATCGCATGGCCTCCTACCATGTGGGCATCTTACCCCGTGGCATCTTACCACAAATAATATCGCATGGCCTCTTACCATGTGGGGCATCTTACCCCGTGGCATCTTACCACAAACAACATCGTATGAATATATATAAACATCTTATCAACCTCGTAAATATCTTATAAACATCGTAAACATCTTATAAACATCATCATTTCATCATCAATACTCATGCAATAAATGCATAGTCGTAGTGTAAAGATGCGTTTTACCGTCCGATGCCCGTACGTCTCTTACGTACCTTTTCAAAAGGAGGAGGAGTCAACAGACTTATCTCCTTGATTGTGCTGGTACCTGGGATGGCTCTACACAACCACATAATACAATATTAGGCACCGAAACGAGAATCGAAATCAAATTACAAAAAAAAAAGAACATAAAACTTTATCACACATGAATAGTGACTACCGATCGATCGGTCTCCCCTACCGATCGATCGCTAATTGTTCATCATTTTCATTCTTTTGCTACGGCATTTGCCGATCGATCGGTGTTCATCACCGATCGATCGGTCGTTCACATTCATGCGAGATTTTCCAGAAATCTCGAACACCTCAATTCACACTCTTCAAACTACTTCATAACATACATACAATGCCTAAACAAGCATATCAATAGCTTCACCATACTTCCATGCATGTATTAAAATTAAAGGTTCACTCATAACCTAAACCGACATGCATTAAAACTACCCCTTTTTATCAATACTTGATCAACATTTCCGGAAACAGGGCAACATATTTTATTTCCAGATTTTTGAGTACTTCATTTCATGCCATAAAAACTATAACATATCTCATAAAACATGCTTGAACAAAAACGTCCTGGGCTTTACAAAATTACCATTCGTGTACTCAAATCGAAGGTTCATCCAAAAACTCATCTAACATGCATAATATCACCTCCTCAATATCACTCTCAATCCATATTTTTCCAGAAAAACAGGGGAAATATCTACCCAGATTTTCGAACACCCTATTTCACATGCTTTAATCCTTCACATAAAACATGTAACATGCACAAGGAAAAATACTGAGAGCTTCATAATAACACCATGCAAGCATTTAAATCGAAGGTTTCAAGAAACCTAAGCTAACATGCCATTTTTACCACACTTAAAAGCAAGAACTTAATAAGCTTAAAAACAAAAACAGAGCATGGTTTCTCACCCTACTTTGCTCCGATTTTTGAGAGGCTTCCAAGGAATGAAAATGGCAAGGCTCCTCACGTTTTTGCTCAGCAGGTGCTGGTGTTTGTTTGGGAGAGAAGGGTCGAGATTTGGGTTGGAAGAATGAGGCTGAATGATTGAGCCAAGTGGGGTGGGCAATCAGCCTATGAACAGTTTGATTGGCATGGGTTGGGGGGGGTGGTTGCATGTAGGGTGGTTTTGTTGTGTTTAATTGTGTCCCGGTATTTCATACGATGTATAAAAATATCTTCCCTTGATATTTTATAATTTTACTACATCAATACAACAATTAAAAATACCTAACATGCCCCCTAAACCATAATATCATATCATAATTATAACCCCCAATTAAAGTATCACAACCCTCTCAAACACATCGTAAATCATCATCGTAGCACATAATCATATAATATTTCGGGGGTATTACATTACCCCCCTACTTATAAGATTTTGTCCTCGAAATCCACATGCATCATCATAACGGAACTAAAAACATAAAAACATACCAGAGAATAGTTTCGGATAGTGCTGCACCATATGCCGTTCCGTCTCCCATGTAGCCTCCTCGACACCCCGACGATCCCACTGAACTTTGACCATCGGTATAACTTTGATCCGTAGTCTGCGATCCTCTCGATCCAGAATTCTGATTGGTCGTTCTACGTAGGACACATCTGAGTCTAACTGAACTTCTGTAGGCTGTAAGACATGAGACGGGTCTGGCTCATACTTCCGTAACATAGAGACATGGAAAACATCGTGTATGCCAGACAAGGATGGCGGTAGAGCCAAACGATATGCCAATGTACCGATACACTGTAAAACTTCATATGGCCCAACATACCTCGGAGATAACTTTCCCCGCATCCCAAAACGAACCACACCCCTGAAGGGCAAGATCTTTAAGAAGACCCTGTCTCCTAACTGGAATTCTAGCGGTCGTCGCCGTTTATTGGCATAGGCCGCTTGCCTATCCTGGGCCGCTTTCATCTTCTGGCGTATCAACTTTATCTTAACTTCCATATCCTTGATCATATCCGGTCCTCCGACCGCTTTGCTAGTCAAGTCCTCCCAATACAGCGGTGATCTACATCGTCGTCCACACAGAGCTTCAAAAGGAGCCATTTGAATGCTCGCCTGATAACTGTTATTATAGGAGAACTCCACCAGCGGCACTGAATCCTGCCACGGAGTATCAAACTCCAAAATGCATGCCCTCAACATTTCCTCGAGCGTCTGAATGGTACGCTCTGTTTGGCCGTCTGTCTGAGGGTGATAGGCCGTACTCAGTCTCACCTCTGTGCCCAAAGCTGTCTGGAGACCCTCCCAGAAATGTGAAGTGAACCTCGGGTCCCTGTCAGACACTATCGAGACTGGAATACCATGCAATCTCACCACATCCCGTATATACATCTGGGCCATCTTCAAGTATGTATATGACATACTGTAAGGGATGAAATGAGTCGTCTTCGTCAGCCTATCCACGATCACCCAGATCGCATCAAATCCTGAGGCCGTCCTCGGTAAGTGGGTCACGAAGTCCATTGATATATGCTCCCACTTCCATTCAGGCACCTCTAAGCTCTTCAGCTCACCGCCAGGCCTCTGCCTCTCTGCCTTTACCTGCTGGCAGATCAAACATCTTTTAACGAAAATGATCACCTCTCGCTTCATGCGTCTCCACCAGAATTGTTCGCATAGATCTTTGTACATCTTCTTTCCCCCTGGGTGGATACTGAACCGACTACTGTGAGCTCGCTCCAATATTCCTCTACGCAGTTCTGGTGTATCTGGAACTACCCATCAGTTGCCCAGTCTCAAAGAATCATCCTCAGCCACTCTGAACTTGGATGGCTGACCCTGAAGTACCAATGATGTCCATCTCTGAACCTCACTATCCGACTTCTGGGCCTTCCACCTATCCTCAAATACATCTGGCTCCGCCAATAAGGTCGACACTCGCACAGGCGACGTGTCTACATCGAAATCATAGCCCAGATGGCAATAAGAAGTCATCAAGGCCGACAAACACATGACATCCTCAGCAGTATTCTTCACCTTCCGACTTAAGGCATCTGCTATTAAGTTCGCTTTACCTGGATGGTACTCAATTTCACAATCATAGTCCTTGAGCAAATCCATCCACCTTCTTTGCCTCATATTCAACTCTGCCTGAGTGAATAAGAACTTCAGGCTCTTATGGTCCGTATACATAGTGAAAGACGTGCCATACAAGTAATGCCTCCAGATCTTCAAGGCAAATATGATGGCCGCCAGTTCCAAATCATGCACTGGATACCTAGCCTCGTGTGGCTTCAGCTGCCTCGATGCATAAGCCACCACGTGCTTATCTTGCATCAACACACAGCCCAAACCCTGTAGTGACGCATCCGTATACAAGGCAAACCTCTTATTCTCAGACGGAATCACCAATACAGGCGCTGTAGTCAAGCGACGCTTCAGTTCTTGAAAACTTTCCTCACAAGCCTCAGACCAAAAGAAGGGGACTCCTTTCTGAGTCAGCTGTGTCAGGGGTTTGGCAATCTTCGAGAAACCTTCGACGAAACGTCGGTAATAACCTGCCAAACCGAGGAAACTCCGTATCTCCGATACAGAAGTGGGTGCAGCCCACTCTAACACAGCTTCAATCTTCCTGGGATCCACAGATATCCCCTAGCTAGATATGACATGGCCCAAGAATACCACGCTGTCCAACCAGAACTCACACTTACTAAGCTTTGCATATAACTGATGATCCCTGAGGATCTGAAGCACTGTCCTCAAGTGCCTTACATGCTCTTCTTCCGTCCGAGAGTAAATAAGTATGTCGTCAATGAAGACTATGACGAACTGATCCAAATACGGCTGGAACACCCTGTTCATCAAACTCATGAAGACAGCTGGGGCATTCGTCACCCCAAAAGGCATGACCAGGAATTCATAGTGCCCATATCTAGTCCTGAAAGCCGTCTTCTGAACATCATCTTCCCTTACTCGAATCTGATGGTACCCCGACCTCAGATCGATCTTACTGTAGAGCCTCGTACCCTGCAACTGATCGAACAAGTCATCGATCCTCGGAAGTGGATACTTGTTCTTTACTGTAGCTTTGTTCAGTTGTCTGTAGTCAATGCATAAACGCATCGATCCATCTTTCTTCTTAACAAATAAGACAGGCGCACCCCATGGCGATACGCTAGGGCGTATGTAGCCCTTGTCAAGGAGCTCTTGCAACTGTATCTTTAACTCCCTTAACTCTGCTAATGCCATCCTATATGGGGCACGAGAAATTGCAGACGTCCCTGGTAGCAGCTCAATCCCAAACTCGACCTCTCTCGTCGGTGGGAATCCGGGAATTTCCTCCGGAAAGACATCAGCAAACTCTGCCACTACGGGCACATCCTCAACCTTTAACTCCTTCCTCTTTTCCGTCATATCAACCGCATAGATAAGATATCCTGTATGACCTCGTTCCAATAACTGTGCCATCTTGACAGCAGATATCAACGGAATCTTTGGGCGAGAACCATCCCCAAAGAATGTCCACTGGACTCCCATATCAGACCTGAATCGGACAGTCCTTTGCCTGCAGTTTACGACTGCCTGATACTTGTTCAGAACATCGATGCCCACAATGCAATCGAAGTCTGTCATTCCCAGCACAATCAAATCTGATCTTAACTCATTATCCTCAAAATAAATGAGGCCATCATAGACAATCTGATCCGTAGTCAAACTTCTTCCTGCGGGGGTCGAGACTATAAGAGGCATGGACGACGGAGAAGTGCATATGTGGTGCCTTTCAACAAAACTCGTCGACACAAAAGAGTGTGATGCACCTGTGTCTATCAATATAAGAGCAGGGTGCGTAAATAAAAGACACGTACCCACTATCACCTCCTCCGGAGCCGCTGTAGCCTGCTCCCTCGTCAAAGCATACACCTGACCCTGAGGTGGCCCCGTGGGCTGACCTCCATACTGCCTCGGTGCGAAAGGTGGTCTGTGCTGTGCCGCTCTGTCACAGGCCTCCCCGCAGAGTCCTGCTATCTTCCCCTGTTGGGACACTGTCGAGCAAAGTGGCCTCTGTCGCCACAGACATAACAGCCCACACAATCCTTTGCCAAATGTGGTAGTCCACATAGAGTGCACTGAACTCTTCCAGATCTGTCTCCCTGAGGCTGTCCTCTCCCAGATGGAGCATCATTCCTACGGTTCCCTTTCCATTTATTCTCGGGCCTCTTGCCACTGAATCTCGACGCTGAAGTGTTTCCCCTAGGCTTAAACTGATCACCCCTGGGCTTCAAATTGTCAGAAGTGGATTTCTGAGGGGGTGCTGGAGGTGGCACTGCATCAGGATATGCGCCAACTCCCAGTTCGGCCAGCTCGGCCCGTGAAAGTGCATCATCAAAACAGGCAGGGCCGTAGGTAATTACCCTGTCATACAGTTCCGGCCTCAAGCCCTTCATGAAGTTCCTCATCTTCGCTTGAGTGCTTGCAGCAATGTGTGGCACATATCGCCGTAAGGAACAATAATGTAGAGCATAGTCAGATACAGGCATGGTACCTTGCCTTAAATTGGTAAACTCATCCTCCTTGGCCTGTCTTGCAGCGGCTGAGAAGTAGCGGGTCAGAAACCACGTTCGGAACATCTTCCAATTTACTTCCTGCCCCAGAGCCTCTTGCTCAATCACTGTGGTCTTCCACCACATCAGTGCCTTCTTGGCCAGCTGAAATTCTGCTAATCTGATCCAGGCCGTCTTTGCACAAGGCGCTGCCACAAATATCTGTTCAATCCTCTCCAACCATTCCTCAGCTTTTTCCCCTGATTCAGTCCCCTCGAACATCGGGGGTCGGTACATCATGAATTGAGCCAAGCTCAACTCCCCAGGTAGCAACTGTTGTTCAGAGGGTTCTTCGCCAAAGGCTGGTGGTGGCAGTGGATTCGTACGCCCAGCACTTGCATTTACACTAATGGCGTCACCCACTTCTATATTTGCTGCCATGCTGCAACACAAGGGTTAATAACAACACCAAAAGCAGTTCATAAAGCACATCGTTAGATAATTAAACATGTTAGCATAACATAGAAACTTCATATGCAACATACATATAAACATGTTCAAAAGTAAGCACCTAGCCAACTTATTGCTAAGGCTACCCTTCACTCATTCCCGAGTTATCTAACCTGGCTCTGATACCACTAATGTGGGGTCTTCCCACCTTAACAGTGATTAATAGACATAAGAAGGACTAATCATGCATTAATAACATCTTAAGGTTCTGGTTGTTACGAGAGCTTACAGGATTACAGGCCAAAATAAAAGACTTCAAAAATAATTCATTACATTCCCAAAAGAATGTTAATATTTAGATTTATACTACTCCTAGAGTAGATACTAATCGTGACTTGAATCCTATACATTCCTGTGTTCCTCGTAGCTCACTGCCTCAACCCGACCCTTAGTCCTTTAGCCCAAAAGCGTACCTACAGGGACAACACATCATAAGCATATACAATCTTACGTAACATCATAAGAACATCATAGTAAATGCATGAAATATTGGTTAAGTAAATATGCTGGTTATTCATAAACTTCTTATTGTTGTCCCTGATTCATAATCATGCATATGTGCATCTTACCCTGTGGCATCTTACCACTTTATAAACATCGCATGGCCTCTTACCATGTGGGGCATCTTACCCCGTGGCATCTTACCACAAATAATATCGCATGGCCTCTTACCATGTGGGGCATCTTACCCCGTGGCATCTTACCACAAATAATATCGCATGGCCTCTTACCATGTGGGGCATCTTACCCCGTGGCATCTTACCACAAACAACATCGTATGAATATATATAAACATCTTATCAACCTAGTAAACATCTTATAAACATCGTAAACATCTTATAAACATCATCATTTCATCATCAATACTCATGCAATAAAAGCATAGTCGTAGTGTAAAGATGCGTTTTACCGTCCGATGCCCGTACGTCTCTTACGTACCTTTTCAAAAGGAGGAGGAGTCAACAGACTTATCTCCTTGATTGTGCTGGTACCTGGGATGGCTCTACACAACCACATAATACAATATTAGGCACCGAAACGAGAATCGAAATCAAATTACAAAAAAAAAAGAACATAAAACTTTATCACACATGAACAGTGACTACCGATCGATCGGTCTCCCCTACCGATCGATCGCTAACTGTTCATCATTTTCATTCTTTTGCTACGGCATTTGCCGATCGATCGGTGTTCATCACCGATCGATCGGTTGTTCACATTCATGCGAGATTTTCCAGAAATCTCGAACACCTCAATTCACACATTTTCAAACTACTTCATAACATACATACAATGCCTAAACAAGCATATCAATAGCTTCACCATACTTCCATGCATGTATTAAAATTAAAGGTTCACTCATAACCTAAACCGACATGCATTAAAACTACCCCTTTTTATCAATACTTGATCAACATTTCCGGAAACAGGGCAACATATTTTATTTCCAGATTTTTGAGTACTTCATTTCATGCCATAAAAACTATAACATATCTCATAAAACATGCTTGAACAAAAAAGTCCTGGGCTTTACAAAATTACCATTCGTGTACTCAAATCGAAGGTTCATCCAAAAACTCATCTAACATGCATAATATCACCTCCTCAATATCACTGTCAATCCATATTTTTCCAGAAAAACAGGGGAAATATCTACCCAGATTTTCGAACATCCTATTTCACATGCTTTAATCCTTCACATATAACATGTAACATGCACAAGGAAAAATACTGAGAGCTTCATAATAACACCATGCAAGCATTTAAATCGAAGGTTTCAAGAAACCTAAGCTAACATGCCATTTTTACCACACTTAAAAGCAAGAACTTAATAAGCTTAAAAACAAAAACAGAGCATGGTTTCTCACCCTACTTTTCTCCGATTTTTGAGAGGCTTCCAAGGAATGAAAATGGCAAGGCTCCTCACGTTTTTACTCAGCAGGTGCTGGTGTTTGTTTGGGAGAGAAGGGTCGAGATTTGGGTTGGAAGAATGAGGCTGAATGATTGAGCCAAGTGGGGTGGGCAATCAGCCTATGAACAGTTTGATTGGCATGGGTTGGGGGGTGGTTGCATGTAGGGTGGTTTTGTGGTGTTTAATTATGTCCCGGTATTTCATACGATGTATAAAAATATCTTCCCTTGATATTTTATAATTTTACTACATCAATACAACAATTAAAAATACCTAACATGCCCCCTAAACCTTATCATCATATCATAATTATAACCCCCAATTAAAGTATCACAACCCTCTCAAACACATCGTAAATCATCATCGTAGCACATAATCATATAATATTTCGGGGGTATTACAAGGGCTCAAGGTATGTTGATTGATTGGACTTTATTTCGGACCCGGTTTCTGAACCAGTATTTTTCTGCTGCTGCGAGACAGATGAAGGAGGATGAGTTCACTAATCTTAAGCAAGGGGGCATGACAGTCTTGGACTATGCCATGCATTACTCATCACTATTGAGGTATGTTCCTCACATCGCTACGAATGGGCATGCCAAGATGAGGCATTTCTAGAAAGGACTAAGGCCAGAAATATTTGATCGGGCTCCAACAACCCAACTTCTTTTGATGATGCTCTCACTAGAGTGGAACTGGCAGAGATAGGAGTCAGTGCTTACACGGATGTTGCACCCCCACCAGTTCCACCACCGAGGTCGGTATCTAATAATCTGAGGCCACGAGGAGAATCATTTAAACCTCGTGGGGCTTCTTCTTCTTACTCTTCTCGGTTTGGTGGAAGGTGAATGGATAACCGGAGGGGTAGTGCACCTAGCAATAGAGGGCAGACTCAAGTAAACAGGAGCGGAGTAGTGAAGTGTCACTTTTGTGGAGTACCACATCACATGCGGGACTGTACGACTTGTTATAAATGTGGCAAGATGGGCCACATATCTCGGTTTTGTCAGAACAGTGATGGTCATGTAGATCTCAGAGGAGGCAGGGGGGTTTTCTAGCGGGACAGTGCAGCAGAGGCACCCGATGGTGCCTCGACAGATAAGAGGTCAGGCGATGGGGCCACCTCAGGGGCAGGTTTATGCACTGACTAGGGAGCAGGCCGATGCAGCTCCAGAGGAGATGATAGCTGGTACGTGCCTTTTATTTTGATAGACACAGGTGCTTCACACTCCTTTGTGTCTGCGGATTTTGTAATACCCCCGAAATGTTATATGATTATGTGCTACGATGTATTTAAGAGGGTTGTGGTATTTTTAAGTGGGGGATTATATTTATGATATGATGATATGGTTTAGGGGGCAAATTACGTGTTTTTAATTGTTGTATTGATGTAGTACAATTATAAAATATCAAGGGAATATATTTTTATACATCGTATGAAATACCGGGACACAATTAAACACCACAAACCACCCTACATGCAACCACCCCCCTAACCCATACCAATCAAACTGTTGATAGGCTGACTTCTCACCCCACTTGGCTCAATCATTCAGCCTCATCCTTCCATCCCAAATCTCGACCCTTCTCTCCCAAAGAAACACCAGCACTTGCTGAGTAAAAACTTGAGGAGCCTTGCCATTTTCATCCCTTGGAAGTCTCTCAAAAATCGGAGCAAAGTAGGGTAAGAAACCATGCTCTGTCTGTGTTTCTAAGCTTATTAGGTTCTTGCTTTTATGTATGGTAAAAATGGCATGATAGCTTAGGTTTCTTGAAACCTTCGATTTAAATGATTAAATGGTGTTATTATGAAGCTCTCAGTATTTTTCCTTGAGCATGTTATGTGTTTTATATGAAGGATTAAAGCATGTGAACTAGGGTGTTCGAAAATCTGGGAAGATGTTTCCCCTGTTTTCTGGAAAAATGTGGATTGAGAGTGGTATTGAGGAGGTTATATTATGCATGTTAGATGGGTCTTTGGGTGAACCTTCGATTTGGGTACACGAATGATAAGTTGGTAAAGCCCAGGATATTTTTGTTCAAGCATGTTTTATGAATTATGGTATAGTTTTTATGGCATGAAATGGAGTACTCGAAAATCTGGGTAATGCCATGATGCCCTGCTTTCTGTAAGTTGGTTGAGCTCTAAGTTTATGATGATGTTATGATGCATGTTAGCTTAGGTTTTGTTAAACCTTTGATTTAAGTACTTACATGGATATTTTATGAAGTTATTCACATGATAGTTTCAGCATGAAAGATGTGTTGTGAAGTAGAAAAGATGGTGTGAAAGGTAGTGCTCAAAAATCTGGGGAAAATCCCGATTTTTCAGAGCTCTCGATCGATCGAGATTTGGTTCCGATCGATCGAGCGAGATTGTGGGTCTAATGTATGTTTTAAAATTGTGATGCCGATCGATCGAAGGATTTCTCGATCGATCGGTGAAGCTTCTCGATCGATCGGTAAAATACTTCGATCGATCGAGCGAGGCAGGAAGATAAGGCACTGTTAGTGCACAGTGTCTCGATCGATCGAGACAGGCAGAAAGTTGAAAAATATAATGATGTTTTATTTTGTTAAGTTTATGATGTGAGATGGTTTTGAGGCATCTAAAATGGCATTATGTGGTCTTGTAGAACCATCCCAGGTACCGGCACCATCAAGGAGATAAAGTCTGTTGACTCCTCCTCTTTTTGAAAAGGTACGTAAGAGGCGTACGGGCATCAGACGGTAACACACATCTTTATACTACAACTATGCTTTTATTGCATGAGTATTCATGATGAAATGATGATGTTTATACGATGAGGTTTATACGATGTTTATACGATGATGTTTATACGATGCTTATATGAAAATGTTTACATGATGATATTGTGGTAAGGTGCCACGGGGTAAGGTGCCCCACATGGTAAGTAGCCATGCGATGATATTGTGGTAAGGTGCCACGGGGTAAGGTGCCCCACATGGTAAGTAGCCATGCGATGATATTGTGGTAAGGTGCCACGGGGTAAGGTGCCCCACATGGTAAGTAGCAATGCGATGATATTGTGGTAAGGTGCCACGGGGTAAGGTGTAAGGACCCCAAGCCCTTAAACCTTGATTAGTGTATTAACCACTATGTGTGGTACATGCTTTCTATAAAATGTCAATCGGGAAGCTCTGATGATACTTAATCATTGCCTGTCAATGAAAGACTCATATGTTTGCCCTTTACCAACCCCTTGGTGCCACTTTTCACATTATAAACTTTTATAAAAATTTGGGCAGAGTCTCCCCATAAATAGAGCTATCCCAAAAAAAGAGTACAACACATAACCAAATTCCCGGCCAGGGAAAGCATAATACTCAACAGAAAGCAGTAATACAAGTAGATTCCCAGCCAGGGAAGACACCACACATATGTCAACAAAAGTGGGTTCCAACACCCACATAATACACCAATGACTCTCATATCATTCTAGCAATTCAACCTAATTGCATGCAACCTTAAATGAAAGAGAGAAAGGCTCATGCCTTTATATACAATCCATATACAAGTATAATCGTGCTCACATGCGAGCATCATGAATATGTATAATCCTCAGGTGTATATATAGGTACTCTATACGATACCGTGCTCCATCAAGCCCTGGTACCACGATCCTGGGAGTACCTCAAATCAACAGCTCGAGCTCAGCTCCATAGCCATCGATGTACCTGTCCACCTGTCCCAACAGAGACAGCCCCCCCAACGGGGTGAGCATACCAATACACAAAATCCCATAATCATAATAATGAAATTCATAATTTACAACAAAGGTAAATGCTAATGAATTTAAATGATACTCCCTGGATGGCAACATCCTCATCCGGGATTCCGTGTACTGTCCCTGTTCTCACAACATCAAACTCATCAAATCTCATAAATCAGTAAATCAACACATTGATTTACATATCGCATGCCTGATTCTCAAATACCAAGAATGAATGATTCCAAGTTCATATATATGCAAATATAGATATATCAATATCTAATATTGATTTCATAATCTCGCTTTCCATTATACCTAGACATCTCAAATGTCTCATAATGAATACATGATTCTACGAGCCTAGACATCTCAATGTCTCACGAAGAATACATGATTCTACAAACCTAGACATCTCAAATGTCTCATAATATAGTCATATAAACCCAGTACCCCTTATATCATGTAAGAGTCATCCTACTCTAGTGTCACGCACGCTACAAGCTGCGATATCAAGATTTGGGTCATTCCTTGGCTATATCAACATATATGTATAACCATACGCAAAACATTCAATGCAATCAAAAACACCTTATGCATTTCACATATATATATTAATGCTCGTACGTCGCACGTACCTTAAATCACCGAAGTCCGAGCCAAACCTTGCTCGAGTTCCATGCCCCGAGGAATGATGTGCTAACACGATAAACAATTCACCATTATTTACGAACATGCAACTCATGCTCAAGCACACCCGTATCCCTCAAAATATTGTCAATACACGACAATTATCCTCTTAAAAGACCCGTGGCAGGGTACATGCAGGGAAGGAAATAAATGAGACAATATCGAAATTTGTTCAAGAATGCCCTACAAAAATCGAACCCTAATCTCACAATTTCGAACCCAATTAAATACCATAATTTATCTAAAATGCCAATTAAGCTATCCAAGCAAGAATCAACATCCCTTGACAAAAACCCCAAATTTTCGAACTCAAAACCATTAAATTCGAACCCAAACAAGCCTTTAAATCCCAACTCTTAAAATTCTTCAAATTTGAACCAAAGCTTCTCAATTCGATCTCAATCAAGCATCATAATACTCTTAAAACATGCAATAATCGATCAATTGCACGAAATAATTCCCCTGCCAAAAACCCCCAAAATTCGAACCAAACCCTACCAATTTTCGAAAATAATTTCGAACCATAATCACCAATTTAAGCAGGGAAATGCACGAAAAAGACGAACAAGGGTTAAGGGAGATTACCCAACGAAATCGGAAGCAAAATCAAACGAAAATCGAAGAACCCTAGAATTTGGGGATCGACGCTTACCAGCAAAATCCGACTTCCACACGCGACGAAACTTTCAATTGGCAGAGGGGAAAGGAGCGCCTCGTCGAGACGAAGCCGTGGGTAGGTCGCACGCGCCGATCGGCAGCCGGACGGCGGCGGGCGCACCGCTTGAAGCGGCGGGGGTGCTGTAGCCGACGGGAATCGCGCGCAGGGGAGAGGGAGAAGAACTTTGGGGCTGAAATGATAATTTTCTCAAATTTTTGGGTTCAATTGGTATTTATAGCAAAAATACCCCGAAAAATTAATAGCCCCACAAATACATCATGATTCCTTAAAAATCATCTGTTTTCAAAAACTCTCTCTCTAACTCCAAAATCTCCTACTGGTGCTCACACAGCACCCGAGATTCCAAGACACATCAAAAACCCAACTCTTAGGTTTTACACCGTAATGTGAATACAATCTCAACCTCTGGATCCAACGATCCCAACTGCCCAAATAAACGAGCCCAGAAGGCCCAATACCTCAATTAAACTCCAAATCGTCACGTAAAACCACTTTAGGGATTAATAATACTCCGGGATTAACACCTATAATCCCTGGTCATCACAATATCCCCCACTAAAAGAATTTCGTCCTCGAAATTAGCACTGGTGTATCACGTAACACCCAGGCTACACAACAACATGAAGCCATAACCTCGATTCCTGACCATATCAGAATCGTATTAATAAACGCGAGGATACTTACCTCTCATCTAACTCTGAAACAGAGCGACATACCAAAACCAACATATCACCCAAGAGGTAAAACGTACCTCGATGCGGGTCATCCCAAAAGTCAGTCCCTCATGACTGCGAAACAACTGATACTTACGACTGTAGATCAGACAGTCATCCTTCGTTCTAATACAACAGTACGAACACATCCTGAATGACACCTCAACCGTAAGAACGTTGACCTCGTGTCAAACTCTGGAGTGGAATAGACTTCCAAATCCATCATAACGTCAAAGAGCGTCAGCACAATTCAACGCTAACAGTCCAAAAGCAGTTAGTCAACTGAAACTGCAAGGATTCGAATCGCTCTTGATTCTATCGTAGATATCATCCAATGATATTTTACTATGACTTACGATGTCTAACATACATCGTTACGAGGGAAACACTAGTACAACCACGGTGTACACATATCAAACCTGGTTTCCACTTTCAAACTTCCTCCATCGAAGGAGTAGTCGCCTCATTGCAACTTAATTTGGGCAACTCACGGCCACAAATTAAAACAAAAGACATCTCACAAGATGTCCACCTACGGATGTTCCAAGAATCACGTCCTGATCATAAATAACAACCGAGACTCCGCAGAGTTTAAATTTCTTAAGACATGCAATAAACCCATTGCATTCTCAACGCTTGTGTCGTCAGCGACACTCAACCAAATCCGAATTCCTGCCATCCCTTAATAATCCTCGGATTTAACAATCCAAACTTGGGAAGGCTGTCGCATAACTCGAAGGAAAACACCAACAAGGGAAGTACCTTAACCCTCACAAGAAAATCCCTCTTCAAGGGAGTCAACTAACTTTACGATTGTTCCTCATAAACATCGTGCCATGGAGATTCCCAATCTCAAGGTGTTCCATATCTCTCATCAGAGATTTAACCATCCAAAAATAGCATAACTCTATGCTTAACAGAGAGGAAATCAATAACTGGCATCCGTATACTCACCGGTATACCTGCCTAAGCACTGATATCACATGCATACTCAATGCACTCGGCTCGGGTATCTACCACATATCCCTAAGCCCCAAACACAACCGTCAATTCTGAGTCATTCCTTACTCAGTGGAGGAAGAAAATCGACGATTAACAATACACGGTGTGATTCCCAAAATCAACACCACTTGCACCAACTTACCGAATCTTTCAAGATTCCCAAATAGGTATAATACTACCTCCTTCCTCGCAAGGGAAGTGCCATCGAACTCGAGATCCACAAGTCTCGAACCATCGTTCGGAAAAACTGGATACAATAACACCCATTGTATCCCAATACACGGGTTCCTTTAGATTGAGTCAATAACAACCTGATGACTCTCTTGTTGGTACTCCAACATCCTGAGCTGTCCCAGACAAGTCTCCAAGATTAAACATAAACGTATACACGTTTCAGCGAGGCACGCACAACCTCAAATGATGTGGTGACTACTAGAGTCCACCACGATCCACATCGCATCACCTTACGATTGCCAAACTTGGTTCCAACGAGCAGTATAACGGCTCTAGCAAGCCCATCACGGTACTACACACACGTGGCAGACAGCCTAGTCTCTGCCTCTTTAGGTTTACCTCAAACCTACCAACAAGACGGACGTTCCACATGGTATATCATACTATGGGAAGAAAACTCAATAGAGTAGTGGGTCTTTATCCAACATTCCTCAATGCCGATACACCCTGGACACTCCAATGTCCCTATGTACTTAACATAACCTGATCCTACTCCCTTAGGACCCATCATACACCCTCAAGGGTGGTGTGACCATGTCCACCACATGTCACATCGACAGAAAGCGAGTACTTTCCTCCATGATTACTCCTGTCGTCAAATCACATGGCCAAAAGCCATTCCAACGAGCATACCTCAAGGGTATCACCACTCGTAAAATGATCCCCCAATCGTAAGCTGCGGTACAATCACATGTACAGCGCATCCAACCATTCATCGAGCAACCCGCTCGGTATAAGGGTCACATCCATCGGTGTCGCACACACCACCTTGTGCTCGGTACTGGCACCCAAGGCATACCTCTGAATACGTATACTCAACGCATCGATCATCGTAACGATGATGCATGTCTAATAAGACATCTCCTACACCATCGTCATCGTCATCCCGTGACGACACATGCCAACTCATGGCATCTAAAACATTGCCCACTAGTGACGATACATGTACATCAGCGTATGTCATCCACTATCATGCTAGTAAAATAGGCATAATAAAACATGTATATCAATGCATGCCAGCTACAATAAAGCTACTAAAATAGCAATATCTCATACCTCATCGCTAGTGATATAGCGTCATACCTGTCTCCGTCGCTCAATAATAGTGCGTAATCAGCACCCATCGCTCGAAGGCGGCAAAATCCTGTGCTGAGTACATAGCGGCACAATCCCTCGCTATAGAATCGACGGTATGACACCTCGTCAGATAATAAGCGGCATGAAACCTCGCTATACCCTGAGCATGAATCATCGTCCACAAAGTAGCGGAAAGAGGCATCGCTATCAATACACCTGGCGGAATGAACCATCGCCAATAGATATAGCGGAATGAACCATCGCTATAAATACACCTGGCGGAATGAACCATCGCCAATAAATATAGCGGAATGAACCATCGCTATAAATACACCTGGCGGAATGAACCATCGCCAATAGATATAGCGGAATGAACCATCGCTATAAATACACCTGGCGGAATGAACCATCGCCAATAAATATAGCGGAATGAACCGTCGCTATAAATACACCTGGCGGAATGAACCATCGCCAATAGATATAGCGGAATGAACCATCGCTATAAATAAACCTCGAATCGAGTCACTTATCAGTAGTGTATTTCAATGCTTCTCACTACTCCATATAAGCGGAATCCTTCCTCGCTTCATATGGACCTTAGCGCAAGCATTGAAATCCTCACTAGGATAACCTGGACTCGTGAAATATCAGTGCATTTCAATGCTTCTCACTACTCCATATAAGCGGAATCCTTCCTCGCTTCATATGGACTTTAGTGTAAGCATTGAAATCCTCACTTTATATTTCACAATATACATATGCAAAACGATGCGTATCAACATGTATCATATCATAATGCACTATCTTATGCATACCTTGATTTACCTTGTGTTAAATGACTAACCACATAATACATGTTGCCCTTGGAATGCCCATACATATGTATAATCATCATTCCTTTTCGTATTCCTTATTTCCTATAACCTGCAACCATCAGGGTTAACAACAATAGCCATATACGCTATGCATCAACATTCAATACATAATAAAAACGCATTATATGAATGTATGGATATGCAATGTCATGACATTCTTTTTTTCCTTAAATCCTTATTTCATCCTGAGCCCTTATCATTAGTACATTTTAATGCTTCTTGCTACTCCAGGAAAGCGGAATTCTTCCTCGCTTCCACTGGACTTTAGCGTTGCTACTCCATGTAAGCGGGATTCTTCATCGCTTCCAATGGACTTTAGCGTTGCTACTCCATATAAGCGGGACTCTTCATCGCTTCCAATGGACTTTAGCGTTGCTACTCCATATAAGCGGGACTCTTCATCGCTTCATATGGACTTTAGCATAAGCCATTAAAATCCTTACTAAGATAACTTTGACTCGTGAAATACACCTCTTATATTTCACAACATACATATGCAAAAACAATGCACAATAACATATATCATAACCTCAATGCACCACTTTGCATTCATCATGTGTCAACAAGACATCGTAAAATACATGTTACCTCGGAAATATCCCTTTATCTGATTTTCTTAAAACCAGCTTCCTTGGCACATAACACACGGAGTGCCAGACATCCCCATAAATGTCATCCTATCGTGTTCCACACGATTCCTGCAACCACAATGGTTAGCAATACCACTTTTCATATCATAAGAGCACATAAACAATTTGCTATGTCATACAACATTAATGCCATCATGCATAAATATGTGCTATCAATAACTTCCTAGGCCCTTAACAGCCCCAATGAGCAACCACTGCTCTGATACCACTAATGTAAGGACCCCAAGCCCTTAAACCTTGATTAGTGTATTAACCACTATGTGTGGTACATGCTTTCTATAAAATGTCAATCGGGAAGCTCTGATGATACTTAATCATTGCCTGTCAATGAAAGACTCATATGTTTGCCCTTTACCAACCCCTTGGTGCCACTTTTCACATTATAAACTTTTATAAAAATTTGGGCAGAGTCTCCCCATAAATAGAGCTATCCCAAAAAAATAGTACAACACATAACCAAATTCCCGGCCAGGGAAAGCATAATACTCAACAGAAAGCAGTAATACAAGTAGATTCCCAGCCAGGGAAGACACCACACATATGTCAACAAAAGTGGGTTCCAACACCCACATAATACACCAATGACTCTCATATCATTCTAGCAATTCAACCTAATTGCATGCAACCTTAAATGAAAGAGAGAAAGGCTCATGCCTTTATATACAATCCATATACAAGTATAATCGTGCTCACATGCGAGCATCATGAATATGTATAATCCTCAGGTGTATATATAGGTACTCTATACGATACCGTGCTCCATCAAGCCCTGGTACCACGATCCTGGGAGTACCTCAAATCAACAGCTCGAGCTCAGCTCCATAGCCATCGATGTACCTGTCCACCTGTCCCAACAGAGACAGCCCCCCCAACGGGGTGAGCATACCAATACACAAAATCCCATAATCATAATAATGAAATTCATAATTTACAACAAAGGTAAATGCTAATGAATTTAAATGATACTCCCTGGATGGCAACATCCTCATCCGGGATTCCGTGTACTGTCCCTGTTCTCACAACATCAAACTCATCAAATCTCATAAATCAGTAAATCAACACATTGATTTACATATCGCATGCCTGATTCTCAAATACCAAGAATGAATGATTCCAAGTTCATATATATGCAAATATAGATATATCAATATCTAATATTGATTTCATAATCTCGCTTTCCATTATACCTAGACATCTCAAATGTCTCATAATGAATACATGATTCTACGAGCCTAGACATCTCAATGTCTCACGAAGAATACATGATTCTACAAACCTAGACATCTCAAATGTCTCATAATATAGTCATATAAACCCAGTACCCCTTATATCATGTAAGAGTCATCCTACTCTAGTGTCACGCACGCTACAAGCTGCGATATCAAGATTTGGGTCATTCCTTGGCTATATCAACATATATGTATAACCATACGCAAAACATTCAATGCAATCAAAAACACCTTATGCATTTCACATATATATATTAATGCTCGTACGTCGCACGTACCTTAAATCACCGAAGTCCGAGCCAAACCTTGCTCGAGTTCCATGCCCCGAGGAATGATGTGCTAACACGATAAACAATTCACCATTATTTACGAACATGCAACTCATGCTCAAGCACACCCGTATCCCTCAAAATATTGTCAATACACGACAATTATCCTCTTAAAAGACCCGGGGCAGGGTACATGCAGGGAAGGAAATAAATGAGACAATATCGAAATTTGTTCAAGAATGCCCTACAAAAATCGAACCCTAATCTCACAATTTCGAACCCAATTAAATACCATAATTTATCTAAAATGCCAATTAAGCTATCCAAGCAAGAATCAACATCCCTTGACAAAAACCCCAAATTTTCGAACTCAAAACCATTAAATTCGAACCCAAACAAGCCTTTAAATCCCAACTCTTAAAATTCTTCAAATTTGAACCAAAGCTTCTCAATTCGATCTCAATCAAGCATCATAATACTCTTAAAACATGCAATAATCGATCAATTGCACGAAATAATTCCCCTGCCAAAAACCCCCAAAATTCGAACCAAACCCTACCAATTTTCGAAAATAATTTCGAACCATAATCACCAATTTAAGCAGGGAAATGCACGAAAAAGACGAACAAGGGTTAAGGGAGATTACCCAACGAAATCGGAAGCAAAATCAAACGAAAATCGAAGAACCCTAGAATTTGGGGATCGACGCTTACCAGCAAAATCCGACTTCCACACGCGACGAAACTTTCAATTGGCAGAGGGGAAAGGAGCGCCTCGTCGAGACGAAGCCGTGGGTAGGTCGCACGCGCCGATCGGCAGCCGGACGGCGGCGGGCGCACCGCTTGAAGCGGCGGGGGTGCTGTAGCCGACGGGAATCGCGCGCAGGGGAGAGGGAGAAGAACTTTGGGGCTGAAATGATAATTTTCTCAAATTTTTGGGTTCAATTGGTATTTATAGCAAAAATACCCCGAAAAATTAATAGCCCCACAAATACATCATGATTCCTTAAAAATCATCTGTTTTCAAAAACTCTCTCTCTAACTCCAAAATCTCCTACCGGTGCTCACACAGCACCCGAGATTCCGAGACACATCAAAAACCCAACTCTTAGGTTTTACACCGTAATGTGAATACAATCTCAACCTCTGGATCCAACGATCCCAACTGCCCAAATAAACGAGCCCAGAAGGCCCAATACCTCAATTAAACTCCAAATCGTCACGTAAAACCACTTTAGGGATTATTAATACTCCGGGATTAACACCTATAATCCCTGGTCATCACATAAGGTGCCCCACATGGTAAGTAGCCATGCGATGATATTGTGGTAAGGTGCCACGGGGTAAGGTGCCCCATATGCATGATTTTGAATCAGGGACAACAATAAGAAGTTAATGAATAACCAGCATATTTACTTAACCAAGATTTCATGCATTTATTATAATGTTATTATGTTGTTAAGTGAAATTGTATATGCTCATGATGTGTTGTCCCTGTAGGTACGCTTTTGGACGAAAGGACTAAGGGTCGGGTTGAGGCAGTGAGCTACGAGGGACACAGGAATGTATAGGATTCAAGTTATGATTAGTATCTACTCTAGGAGTAGTGTAAATCTAAATGACATTCTTTTGGAATGTAATGAACTGTTTTTTTTTTTTTTGAAGCTTTGTATTTTGGCCTGTAATCCTGTTAGCTCGTGTAACAACCGAAACCTTAAGATGTTACCTTAATGCATGATTAGTCCTTCCTTTGTCTATTAATCACTGTTAAGGTGGGAAGACCCCACAGATTTTGTGGAGAGACATCATATGTGCAGGTCTCCGTTACCCACGTCTCTTTTGGTCTCGACACCCACCGGAAGGAATGTTGTTGCTGATCAGTTTCTTATGGACTGCCTCATTTATTTTGAGGGCAATGAGATAAAGACAGATTTGATCGTGTTGGGTATGTCAGACTTTGACTGCATTATGGGCATCGACATTCTGAACAGATATCAGACAGTCGTGGATTGTCGGCAGAGGACGGTTCGGTTCAGATCCGATATGGGGATTCAATGGACTTTCTATGGGAACGGTTCTCGTGTGAAGATTCTGTTGATATCGGTGATCAAAATGTCCCAATTATTGGAACGTGAACACACGGGCTATCTTATCTATGCCGTGGACACGAAGGGAAAGAATAAAGAGTTGAGGGTTGAGGATGTACCGGTGGCAGCAGAATTTGCTGATGTGTTTTCGGAGGAAATTCTAGGATTCCCACCGGCTAGAGAAGTCGAGTTTGGGATTGAGTTATTACCGAGGACGTCCGTAATTTCTCGTGCCCCTTACAGGATGGCACCGACGGAGTTAAGGGAATTGAAAGGGCAGTTGCGGGAGCTCCTTGACAAAGGTTATATACGCCCTAACGTATCGCCTTGGGGCGCACCAGTTCTCTTTGTGAAGAAGAAGGATGGTTCGATGCGTTTGTGCATCGATTACCGGCAATTGAATAAGGCCACGATGAAGAACAAGTATACTCTCCCAAGGATTGATGATTTATTTGATAAGTTGCAAGGTACTAAGCTGTATAGCAAGATTGACTTGAGATCAGGTTACCATCAGATACGGGTCAGGGAAGAGGATGTGCAGAAGACAGCATTTCGGACTCGGTATGGACATTACGAGTTCCTAGTTATGACGTTCGGTGTGACGAACGCCCCGGCTGTCTTTATGAGCTTGATGAACAGGGTGTTCCAGCCCTATCTTGACCAGTTTGTCATAGTGTTTGTTGACGACATACTCATCTACTCTCTGAGTGAGGAGGAGCACGTGAGGCACTTATGGACGATGCTCCAGATCCTCAGAGATAATCACTTATTTGCCAAGCTCAGCAAGTGTGAGTTTTGGTCGAGCAGCGTAGTGTTCCTCAGGCATGTTATATCTAGCAGAGGGATATCGGTGGATCCCAGGAAGATTGAGGCTGTGATGGAGTGGGCTTCACCCACTTCTGTGCCCGAGATACGGAGTTTTCATGGTTTGGCTGGTCATTATCGACGCTTCGTCGAGGGTTTTTCTAAGATTGCTAAGCCATTGACTCAGTTGACTCAAAAGGGGGTACCTTTCTATTGGTCGAAGGCTTGTGAGCAAAGCTTCCAAGAGTTGAAGCATCGATTGACGACGGCGCCTGTATTGGTGATTCCCATGGAGAACAAGAGGGTTGTTCTGTACGCTGATGCATCGCTACAAGGCTTGGGTTGTGTACTGATGCAAGATAAGCATATGGTAGCTTATGCATCGAGACAGTTGAAGCCGCATGCGGCTAGATATCCAGTCCATGACTTGGAGTTGGTGGCTATTATCTTTGCCCTGAAGATTTGGAGGCATTACTTGTATGGTACGTCGTTTACCATATATACGGATCATAAGAGCCTGAAATTCTTGTTTACTCAGGCGTAGTTGAATATGCGACAGAGGAGATGGATGGATTTACTCAAAGATTATGACTGTGAAATAGAGTACCGTACGGGAAAGGCAAACTTGACGGCAGACGCCTTGAGTTGAAAGGTAAAGAGTACTGCGGAGGACGCCATACACTTATCGGTGATGATGACTTCTTGTTGCCATCTGGGCTATGATTTCGATGTGGATGCATCGCCCGTATGGGTATCGACTTTATTGGCAGAACCAGACATTTAGGAGAATATCAGGAGAGCCCAGAAAACGGATGATGAGGTTCAGAGATGGTCATCATTAGTACTTCAAGGATAGCCATCAAAATTAAGAGTGGCTGAGGACGGTTCTTTGAGACTCGGTAATCGTTGGGTAGTTCCGAGTACGCCGAAATTGCGTAAATGGATCTTGGAGCGAGCTCATAGTAGCCGATTTAGTATCCACCCAGGAGGAGAAAAATGTATAAGGACCTATGTGATCAGTTATGGTGGAAACGTATGAAGCGTGATGTGATCGCTTTTGTCAAGAGGTGTTTGATCTATCAGCAGGTTAAGGCAGAGAGGCAGAGACCTGGTGGCGAGCTAAGGAGCTTAAAGATACCAAAATGGAAGTGGGAGAACATATCTACGGACTTTGTGACCCACTTGCCGAGGACTACTTCGGGTTGTGATGCCATTTGTGTGATCATTGATAGGATGACGAAGGTAGCTCACTTCATTCCCTACAGTATGACGTACACATACTTGAGGATGGCTCAGCTATATGTCCGGGATATAGTGAGACTACACGGGATTCCAGTGTCTATTGTATCTGACAGAGATCCGCGGTTTACATCTCATTTTTGGGGAGGTCTACAGTCAGCTTTGGGTACTGAGGTGAGGTTGAGCACAACATATCATCCCCAGACGGACGGTCATACCGAGTGTACTATACAGACGCTCGAGGACATGCTACGGGCTTGTGTATTAGAGCCTGATGCCTCATGGCAAGATTCATTGGCCTCAGTAGAGTTCTCGTACAATAATAGCTACCAAGCGAGTATTCAGATGGCACCATTCGAGGCTAGATATGGTCGGCGTTGTAGGTCGCCATTATACTGGGATGATATGACCAGTAAAGCAGTAGCAGGACCCGAATTGATTCGGGAAATGGAGGATAAGATAAAGGCTATCCGGCAGAAAATGAAAGCAGCCCAGGATAGACAGACAACCTATGCGAATAAACGGCGGAGACCGTTGGAGTTTCAGTTGGGAGACAGGGTCTTTTTGAAGATATCACCTTTCAGAGGTGTTGTGCGGTTTGGTATGCGTGGGAAATTGTCTCCAAGGTATGTCGGACCGTATGAGATTTTACAGCGCATCGGTACCTTCGCTTACCGTTTGGCTTTACCACCGTCGTTATCTGGTATTCACGACGTATTCCATGTATCTATGTTGCAGAAATATGAGCCGGATCCGTCACATGTGTTTCAGCCTTCTGTGGTGCAGTTAGATACTGATGTGTCCTACGAGGAACGACCAGTCAGGATTCTAGATAGAGCTGATCGCAGACTTCGGGACAAAGTGATACCGATGGTCAAGGTTCAGTGGGATCGCAGGGGTGTCGAGGAGGCCACGTGGGAGATGGAGCAACCTATGGTGCAGCATTACCCGGAACTATTTTCTGGTATGTGATTTATGTTTAGTTTCGTTTTGGGTAAGTGCATGCGATTTCGAGGGCGAAATCTTAAAAGTAGGGGAGTATTGTGATATCCCCGAAATAATTATATGCAATTGGGCATTAATTATGTTTATGTGATTATCTGTGGTGTTAATTAATCTAGTGTTGGATTTAATTAATATGGTGAAATGCTTAGTCGCATGGTGTGCGTGACCCGGTGGTACGTTTCAGGGTGCATGTTATGCATATTGAGAAATTGGGTGTTAACATGGTTTAATTGTGATGGTCAATAATTATTTGGTACATCATGTATATAATTGAGGTTTTGGTGCATCTTTGGGAAAATGCTTTTAAAATATCATGTTGGGGTATTTTATACATCAATGCTAATTATGGGGTACCATGATATTTAATCCCAACACTTATACCCCCACTTTCCTCTTTAACCCACCACTCTCAATTAAAATCTCTCCCAACCCTTTCCCCAAACCCCATTTTCGATCTTGGCTATAGAGGAGGAGAGAAAACTTGGGGAACGCTTGCTATTGGTTGGTTCTTGCAAGAAGTTTGAAGTTTCAAGTGGTATAAACCCCACTAGTGTTATTCTCTTGTATTTGATAAGAATAGGTTTTGTGTTTTCGGGATTTAAAACGGGTTTGTTTGATTATATGGTGTTTTTGGTTGGGTTTTGGAGTATGTTGTTGTTGAGGGTTGTTTTGAAGTTATATTAGTGTTTTTGATGTGTGATGCCCGGGGATTAATGTTGTTAATCCCGGTATGGTAATGATCCTTTATGGATTTTTAATTGTGGCAATTACGAGTTAACTGTGGTTACTACCGAGGATTTTAAATCCGATAATTGGAGTCGTTGGACCCAAGGGATGAGATTGTATTCTCGTCGTGGTGATAATCTTGGAGTTTGGTCTTTGGTGGGATTTGGGATCCGGAGTACTTTCTACTGGGGCTGATAATGAAAATAGAGATTGAGAGGTAATTATTGAGAACAGATGATTTTAATGAGTCATGATGTATTTGTGAAGGGATTTGTATTTTGGAGTTTTGGTACTATATATACCAAGTGGACTCGATATTCCGTCATTTTGGCACGGAACCATTCCCTCTCTCTCCCTCTCTCTCTACGCGCCCAAACCCTTTCCCCCATTCCTCTTTTCTCCCTTGGAGGAGAAATCGTTGGTAGCTTGGCTCGGGAGCCGGATTTCTCGAAGATAATCAGGTATTCATCTTCCCCTCACCATTGTCTTCGATTTGGTAGTAGTATTGTTGATTTTGGTTGAGTATGTAAGTAACCCCATGAGCATACAGCGCAGCGGAATAAAATATTGGGATTACAAACCAGCGATCTATACATAGGGATTCATATCGGATTAGAGAATAACAAGTGTCTTACCCTTGTTGCGTGTTTGAAGCCGAATCCACGGAGCTGCACCACGTCCTACGCCTTCTCCGAGTCAATAGCAAAACACGAATGGTTTTGCCTCAACGGTATCCACACGATCAAATCGATTGAAGGAATAGTTTAATATCAAGTTGCTAGACAAGATATTAAACCGGAACCAAAAACCACACTTTGATTCACAATCAAATTGGCACAAAATCACTCAACCCTTTTCGGCTATGAAGAAACCGAGAGAGAATGAAGGATGCGGCCGTGTGATAGCTTAGGGTTTAACTTATGAAGTGTTATGAATTGTCTTACAATTAATCACCTTGCAATCATATTAAATATAATTAATTAAAGGCTTTCTTAAAGCTTCATGGGCTTAAGCCCATGATTTAATTAATCCTTATGATAATTAATTAAGACTCCTCTTAATTATTTAATTCATCCCATGAATTTAATTTCCCTTCTCGATTTAATCTTTTGTGCGACCCGATAGGATCTCGTAATGTTGGCAGTGACATAAAATCTCATTTTATGTCGCAAGCATTGAGCGGTATCTAGCAACACATCGATGCTACCCAAATTACGAGAATGTCAATGACTCGACATAACCTTTAGAACTTGTGATAATATTAATCATGTAACTTAATCCCTTTGTCCTTTGTGTTTAGATTGAACACGAGTCATGGAATAGTCATACTCGTATATCCAATCTTTATTTCTTGATCCCCAAGTAGAACTAGAATAAACGAATAAGCTCGATATCTCATATCGACTCATTCGAGCATGGCCATGCATTTTAGTTCTCACTTGATCAAGGGCCAAACACATCTCCTGTTATATAGGAGGGACAAATCCTATCTCGATCAGTCAACATCCCTCTACATAATTCATAGTGTATCCAATAGTCGCCTTTATAGTATACCCTGTTACGGGTAACGTTTGACGATATCAAGATACATAACTCCTTATGTTGGGATCTCTGATGATCACAAGTCGTAAGGATTACATACATTATTATCACTATGAGAATTGCATATGACGATCATATAACTATCCATGTTGCATTCTCATGGTGGGTCTATTCAGTACATCGTTCTCTAACATGTACCCATATGTTGATTTGATATCTCATATCAATGAACAATTCATCGATCAACATATACTAGTCTCTACGTATTATCATTATCCCTTTCATGATAATACTTGACTAGGAACATCTTTAAGAATAATACAATATTATTCTAAGGACATTAACATATATATTAATTCATAATGCACAGTTAAAAGAATAATATATAATAATGAATTGCCATTCATAAATCCATAAACATTGTATGTCTTAAACAATCATCTAATGACTTGTCTTAGGGCATATCCCAACAAATCTCCCACTTGCACTAAGACCACTCAGACATATACCTAATGCCTAGAGATCTAGTATGACGATCATGCTTCTGCTGTGACAGCGGCTTCGTCAATGGGTCAGATACATTATCATCTGTAGGTACTTTGCATATTTTAACATCTCCCCTTTCAACGATTTCTCGAATGAAATGGAAACGCCTAAGTATGTGCTTGGATCTTTGGTGAGATCTTGGTTCCTTAGCCAATGCGATCGCTCCATTGTTGTCACAATAGAGTTCTATCGGATCTTTAATGTTAGGCACCACTCCAAGTTCAGAAATGAACTTCCTCATCCAAACAGCTTCCTTTGCTGCATCCGAGGCAGCAATATACTCAGCTTCCGTTGTAGAATCGGCTACTGTTTCTTGCTTTGAACTCTTCCAGCTCACAGCACCTCCATTCAGGCAATACACATATCCAGATTGCGATCGAAAATCATCTTTGTCGGTTTGGAAGCTTGCATCAGTGTAACCCATTACATTGAGCTCTTCCTCACCTCCATAAATCAAGAATGTATCCTTAGTCCTTCTCAAGTACTTCAGGATATTCTTGACAGCAATCCAGTGACCTTCACCTGGATCAACTTGATATCTGCTCGTCATGCTCAAAGCATACGATACATCGGGACGAGTACATATCATGGCATACATGATAGATCCAATAGCTGACGCATATGGAATCTTACTCATGCGTTGTCTCTCATCTGGTGTTGAAGGACACTGTTCCTTCGAGAGATAAATACCATGTGTCATAGGCACGAATCCTTTCTGGGATTCTTGCATGCTAAACCTTTTAAGCACCTTGTCTATGTATGTACTTTGACTTAGACCAAGAAGCCTTCTCGATCTATCTCTATAGATCTTGATTCCTAATACATAGGTGGCTTCTCCTAAGTCTTTCATCGAAAAGCAATTCCCTAGCCAAATCTTTACAGATTGCAAGGCAGGGATATCATTTCCAATAAGAAGTATGTCATCTACATACAACACTAGGAAAATGATTACGCTCCCACTGACCTTCTTGTAGACACAAGGTTCATCTTCATTTTTGATAAAACCAAACTCTTTGATTGCATCATCAAAACGAAGATTCCAACTCCGAGAAGCTTGCTTCAATCCATAAATGGATCGTTGTAGCTTGCATATCTTTCCAGCATCCTTTGGATCGACAAAACCCTCGGGCTGTGTCATGTACACATCCTCGAGCAGATTTCCATTAAGGAAAGCTGTTTTGACATCCATCTGCCAGATTTCATAATCATGAAATGCAGCTATTGCAAGTAAGATCCTTATGGATTTAACCATGGCCACTGGTGAAAAGGTTTCATCATAGTCAATACCATGAATTTGTTTGAATCCTTTTGCAACCAGTCGACCTTTATAGGTTTGTACATTACCATCCATATCGGTCTTTTTCTTGAAAATCCATTTGCACCCTATGGGTCGTACCCCTTCAGGTGGATCAACCAAAGTCCATACTTGGTTTGCATACATGGATTCCATCTCAGATTTCATGGACTCTTGCCATTTCTCAGAATCATTGCCCATAATAGCTTGTTGATAAGATGACGGCTCATCCTCATCAATAAGTAGTAAGTCACCTTGTTGAGTCACAAGAAATCCATATCTCTGTGGCTCCCGGTGTTCTCTTACAGACCTACGCTGGGCTTGTGTCTCTTGAGCAGGTACTTCTTCCACAACAGTTTGTGGTGCCTGCTCTGTTTCCATCTCAATCTCAGGTTCAGTGTTTTCTTGTGGTTGAACTTCACTAAGTTCTATTTTTCTCCCACTGGTTTTTCTATTAATAAATTCTCTTTCAAGAAATATACCAGTCCGAGCAACAACTACTTTGTTCTCGGTGGGATAGTAGAAATAGTATCCTTTCGTTTCCTTAGGATACCCCACAAATAAACACTTATCAGATTTGGGTCCAAGTTTGTTAGTGGCGTGACGTCTAACGAAAGCCTCACAACCCCAAATCTTCATAAAAGACATACTAGGACGCTTCCCAGTCCATATCTCATATGGTGTCTTTTCCACTGATTTAGATGGAACACGGTTCAGTAAGAAAATTGCTGTTTCTAGAGCGTGTCCCCAAAATGATATCGGAAGATCTGCATGACTCATCATTGATCTAACCATGTCTAACAAGGTTCGATTTCTCCTCTCGGATACACCATTCCATTGTGGAGTATACGGAGGAGTGAGTTGTGGGACTATCCCACACTCCTTTAGATAGTCATGAAACTCTTGGCTTAAGTATTCTCCTCCTCGATCTGATCGAAGGATTTTGATACTTTTGCCAAGTTGGTTTTGTACTTCATTCTTGAAATCTTTGAACTTTTCAAAGGTTTCATGTTTATGTTTCATTAGGTACACATACCCATATCTACTGAGGTCATCAGTAAATGTAACGAAGTATTGAAAACCACCTCTAGCTTGTGTACTTATTGGTCCACATACATCACTATGTATTAGTCCCAATAAAACATTTGCCCTTTCAACATGTCCCTTGAAAGGGGCTTTAGTCATCTTGCCCATTAAACAAGATTCGCATGTTTCATATGATTCAAAATCAAATGAATCTAATACTCCATCCTTATGAAGTTTAGATATGCGGTTCTCGTTTATGTGGCCCAAGCGACAGTGCCAGAGATAAGTCGGATTACAATCATTATTTTTAATCCTTTTAGTATTTATGTTATAGATAGGTATATCAAGATTTAATACATAAAGACCATTCACCATTTGTGCATCAGCATAAAACATATCATTTAAATAAATAGAACAACAATTGTCCTTTATTATAAATGAAAAACCATACTTGTCCAAACAAGAAATAGATATAATGTTTTTAGTAATTGAAGGCACAAAATAACAGTCTTTTAAAATCAACGATAAACCAGAAGGTAAAGCTAAATGATAATCTCCTATAGCTAATGCAGCAACTCTTGCTCCATTTCCAACTCGGAGATCAACGTCACCGTTTGCCAATGCCCTACTCCTTTTGAGATCCTGCACATTTACACAAATGTGAGATCCACATCCAGTATCTAATACCCAAGATGAAGAAGTAGATAAATTGACTTCTATAACAAAAATACCTGAAGCGGAAGTCACACTTCCTTTCTTTAGATCCTCCAGATATACTTTGCAGTTCCTTTTCCAATGGCCGGTCTCACCGCAATGGAAACAGTTCCCTTCTTTTGCTATCCCTCCCTTTGGTTTCAGTGCAGAAGACTTTGGCTTAGATTTAGCAAAGACCTTCTTTGCTTTCTTGTTGCCTTTAGTTTTGGCCCTTCCTTTGCCTTTATTCACAATAAGGACATTTGTGGCCTTAGTCTTCTTAGTGTTTGCTTCATATGTTCTCAACATACCAAGCAACTGGGGCAGAGTCTTTTCCATATCAGTCATATTGTAATTTACTACAAATTGACTGAAGCTCTCCGGCAACGATTGCAAGATTACATCGGTGGCCAACTCTTGGTCCAATGGAAAACCTAGCTTGTCCAGATTCTCAATGTACCCAATCATCTTGAGCACATGAGTTCCAACTAAGCTTCCTTTTACCATCCTGCACCGGAATAACGCTTTAGAGACGTCATACCTCTCTTGTCTAGCTTGCTGTTGGTACAACTGCTTTAAGTGTTCGATCATATCGAACGCCTCCATTTCCTCATGTTGCTTCTGAAGCTCAGAGTTCATAGTGGCAAGCATGAGGCACCCAACATCAAGTGCGTCACTCTGATGCTTCTTGTAAGCATCTTTTTCAGCTCTTGTAGCTGTTAGGGGAGGTTCCTCAGCGAGCAAGGGTTCCTCTAGAACATATTGTTTCTTTTCTTGTTTGAGGACTATCCTCAAGTTCCTATGCCAGTCTAGGAAATTTGTCCCATTTAATTTGTCCTTCTCAAGGACCGATCGCAGTGATAAAGTGCTAGTAACGTTTGTAGTTGCCATGGATATCTACAATATAAATATGCAAAATAAGTTTATGATTTAAATCATTTAACATGGTCTTATATTAAATGATACTCCCACTATTTTATTTGAAAAATATCAACCCTCGAAACTTTTAGTGGGCCAAGATCCATATTTCGCCTAATCTTGAGTTAGCTTTGGCTAATCGCCCAAGACTCGGTTATTTAGGTAGACAACACTTTGTCAATTACATCACATATAATTCTTGGATAGTTGGACGAACAACACTTTGTTCACTTCATCAAATGAATTATAATCCAACCCATGCCTCTAGGTTCCCAATCCTATTGAGATAACCTAGTTAAGTCGTACCCAATTAAAGTATGACGGATATCACTTTTATCCTTTCGCGCCTTACTAAGATTGCCACGGTGCTTTGCTTTGGCAAACCCACACATGTACAATCGAAGTTATTGACGAGTACTTTTATTTGGAAGGCATCTAAAACTTAATATTTTAGAGGGATTTATTGATCTCATGATTAATTTGATAATTTAAAATATGTCCACTACATATAGTTGTATACATATCTACATATATGTGTAATACTATTATCAAACTAAAACATAAGATAAATCATGCATCAACATACATAATTAAAACGTGACATGGTTATAGCCCCTACTAATGAGTTTCTCAAGCCAATGAGAAACTCCTATGAGTCAACCTAAGGTAACTTCATAAGCACCTTCCTTTGGCTCCAATTTGTGAATGGCCTCCTCATCCCGGCACGATGCTCCATCTTCATTGATCACCATCAATAAAATAAACTACACTATTTTACAAGATATAGAATTCCTCGATTCACATTCGAGGGGAACATAGGGGAGGGATAACATCTAGAATGAAATAGAGAAAGGCACGACACGCAGGTCGTATTATAAATTACAATCATTCACAAATCCTATCTAATAGGTCAAAGGGCTATAACCACGCACCATGCTCAAACAACACATAAAGCATGCATTAACATTTAATTAATTAAATTCTAAACAATTTAAATTTAATTCTAATTAAAACTGTAAAATAATTTTTGAAAAATTATCGTACGCTCGGGACATCACATGCCACGAACTAAAGCGACTAAAACACGAACCACCATGATTCGAACCAAAACCCACGGCTGGACCAATAGTGGGCCTAGGGTCGAAACCCTAGCCCATGGCCGAGCCATGGTCCATGCGGCGGCTTGGGTGCGGCGCTGCTAGGGTTCAAAACCCTAGCCGCCTTGCACCATCTTGATTCTATCGAGCCAACTTGCACCTTCTCAATACTTTATCGAGCCAAAAGAGTTCAAAACCCTAGATAGTGCGACGGCTTGACCCATGCTCGAGCCAGGGTCCGAACCCTAGCTCTTAGGCGGCGGCCGAGAGGCCAATTTGACTAGGGTTCAAAACCCTAGCTACTTTGTAGCGGCGGCCGAGCCATGGTGACTAGGGTTCGAAACCCTAGCACCTTGGTGGTCTCGGCCGTGAGCCTACACGAGCCATGTTCTGGTTTTTGATCACGAATTATCATATATTTCGATCCGTCAATTATATCATATATATTATCATACGATGATCTTCACAAAATCGATTTTTCCATATCATATATGAAAATACAGTTTTAAATAGCATGCAATATAAATTCTAACATGATTAAACTATTTAACCACATAAAATCCGATATGAGCCTTGTACACGGCTCTGATACCACTGTAAGTAACCCCATGAGCATACAGCGCAGCGGAATAAAATATTGGGATTACAAACCAGCGATCTATACATAGGGATTCATATCGGATTAGAGAATAACAAGTGTCTTACCCTTGTTGCGTGTTTGAAGCCGAATCCACGGAGCTGCACCACGTCCTACGCCTTCTCCGAGTCAATAGCAAAACACGAATGGTTTTGCCTCAACGGTATCCACACGATCAAATCGATTGAAGGAATAGTTTAATATCAAGTTGCTAGACAAGATATTAAACCGGAACCAAAAACCACACTTTGATTCACAATCAAATTGGCACAAAATCACTCAACCCTTTTCGGCTATGAAGAAACCGAGAGAGAATGAAGGATGCGGCCGTGTGATAGCTTAGGGTTTAACTTATGAAGTGTTATGAATTGTCTTACAATTAATCACCTTGCAATCATATTAAATATAATTAATTAAAGGCTTTCTTAAAGCTTCATGGGCTTAAGCCCATGATTTAATTAATCCTTATGATAATTAATTAAGACTCCTCTTAATTATTTAATTCATCCCATGAATTTAATTTCCCTTCTCGATTTAATCTTTTGTGCGACCCGATAGGATCTCGTAATGTTGGCAGTGACATAAAATCTCATTTTTGTCGCAAGCATTGAGCGGTATCTAGCAACACATCGATGCTACCCAAATTACGAGAATGTCAATGACTCGACATAACCTTTAGAACTTGTGATAATATTAATCATGTAACTTAATCCCTTTGTCCTTTGTGTTTAGATTGAAAACGAGTCATGGAATAGTCATACTCGTATATCCAATCTTTATTTCTTGATCCCCAAGTAGAACTAGAATAAACGAATAAGCTCGATATCTCATATCGACTCATTCGAGCATGGCCATGCATTTTAGTTCTCACTTGATCAAGGGCCAAACACATCTCCTGTTATATAGGAGGGACAAATCCTATCTCGATCAGTCAACATCCCTCTACATAATTCATAGTGTATCCAATAGTCGCCTTTATAGTATACCCTGTTACGGGTAACGTTTGACGATATCAAGATACATAACTCCTTATGTTGGGATCTCTGATGATCACAAGTCGTAAGGATTACATACATTATTATCACTATGAGAATTGCATATGACGATCATATAACTATCCATGTTGCATTCTCATGGTGGGTCTATTCAGTACATCGTTCTCTAACATGTAGCCATATGTTGATTTGATATCTCATATCAATGAACAATTCATCGATCAACATATACTAGTCTCTACGTATTATCATTATCCCTTTCATGATAATACTTGACTAGGAACATCTTTAAGAATAATACAATATTATTCTAAGGACATTAACATATATATTAATTCATAATGCACAGTTAAAAGAATAATATATAATAATGAATTGCCATTCATAAATCCATAAACATTGTATGTCTTAAACAATCATCTAATGACTTGTCTTAGGGCATATCCCAACAGAGTATTCATGTTAGATTTGGGTTTGTGGATTTTTGGGTAAAAATCTTAAAGTTTGTTGTTGGAGTTTTTATTGAGTTTTAAGGGTGTATTTGAGGTGTTGATGGTGTTTGGGGTGTTGATTTTGAGTTTGAGTGTGAAAAACACCATGGAAGCTCGAATTTTTCGGAAAATCGCAGGTGGCGATCGATCGCCGAGGAGGGGTGTGATGTCCGGAATAATTAATAATTAATAATCGTTCATTAAATTTAATTATGGTGTTTTATGATATGTAACTCTTGGGTATCAGATTTCGGAGCGGAGTTGGGATAAATGATTTCGGGGTCGAAATTATAATGCTAATTAAATTCAAGGAGATTATTTAATTCTTGGGATTATTTATTTGGAGATTGAACGTGTAATTATATTAAATAATGATTCTTGCAAATGTTAAAGAAATTGCAATTTATTAAATTAAATATGGGAGGATGAGGTAGTATTTTGTATGGATGGGATTAATTTAAAAAGGGGACTCCCTTTGACACTCCTTTACCTTTTCTCCTTCATCTCCCACGATAAGAACACCAAGTAAGAGAGGTGAGTTGCAGGGACATTCATGAGAGATTTCATCAGGTTTGTGTGTAAGAGTCCTTGCCATTTTTGCAGTTGTTCATTTCCATTGCACATTTGAGACAATTCGATTTTTTTGTCCTATTTTGGCGTCGATAGCTGCATCCATTTCACCTGAATAATTCTTGTTATTATGTGTGAATACTTCACTGTTGTTTCACTTATTTCTCGACGATTATGCTTGTAGTGAGCTACTAGTCTATTCCTCCTCTTACTCGACAACTCCAGCCCTATTTCCTGCGTGTTCTGCTGTAATGCTTGACCTTAGCTTCTTATTTGCTCGAATTTTTATGTGGATTGAGTAGAATGTTAGCTAAATTAATCAATAGTTGGTGGGTGGAAAACCTTCACAGCATTTCGAAATTCCCTGTTGCTGTAACGTGAAAACCGAATGCATAGCGATGAACATTTATGTTGTGTTCTGATGGTGGTGTTTCATCATGCATAGATGTGTGTATTTGTTGTGTTGTGTGTGCAGATTTGCTGCGTGTGTGTGTGTGTATTTAACATGTATCAGTGTGTGTAGGTGAAGTTTATACAAGAAAATGTTCATTCCATCATGTATTGATTTATGTACAAGACTTCTATATATGTGTGTATATGTTGTGGCTTGGGTTGGAATGGTGTTTGATAGTGTAGAAGGCTAGCTTGGGTTGGTGTAATGGGTTAAGGCGATTATGTGGCTATAATTCGAGTATGAATATGGTAATTGGGAATTGGATAGCATGAGAAATGTTATTGATGTTGGAAGCTAATTATGACTCACTTTGTTGAGTGATTAATTGCTAGAAGTGAATTGTTGATTTGTACATCGGCTAGTATCATTGTTGGTTAAGATATGAAGATTAAAATCATGCATGTAAGGTGTTTGTTAATATGCTTAAATGTGATTCAAGTGTGGGTCTAAACCTTGTTAGTAGGTGGGGAAAAGAATTAACTTCTATGGCTTGTAACCATTGTAATAGTGTTGGTTTGAATGTTTGAAGCATGCTAGTTGTTTAATTGAGTCTTTGCATTGGAAAGTTGAATTATGTGATATTATGGGCATGGTTGGTTGATTGAACGAGGAATTATATGCATCAAGTATTGATTATGAATTGACCCTTAAACTTTGAGTTCGTGTAGAGCCTTCTTGAGCTCGGACAACAAGGAAGGTGATTTGACGGTAAACACAGATTATAAGGTACGTAGGGACGTACGAGCAGGTATAAAATGGATTATTTCATATTCCAGTATTCATGTATTGTTGAATTGTGATGACTGAATATAAGGAAATGAATATGTGAATTGAGTTTGATATATGTGGTATAGTGGACACGTAAATGTACGTGGTTCGGATATGGTGTTGGGTATGGATGCCTTTGGCATGATCGATATGAGAAACGATTGAGACTGAGATTAACTGATAGGCCGAGTTGCCTTCTATATGAGATTCGTTATGATTGAGCATAATTGATGAATTGTGATTTTAATGAATTTATTGCATTGATGAGTATCATGTTTTGGATACCGATACTAAACTTGATATTATGAAAGCGTGTAAGCTTGAAACATGAACATTGTATGGAAGCTATACAGATTCAGAACTTCACAGGGAGTACATTTTACTGATTTTCGATACTCTTAATCGTGATATCATTATCTTTATGAATTGTTATGATATGAGTAGTGTGATGTTGGTATGCTCACCCTGTGTGGGGACTGTTTCTGTTGAAACGGGTATAACAGGTACGAGGTTGTCTCGGGAAGAAAGCTTAAGCTCATGGAAAATAGCGCTCGCAGGATTATGGTACAAGTATTGATTGATGGCACATCCTACTTATGCATTGAGAACAAATTCAATTATTCGTTGCTCGTGTGTGAGCACATCGATGCATGTATATGGACTGTATAAGGGTGTTGAAGCCCACTTTTATATCTTCTTAGTATGGTAACTTCCCTGGCTGGGAACTTAATTTTGATTTTGATTTCTTTTAGTATCGTGTTTTTCCCTGGCTGGGAATTATTTTGGTGATGTGTTTTATTTCGGATAATCCAATTTATGGGGAGACTCTGCCTAAATTTTTATAAAAACCCACAATGTAAAAGTGGTGCAATGGTGATGATAAAGGGTGAACCTTGAGTCTTATTGCTGGTAAAAGTGATCACTTCATGCTGATTTTTATTTATGTCATGGAGATTATGTGAAGCATGTAATAATTCTTTTGAAGAATGAATTTTTTTTTTATATACTCATACGACGTCATAAATGCTTAAAAGTCGTCTTTAAGAGTTGGGGCCTTACAAGGGGCGATCGATCGCGACGAGCAGCTGTTAATTTGGTGACGATGAACAGTGCAGGCGATCGATCGCGTGGTCTAGGCTATCGATCGCGAGGGTTGGCCATCGATCGCGAGAAGGCGATTTTGCCCACTGAATAGGGGCGATCGATCGCAATAAAAGTGGCGATCGATCGCCGCCCGTAGGATTTTATTTTTTGGAAATTTTTTGGAAAATGTCGGGATTTTGGAATCAAGGTTTAAAGGGGCCGTTTCCGGGGCAATGTCTACATTCCAATGGGAATGCTATACTTTTAAAATGGATTGGTTGGAACCAAAGTTTAATAAAATGAAATTCTCGGTTGGGTTTTTGGCTATCTTTTAAACTTGTAAAATGGTATATTTTGGGTATTATGCATGCTTAGCCAGGGAGCTTTTATTTTGGTAATCGTCATGGGTGGATGATAGGTTTGGAAATTGTGAACGTGCTTGGGCACGTGATTGCATGCCTATGTTTAATTGAGAGTTATTTGCATGTTAGCACTTAACACATCGGGTCGTGGGACTCATGCAAGGTTGGACTCGAACTAGGGAATGATAAGGTACGTATAACGTACGAGCATAGCCTATTATAATGTTGCAACTGTGAAATGCATGTATGTGGTATTTGGAATAAATATATATTGAAATACATGGTATATGGTAATGACAATAAACGAATAGTGAAATGCATGGTAAATGGTAATTGTGATAAGTGAACATACATTAGGAATTATATGTTGCCGCTTTCGAGCGAGAAATGATTGGGATGTTGTCGTCGTGGAGCGACCATCGGTTATGACGCCGCTATTGTTGAGCGGGCGTGGGGTTATGATGCCACTATTGTAGAGCGAGCTATGATATAGAACTATGGAATCATTGGCTAGATACATGTGATATCTACGGTACCATATTTGATGATTTAATCATATTTGATTATGGAGCTGGCATAGCAGGAATGGTTTTAGTTGATCAATGAAATGATCAACTGGCTTTTGAGGATTTAATGGTTTGGTTATTTTGAGAATAGGGCAAATACAGGGGATCCCGGATGAGGATGATACCATCCATGGAGTATCATTTAAATTCATGGCATTTGCATTCTGTAAATTATGAACTGCAATATTATCATTATTGGATTGGTGGTATTGGTATGCTCACCCTGTGTGGGGGTTGTCTCTGTTTGGACAGGTGATACAGGTGTAGCAGCAGCTTTTGAGTTGAGCTCGGGCTGTTGATTCGAGGTACTTCCAGGATCGAGGTACCAGAGCTGGTTGAATAAGTACATAGATCCAGAGTTGAGATCGAGCTGTGCTTGGGGGTGCTTTCCGGATTGAAGTACCCGTAACGGTATCTGGTAGAGTATTTTATACATTAGATACACGATCATTCATTGGGTGCTCTCATGTGAGTACGCTTTTACGTGTATATGGATGTATAAATGGGCAATGGCTTTTCTCTCTTCATTTATTGTTGCATACAATTAGATATGGAATTGCTAATGAATATGAGAGCATGTTGGTGTATTATGAGGGTGCATGCTATGTAAGTGATCTTGATTGGGGAATTTGAATATTATGTGGATCAAATGCGAGGATTTTTCTGGATAGCATATTATGTTATATATTGCATATGGCTTGTTTCCCCATGATGATATGATTGTATGCACTAATGTTAAGGATTAATACACTAATAATGGGATAAGGGCACGGGGGTCCTTACATTAGTGGTATCGGAGCAGTGGTTTGCTCTTTGTGGCTGTTGAGGGCCTGGAACATGTTGATAGGAATGGGTAGCACATATTTATGCATGATGATAGTTAGTGTTGTGTGGCACAACTATATTGCTTATGTGCGTTTATGATATGTGTTCATAATTGGAATATTTTGTTGCTAACCATGGTGGTTGCAGGGTCATATGAGACATGGATTATGCATTACGATTGCATATATATCGGAGTGATGATTTTAATGCTTTACCGCTAAATGTTGAAGCGATGGTAAAATTCCGCATGTCACATTTGAAGTGAGGTGCATTAAAATACACTCATGGCGATGTTTATTGGAATACGGGTTATGCATTACGGTTGCATGCATGGCGTAGCGATGTGAATACTTGCAGCTGTCATATTATAGCGATGAAGAATATTTGCCGCAAATATGTCGAAGTGAAGCATAATTCCGCTGCCATATTACTATTGCGAGGGATATTATGCAGCTAATATGTCGAAGCGAGGGGTATTTCCGCTGTCATGATAAAATGAGGAGTAGTGGCGCCGCTTGACTACCACCGCGATGAAGAATATTTGCCACTTAAGCGAGGGATATTATACCGCTAATATGGCCTAACGATGAGCTTTCTGCTGTCATATGATAGCGACGGAGGATATTTGCCGCTTAAGCGAGAGATATTATGCCGCTGGTATGTCGAAGCGAAGTAGCGAAGAGGGATATTTGCCGCTTCTTAGCGAGGGATATCATGACGCTAGTTTATTGGCGATGGTTCATGCCGCCGGGTATCTATATAGCGATGGTGCATTCCGTTAATCTTTTGGTGATGGTTTATGCCGTCGGGTATTCATAGCGATGGTTTATTCCGCTATTCTATTGGCGATGGTTAATGCCGCCGGGTATTATATAGCGATGGTTCATTCCGCTAGTTTATTGGCGATGGTTCATGCCGCCGGGTATCTATATAGCGATGGTGCATTCCGCTATTCTATTGGCGATGGTTCATGCCGCCGGGTATTACATAGCGACGGGTCATTCCTCTACATCTATGGCGATGGTTCATGCCGCCAGGTATCATATACCGATGGTACATTCCGCTACATCTAGGGCGATGGTTCATACCACCATATATCTATAGCGATGTTTTATGCCGCTGACTCTATGACGGGGATCATGCCGCTGATTCCATAGCGATGGATTATACCGCTATATGCGTAGCACTGGATTATGCCGCCTACGAGCGATGGGTGCTGCTTGCGTACCACTGTTGGACGACGGAGACAGGTATGCATCTATCTGGTTTGTAAGACCCCGTTATCTATACAAGATTCTAAGGTGCAATTAAGAGAACTAATCATTCATAAATCAGAGTATTAGGCCGTGTTGATAATCCTGAGCTTAAGAGATTACAGTACCAAAAGTTCAAAAAGGAATTATACATATTCCTCACAAAAGTTTACTAAACTAAAGCTTTACTCTACACTTTGTAGAAGCTATACAAAAGGAATTTCTCTATTCCGCTATCCTTGTAGCACTCTCTACAGCTCAAAGGATCAACCCCGACCTTGGTTCTCCGTAGTAAAAGCACCTACAAAGACAACCCCCAACGCATGAGCACATCATAGTTCATATTTAACATAATATGAATGTAAAGCATAAATGCATAAATCATAGGCATATGATACTTCCTGAATTCTAATGCATTTAAAATGCCAATTTTGGTTGTCCATGTACCATAACTCATAATCAAATCAATATATGATATTATGGTTTCTTTAAATAAATGTCATGACATAACTTCACTTCTTAAATCTTTACTTCAATCCTTAGTCAGTTTATCATCAGTGTATTTTAATGCCCCTCGCTTCATAACTTTAGAACAAGCGGACCTCCCCCCCTCGCTTCTTCATACAAGCGGTATTTCTATCCTCGCTTCGTATGGTAAACCTCGCCTCCATGTGCAAGCGGACCTACACCCCTCGCTCCACATTTTTAGCGGTATAATAGCGGTAAGCATTAAAATCATCACTGTGATAACCGTGACTCGTAGAATACACACCAAATGTTCCACAACATACATATGCAACAACAATGCATAACAACATGTATCGTACTCATAATGCACAAACTTGCATTTATTGTATGTCAAATCGACAAACATATAATACACGTTACCGTTGGGTGCCCGTACGTCGCTTACGTACCTTTCCAAAATATCTTCAGTTGCAGGGCTCTATCCCCTGCGTTGTGTGGCTACCTGTGATGGCTCTACACAAGTGTACAACACAATATTAGGTGCTTCAATACAATCCAATACCAAAAACAAATCAAATATAACAATTTGCCAAAATTTGTCATCTCGCGATCGATCGCTACTCAGCCCCGATCGATCGCGAGATGCTACTACTTTAATATTCAAAAAAATTAAATTAGCGATCGATCGCCCCTTTATTGGCGATCGATCGCCAAAAGCTACTGGACTTCAGCGATCGATCGCGCTATTGTGGCGATCGATCGCCAATCCTTTCTGGTCTCGAGCAATCGATCGCCCCTTCATCAGCGATCGATCGGTAGCTATGCTTTCCCTCGCGATTTCTAGATTTTCGAGCACCAACTTTCAAGCCAACAATTATACCACCATAACGTAAATCATGCTCAAACAAACATGCTTGTGGCTACATTATACTACCATGCAAGCCTCCAAAACAAGTAACACAACAAAAGGCTACTAAACATTCCATTTTTACACCAATAAAAACTCAACCTTCACAAGAATTTAAAACCCAGAAATTACATGGTTCCTTACCACTTTTGCTCCTCTTTTCTTGCAAGAATTTGGTCAACAAATCATCAAATCTCTCCTCCTACATGCAGCTGGTATGTTGGACGGTTTTGGGTGAAAAAGGGGAATGGTTTCTGAGATGAAAAAGTGGAGTGGGAGAGTGGAGAAGAGGTATGTGTGGAGCAGCTGAATGGGTATGGGTTGAGGGGGGTGGTTGGGTGGTGAGTTATGTGATGTGTTATGTTTTGGTCCCGGTATTTAGCATGATGTATTAAAATATCCTCACATGATATTTTATAGTATTTAATCAATAAAATACTTCAAATTCCAATTAAACATGCTTCACCAAAATGAACAACACCCACCCCAAATAATCATGCCATAACCCAATTTCCCAACATATATCACAAGCACCCTGAAATGTATTACTAGGCCATGACCGCCACATGACTAAGCATTTGCCAATATTATTAATTCAACCCAATAAATTAATACCATAATTGGTAGCGTTTATCGCGTACGCCCAAATTAACCCTCTCAAGTTAATAACAGTAATGAATGTAGTAGCGTGAGTAGAGATCGATCCCACGAGGAAGGCTATATATTTGTGTTAACTTATGCAAACGAAAATAAAAAGGGGTTTTTGAAATCAATTGAATTAACTACTACTATGATGCAAAATTAAACTAGATGAATTAACTTATGAGAAAAGTGTGATTCTCGGTTTTCGGTTAACTTTACAATTGGCGTTTACTATCTCGGTCATCGATATTCACAAATGGTTCAATTTCCATATGAATATTCATCGTGGACGTTTAATCCAATAATCAAAGTCATATCTCACCTTAAGTTTAGTTAAGTAGCCCAAGCGTTCTAGTTTAACTCTTATCAAACAATCAATCAAAATACAAGCGATTAAGATTTAAATCGATGATAGCATATGAACTAGTGAGATCAATGAAGCTAAACAACATAATCCAAGCGTCTATGTTTAATCTAGTCAATTGTTTTCCCTAAGAATTTAACAAACTCACAAGCTGAATTTAATTAATCTTAGTTGCTTCGTAAATTAGAGGGATCAAACGATTCCGTATTTGATATCTAATTTAGCAATAAATTGTATGAACAAAAGCTAGGTGATCAGTCCAACAATCATGCATAACAATTATGACAATCAAATCAAAAAAAAAACAATTGTTACTCAATGAAAATCAACAATTAAAACTTATCTCACAAGAATCATAAACATCCAATGTATCGTCTTCCTCAACCGAGAATCACAAAAGTATTTTGTGATGACCATGGATTATAGATGTTAATCCCGTAGTGTTAATAATCCCTAAAGTGGTTTTACGTGGCGATTTGGAGTTTAATCGAGGTGTTGGGCCTTCTGGGCTCGTTTATATGGGTAGTTGGGATCGTTGGATCCAGAGGTTGAGATTGTATTCTCATTTGGGTGAAAAACCTAAGAGTTGGGTTTTTGATGTGTCTCGGGATCTCGGGTGCTGTGTGAGCACCGGTAGGGGGTTTTGGAGTTAGAGAGAGAGTTTTTGAAAACAGATGATTTTTAATGAATCATTATGTATTTGTGGGGCTATTAATTTTTCGGGGTATTTTTGCTATAAATACCAATTGAACCCAAAATTTTAGAATTTATTTCATTTCAGCCCTCTTCCCTTCTCTCTCTCCCGCGCGCCAGCCCCTTCCCGATCTCCCCTGCCCCCGCCGCTTCAGGCGCTTCACCCGCCGCCGTCCGGCCGCCGATCGGCGCGTGCGACCTATCACCGGCTTCGTCTCGTCGAGGCGCAGCTATCCCCTCCGTCAATTCGAAGTTTCGTCGCGTTTTGAAGTCGGATTTTGGCTGGATGCGTCGATCCCCAAAAGCTAGGGTTCATCGATTTCGAATGTTTTACTTCCGATTTTCGATTGGGTAACCTCCCTTACCCCCTTTTTCGTCATTTTCGTGTATTTCCCTGCCATTATTGTGTTCGAATTTGAAGAATATTGAGGGTTCGAATTTAAGGGCTTGTTTGGGTTCGAATTTAAGGGTTTTGAGTTCGAAAATTGGGGGGTTTTTGGCAAGGGGTGTTGTTTCTTGCTTTGATGGTTTAATTCACATTTTAGATGAATTATGGTGTTTAATTTGGGTTCGATTTGTGAGATAATGGTTCGAAAATTTGTAGGGTATCCTTGAACAATTTTCGTTGTTGTCTCATTCGTTCCCCTCCCTGTATGTACCCTGCCCCGGGTCTTTTAAAAGGTTAATTGTCGTGTGTTGACAATGTTTTGAGGGTTATAGGTGTGCTTGAGCATGGGTTACATGTTCGTAAATAATTGTGAATTATTTATCGTGTTAGCACATCGTTCCTCGGGACATGGAACTCGAGCAAGGTTTGGCTCGGACTTCGGAGATTTAAGGTACGTGCGACGTACGAGCATTACTATATATGTGAAATGCGTAAGGTATTTTTGATTGCATTGAATATTGTGCGTATGGTTATACATATATGTTGATATAGCCAAGGAACGACCAAATCTTGATATCGCCGCTTGTAGCGTGCGTGACACTAGAGTAGGATAACTCTTACAAGATATAAGGGGTACTGGGTTTATATGACTATAGTAAGACATTTGAGATGTCAAGGTTCATAGAATCATGTATTCATTGTAAGACATTTGAGATGTCTAGGTTCATAGAATCATGTATTCATTGTAAGACATTTGAGATGTCTAGGTTCGTAGAATCAAGTATTCATTATAAGACATTTGAGATGTCTAGGTATAATGAAGGATTGGTAAAATAAATGCTAGTCATTTGAGCTATCTGTGATTGATAGCGAGGTTGTGAAATCAGTATTAGACATTGAGATATCTATAATTGCATGTTTAATGAATTTTCAATCACTATCTGTTGATATTCGAGGATTAGGCATGCGATGAGTTAATCAATGTGTTGATTTACTGATTTTTGAGATTTGATGAGTTTGATGATTGTGAGGACAGGGACAATACACGGAATCCCAGATGAGGTTGCCATCCAGGGAGTATCATTTAAATTCATTTGTATTTACCTTTGTTGTAAATTATGAATTTCATTATTGTGATTATGGGATTTTGTGTATTGGTATGCTCACCCCGTTGGGGGCTGTCTCTGTTGGGACAGGTGAACAGGTACATCGATGGCTGTGGAGCTGAGCTCGAGCTGTTGATTGGAGGTACTCCCAGGATCGTGGTACCAGGGCTTGATGGAGCACGGTATCGTATAGAGTACCTATATATACACCTGAGGATTTTATACATATTCATGATGCTCGCATGTGAGCACGATTATACTTGTATATGGATTGTATATAAAGGCATGAGCCTTTCTCTCTTTCATTTGAGGTTGCATGCAATTAGAGGTTTAATTGCTAAATGATATGAGAGTAATTGGTGTATTATGTGGGTGTTGAAACCCATTTTTGTCGTCATATGTGTGATGTCTTCCCTGGCTGGGAATTTACTTGTATTACTGCTTTCTGATGAGTATTATGTGTTCCCTGGCCGGGAATTATGTTATGTGTTGTGCCTTTTTTTTCGGGATAGCTCTATTTATGGGGAGACTCTGCCCAAATTTTTATAAAAGTTCACAATGTGAAAAGTGGCACTAAGGGGTTGGTAAAGGGCAAACATATGAGTCTTTTATTGTTAGGACGATGATCTTATAACATTGAGTATTAAAGGAAATTTTGTAATTGACATTCAATGGTAAAGTATCATCTGAGCTTCCCGATTGACTTTTTATTGAAAACATGTGCCACACATAGTGGTTAATACACTAATCAGGGGTTAAGGGCTAAGGGGGTCCTTACATTAGTGGTATCAGAGAGTGGTTGCTCATTGGGGCTGTTAAGGGCCTAGGAAGTTATTGATAGCACATATTTATGCATGATGGCATTAATGTTGTATGACATAACAAATTGTTTATGTGCTATTATGATATGAAAAGTGGTATTGCTAACCATTGTGGTTGCAGGAATCGTGTGGAACACGATAGGATGGCATTACTAGCGATGTCTGGCACTCCGTGTGTTACGTGCCAAGGAATCTGATTTTGTAAGAGAATCAGGTAAAGGGATATTTCCGAGGTAACATGTCTTGGTATACGTATTGACATGCAAGTGGTTGCATATATGTATTGAATGTTTGATGCATAGCGTATATGGCTATTGCTGCTAACCCTGATGGTTGCAGGTTACAGGAAATAAGGAATACGAAAAGGAATGATGATTATACATATGTACGGGCATCCCAAGGGCAACATGTATTATGTGTTTAGTCATTTAACACAAGGTAAATCAAGGTATGCATAAGATAGTGCATTATGATATGATACATGTTGATACGCATCGTTTTGCATATGTATATTGTGAAATATAAAGTGAGGATTTCAATGCTTACACTAAGGTCCATATGAGCGAGGAAGAATTCCGCTTATATGGAGTAGTAAGAAGCATTGAAATGCACTATTGATATTTCACGAGTCCAGGTTATCCTAGTGAGGATTTCAATGCTTACGCTAAGGTCCATATGAAGCGAGGAAAGATTCCGCTTATGTGGAGTAGTAAGAAGCATTGAAATGCACTACTGATAAGTGACTCAATTCCATAAGAAGCAAGAATTCTGCTGACATGGATTCCATAGGAAGCGAGGAAAAATTCCGCTTACGTGGATTTCCATAAGGAGCGAGAATTCTGCTTACGTGGATTCCATAGGAAGCGAGGAAAAATTCCGCTTATGTGGAAAAGGAAGGAGGAACCATAATTTCATGTGTCGATTTATATTCATTTCTCTATGAGGACACGGTTTATAGCGATGGTTCTTTCCGCTATATTGATAGGCGATGGTTCATTCCGCCAGGTATATTTATAGCGATGGTTCATTCCGCTATATTGATAGGCGATGGTTCATTCCGCCATGTATATTTATAGCGATGGTTCTTTCCGTTATATTGATAGGCGATGGTTCATTCCGCCAGGTATATTTATAGCGATGGTTCTTTCCGTTATATTGATAGGCGATGGTTCATTCCGCCAGGTATATTTATAGCCATTGTTCATTCCGCTATATTGATAGGCGATGGTTCATTCCGCCAGGTATATTTATAGCGATGGTTCTGTCCGTTATATTGATAGGCGATGGTTCATTCCGCCAGGTATATTTATAGCGATGGTTCTTTCCGTTATATTGATAGGCGATGGTTCTTTCCGCCAGGTATATTTATAGCGATGGTTCATTCCGCTATATTGATAGGCGATGGTTCATTCCGCCAGGTATATTTATAGCGATGGTTCATTCCGCTATATTGATAGGCGATGGTTCATTCCGCCAGGTATATTTATAGCGATGGTTCTTTCCGCTATATTGATTGGCGATGGTTCATTCCGCCATGTGTATTGATAGCGATGCCTCTTTCCGCTACTATGTGGACGATGATTCATGCTCAGGTGTATAGCTAGGTTTCATGCCACTTATTATATGACGAGGTGTCATACCGTCGATTCTATAGTGAGGGATTGTGCCGCTATGTACTCAGCACAGGATTTTGCCGCCTTCGAGCGATGGGTGCTGATTACGCACTATTATTGAGCGACGGAGACAGGTATGCCGCTATATTGTTAGCGATGAGGTATGAGATATTGCTATTCTTTTAGCTTTATTGTAGCTGGCATGCGTTGATATACATGTTTTATTATGCCTATTTTACTAGCATGATAGTGGATGACATACGCTGATGTACATGTATCGTCACTAGTTGGCAATGCCTTAGATGCCATGAGTTGGCATGTGTCGTCACAGGATGACGATGACGATGGTGTAGGAGATGTCTTATTAGACATGCATCACCGTTACGATGAACGATGCGTTGAGTATACGTATTCAGTGGTATGCCTTGGGTGCCAGTACCGAGCACAAGGTGGTGTGTGCGGCACCGATTGACGTGACCCTTATACCGAGCGGGTTGCTCGAGGAATGGATGGATGCGATGTACATGTGATTGTACCACAACTTACGTTTGGGGTGATCATATTACGAGTGGTGATACCCTTGAGGTATGCTCGTTGAAATGGCTTTTGGCCATGAGATTTGACGACAGGAGTAATCATGGAGGAAATTACTCGTTTTCTGTCGATGTGACATGTGGTAGACATGGTCACACCACCCATGAGGGTGTATGATGGGTCCTAAGGGAGTAGGATCAGGTTATGTTAAGTACATAGGGACATTGGAGTGTCCAGGGTGTATAGGCATTAGAGGGATGTTGGGTAAAGACCCACTACTCTATTGAGTTTTCTTCCCATAGTATGATATACCATGTGGAAACGTCCGTCTTATTGGTAGGTTTGAGGTGAACCTAGAGAAGCAGCGACTAGTTTGTCTGCCGTGTGTGTGCAGCACCATGAGGGGCTTGCTAGAGCCGTTATACTGCTCGTTGGAACCAAGTTTGGTAAATCGTAAGGTGATACGATGTGGATTATGGTGGACTCTAGTAGTCACCATGTCATTTGAGGTTGAGGCTGAGGTTGTGCATGCCTCACTGAAACGTGTATACGTTTATGTTTAATCTTGGTGAGACTTGTCTAGGACAGCTCACAATGTTGGAGTACCAACAAGAGAGTCATCAGGTCGTTATTGACTCGATCTGAGGGAAACAGTGTATTTGGGATACAATGGGTGTTATTGTATCCAGTTTTTCCGAACGGTGGTTCGAGACTTGTGGATCTCGAGTTCGATGGCACTTCCCTTGTGAGGAAGGAGGTAGTATTATACCTATTTGGCAATCTTGAAAGATTCGGTAAGTTGGTGCATGTGGTGTTGATTTTGAGAATCACGCCGTGTTATTGATCGTCGATTTTCATTCTCCTGGATGGGAATGACTCAGGATTGACAGTTGCGCATGGGGCTTAGGGGTATGTTGTAGATACCCGAGCCAAGTGCATTGAGTATGCATGCGATGTCAATACTTAGGCAGGTATACCGGTGAGTATACGGATGCCAGTTATTGATTTCCTTTCTGTCAAGCATAGAGTTATGCTATTTTTTTGGATGGTTAAATCTCTGATGAGAGATATGAAACACCTTGAGATTGGGAATCTCCAGGGCACGATGATTATGAGGGACAATCGTGAAGTTAGTTGACTCCCTTTGAGGAAGGATTATCTTGTGTGGGTTAAGGTATTTCCCTTGTTGGGCGTTTTCTTTCGAGTTTTCGATAGCCTTCCCAAGTTTGGATTGTTAAATCCTAGGATTATCGGATTGGTTGGGTGTCGCTGTCGACACAAGTGTTGAGGATGCAATAGGTTTATTGCATGTCCTTTCAAATTTTGAAACTCTGTGGAGTCTCGATTGTTTATTGCGACCAGGATGTGGTTCTTGGGATATCCGGAGGGGGACATCTTGTGAGATGTCTTTTGTGTGGATCGGTGGCCGTGAGTTGCCCGATCCGAGTTGCAGAGGGTGCAACTGCTCCTTGGATGGAGGTGGTCTGTATAGCGGGAAACCAGGTTTGGTATGTGTACACCGTGGTGTACTAGTGTTTCCCTCGTAACGATGTATGTTAGACATCGTGAGTCTTGGTAAAGATGTCATTGGATGATATCTACGATAGAATCAGGAGCGATTCGAATCCTTACAGTTTCAGTTGACTAACTGCTTTTGGATTATTAACGTTGAGTTGTACTGACGCTCTTTGACGTTATGATGGATTAGGAAGTTTATTCCACTCCAGAGTTTGACACGAGGTCAACGTTCTCACGGTTGAGGTGTCATTCAGGATGCGTTCTTACTAGTTCTATTAGAACTAAGGATGACTGTCCGATCTATGGTCGTAAGGATAGGTTGTTTTGCAGTCATGAGGGACTGACTTTTGGGATGACCCGCATCGAGGTACGTTTTGCCTCTTGGGTGATATGTCGGTTTTGGTATGTCGCTCTGTTTCAGAGTTTGATGAGAGGTAAGTATCCTCGTGTTTATTAATACGATTCTGTTATGGTCAAGAATCGAGGTTCTGGCTTCATGTTGTTGTGTAGCCTGGGTGTTATGTGATACACGTGGCGATTTGGAGTTTAATCGAGGTGTTGGGCCTTCTGGGCTCGTTTATATGGGTAGTTGGGATCGTTGGATCCAGAGGTTGAGATTGTATTCTCATTTGGGTGAAAAACCTAAGAGTTGGGTTTTGATGTGTCTCGGGATCTCGGGTGCTGTGTGAGCACCGGTAGGGGGTTTTGGAGTTAGAGAGAGAGTTTTTGAAAACAGATGATTTTTAATGAATCATGATGTATTTGTGGGGCTATTAATTTTTCGGGGTATTTTTGCTATAAATACCAATTGAACCCAAAATTTTAGAATTTATTTCATTTCAGCCCTCTTCCCTTCTCTCTCTCCCGCGCGCCAGCCCCTTCCCGATCTCCCCTGCCCCCGCCGCTTCAGGCGCTTCGCCCGCCGCCGTCCGGCCGCCGTTCGGCGCGTGCGACCTATCACCGGCTTCGTCTCGTCGAGGCGCAGCTATCCCCTCCGTCAATTCGAAGTTTCGTCGCGTTTTGAAGTCGGATTTTGGCTGGATGCGTCGATCCCCAAAAGCTAGGGTTCATCGATTTCGAATGTTTTACTTCCGATTTTCGATTGGGTAACCTCCCTACCCCCCTTTTTCGTCATTTTCGTGTATTTCCCTGCCATTATTGTGTTCGAATTTGAAGAATATTGAGGGTTCGAATTTAAGGGCTTGTTTGGGTTCGAATTTAAGGGTTTTGAGTTCGAAAATTGGGGGTTTTTGGCAAGGGGTGTTGTTTCTTGCTTTGATGGTTTAATTCACATTTTAGATGAATTATGGTGTTTAATTTGGGTTCGATTTGTGAGATAAGGGTTCGAAAATTTGTAGGGTATCCTTGAACAATTTTCGTTGTTGTCTCATTCGTTCCCCTCCCTGTATGTACCCTGCCCCGGGTCTTTTAAAAGGTTAATTGTCGTGTGTTGACAATGTTTTGAGGGTTATAGGTGTGCTTGAGCATGGGTTACATGTTCGTAAATAATTGTGAATTATTTATCGTGTTAGCACATCGTTCCTCGGGGCATGGAACTCGAGCAAGGTTTGGCTCGGACTTCGGAGATTTAAGGTACGTGCGACGTACGAGCATTACTATATATGTGAAATGCGTAAGGTATTTTTGATTGCATTGAATATTGTGCGTATGGTTATACATATATGTTGATATAGCCAAGGAACGACCAAATCTTGATATCGCCGCTTGTAGCGTGCGTGACACTAGAGTAGGATAACTCTTACAAGATATAAGGGGTACTGGGTTTATATGACTATAGTAAGACATTTGAGATGTCAAGGTTCATAGAATCATGTATTCATTGTAAGACATTTGAGATGTCTAGGTTCATAGAATCATGTATTCATTGTAAGACATTTGAGATGTCTAGGTTCGTAGAATCAAGTATTCATTATAAGACATTTGAGATGTCTAGGTATAATGAAGGATTGGTAAAATAAATGCTAGTCATTTGAGCTATCTGTGATTGATATCGAGGTTGTGAAATCAGTATTAGACATTGAGATATCTATAATTGCATGTTTAATGAATTTTCAATCACTATCTGTTGATATTCGAGGATTAGGCATGCGATGAGTTAATCAATGTGTTGATTTACTGATTTTTGAGATTTGATGAGTTTGATGATTGTGAGGACAGGGACAATACACGGAATCCCGGATGAGGTTGCCATCCAGGGAGTATCATTTAAATTCATTTGTATTTACCTTTGTTGTAAATTATGAATTTCATTATTGTGATTATGGGATTTTGTGTATTGGTATGCTCACCCCGTTGGGGGCTGTCTCTGTTGGGACAGGTGAACAGGTACATCGATGGCTGTGGAGCTGAGCTCGAGCTGTTGATTGGAGGTACTCCCAGGATCGTGGTACCAGGGCTTGATGGAGCACGGTATCGTATAGAGTACCTATATATACACCTGAGGATTTTATACATATTCATGATGCTCGCATGTGAGCACGATTATACTTGTATATGGATTGTATATAAAGGCATGAGTCTTTCTCTCTTTCATTTGAGGTTGCATGCAATTAGAGGTTTAATTGCTAAATGATATGAGAGTAATTGGTGTATTATGTGGGTGTTGAAACCCATTTTTGTCGTCATATGTGTGGTGTCTTCCCTGGCTGGGAATTTACTTGTATTACTGCTTTCTGATGAGTATTATGTGTTCCCTGGCCGGGAATTATGTTATGTGTTGTGCCTTTTTTTTCGGGATAGCTCTATTTATGGGGAGACTCTGCCCAAATTTTTATAAAAGTTCACAATGTGAAAAGTGGCACTAAGGGGTTGGTAAAGGGCAAACATATGAGTCTTTTATTGTTAGGACGATGATCTTATAACATTGAGTATTAAAGGAAATTTTGTAATTGACATTCAATGGTAAAGTATCATCTGAGCTTCCCGATTGACTTTTTATTGAAAGCATGTGCCACACATAGTGGTTAATACACTAATCAGGGGTTAAGGGCTAAGGGGGTCCTTACATATTTAGCTACTCATAACTAGATTAAAAACAATCAAAATTAATCTAGAAAGCATCAAACTAATAGGAAAAGAAAAAATTACTAAAAGGAATCACGATTCCGGAGTGTCGCTTCCGTCCTCGTTCTTCGAGCGTTCTTCACAAAAATTGAAAGAAAAATTATTCTAAAATCTAAAAATTATTTCTAAAGTCTGAATTCTTCTCCAATGAGGCTGAAATTTCGAGTTATAGAGGTTAGGAGGCTGAGGGGTAGGTTAGAAATCATGTAGGAAGGAAAGAAATCAAGAATCCAAACTTTCCAAAACTCTGTTGGCGATCGATCGGCGCTGGCTGGCGAATGATCGCCAGCCTTTATTTTTCAGGCAGAATGTATCGGCGATCGATCGCGGATTTTGCCGATCGATCAAGGATTTTTAACGTTTTCTGGTGAGTTTCGTATTTTGGCCATAACTTTCTCATACGAACTCCGAATTTGACGAATCAGCTGTCCACTCGAAGATAACTCAAAGTCTACAACCTTTCTATGGACAACATTTGCAAAATTTGGCTCGAACATATATAAATTTGAGGAGAAAGGAGCAACATGTGTCTTTGATTCCGGTTTTTTCCTCTTTTCTTCAACTTTACTCATTCTTTCATCAATTTAGCTTGATTTCTTCACCTTTTCCTATATTTACACAAATATACGATTAGGTAGCATATATATCATATTATCCATCAAAACATACCAAATCGTAAACAATTAAACTCAATAGATGTGTCTATTTCTAGTCACATCAATAATCTTCATAACATAATTAATGTTCAAATGGACATAATCATTTCGGGGATATCACAATACTCCCATACTTATAAGATTTCGTCCTCGAAATCAGCATGCACTTACCCAAAATAAAACAAAACATAAATCACATACCAGAAAACAGTTCCGGATAGTGCTGCACCATGTGTCGCTCCGTCTCCCACGTGGCCTCCTCGACACCCCTATGATCCCACTGAACTTTGATCATAGGTATAACTTTGTTTTGTAGTCTGCGATCTGCCCGATCCAGAATCCTGACAGGCCACTCCCCATAGGAAACATCAGACTCTAACTGTACTTCAAAGGGCTGCAACACATGTGAAGGGTCTGGCTCGTATTTCCGCAACATAGACACATGAAACACATCGTGTATGCCGGACAGAGAGGGCGATAAGGCCAGTCGGTAAGTGTTATGCCTCGATATGACGTATACATATGTTAGATGATTATGGTATAATTATGATTAATTACAGTATGATGTGGACTCGGTTTCGGGTTGAACCGAGCACGATTAATGTTATGCATGAATGAAATCACATAGTTGACTTCTAATGTATCTTGCCTTTAACATGAATTTGGAGAGCATGTGTATTTGCATTTGGAGTGCATGTAGAGGTGATAAACTAGAATTCTATAGCAGCTTATAAACACATACCTCACCTCAAAGCACCTAGTAATCTCTACACATTTGCTCTCATTCTCTTGGACTTGTTGTGGGAGTTGGCTTGGCAAGAACATCAAGCAAAGATATATTTTGGTAAGGAAAGTAGAAGTTCATACTTTGGTATCATAATTGATAGAGATATGTGTTTCATACATCAAACTTGAAGTATATGGACTTAGTGAAGGGAAAATGGATACATGTGATTTTTATGGTGAATTGATACTTGTTCTCATGCAAAGATTTTGAGTTGTATGAGGAGAGAAACATATAAAGCTTGCACAAAATATGTTGTAATGTTGAATTTCGAGTTGTAGGAGAAGGGCTAGGAAGATAAGCTCAAAATCGCCATGGTTTCAAAATTTTGTCATCGACCGATCGATCGCTAGGATCGTACCGATCGATCGGTAAAACAGGGGAAAGTTAAGGCGGTGCATGTACCAATCGATCGCTGAAAGCGACCGATCGATCGGTGAAATGCCGTAGCATTTTTGAGAAATTCAACTATTAAGCGATCGATCGCTGGCTTTTGACCGACCGATCGCTAGGGTTGCATGTTTGGACCGATCGATCGCTAGGGTGACCGATCGATCGGTAGACTTAAATGTTATATTTTGTAGTTTTTGATATTGAAGCCTCTTATAACATGGTCTATTGTTCATGTGCTTGTAGCATCATCACAGGGGACAGGGCAAAGAGGCAATTAGCTATCAACGCCTGATTTATCGCTTTTGTGTCGCTTTACAGGTACGTGTTGACGTACGGAGTATAGAGATGATATGATGATGATATTATGGTTTTGTTATCATATGATTTATGTTATCTTTGTGTCATATGATTGGTAGTATCATATGCATGTGCATACATGGATTTCATATGATTGGGATGGATGCCTTGATAGATATGTGTATATGCTTTGGTGAGATCAGTGCCTTGATAGATATGCCTGGTGTGGTATATGCTTTGGCTGGGATCATTACCACGATAGATATACTACATATGCTTTGGGTTGAGAGATATACGCCTGGTGTGGTTATATGCTCTGGCTATTATCACAGATGAGTATGGTACTATGATATGTGCTGCTAATATGAAGATGTGATGTGGTTCCACTGACATATTGAGCTGAATAGGCATATCATATGGGGCTCGTGATAATAGGGTAATTGTTGAGTCATGTCATGACATATTGCATTTGTTGATGCATAATACAGAGCATTCACGTTAGATGATTTATTGTGCTTTATCATTGATATTGATAGTATGTTTTGATATTGCACAGAGATAGTTGTTCTCTATACTCATTGTGTGAATGTTTCTGTAGGGACTCATAGACGTGGGGAGAAGGGATGTGAGTCATTTTCCGCTGCGAGCTGAACCACTGCTTAGGAGTTATCTTGTAGTAGGTTTTTGTTTGTACATGTGATGTATAGTTGGTTAGGTTTTGTAACAACTTAACTAGTAAGATACTCTTAACCAGTGCATGTTTTTACTTAATTCAGACTCACGTATGTATGTTTAATTGATACATAATGGATTAAGTAATGAGGACCCCACATTAGTGGTATCAGAGCCAGGTTCGAGAACGGGGTGAACATGGGTAGAGGAAGTGTATTAGGGAGTTACCTAAACACTTTGAGAATGGTACTAGCATGTTAGTGTGTGGAATATGATGTTATTCTAACATGTTATATAATTGTGAATGTTATTGTTAACCCTTGATCTACAGCTATGACAGACAGAGGGTATCATGAGGATGTTGGGGATGCCATGAGTGGCAATGTGAGTGTGAGTATGGCGCCTGTGCCACCACCACCGATTGAGCAAGGGCCAGTGGAAAAGGTACTGTTGCCTGGAGAATTGACTTTGACGCAGGTTCTGAGTTATCAGCCACCCAGGTTTGAGGGGACTGAATCAGGGGATGACCGAAAATCTAAGGGACAGTCCCAAGGAAGTAGTAGTAGTAGTAGCAGTGGACGAGGACTACAATGTTTTAAATGTGGAGGGCCACATTATCAAAGAAATTGTCCACAGTTTGATACGGTGGTTTGTTTCCGTTGTGGGAAGCCATGACATGTGATCCGTGATTGTCCTCAAGTGGGTGGACAACAGAGGAGAGGACCAATGTCAGAGAATACAGTGCAGCAGAGACCACAGGGTGTACCACAGTCTGGTGGAGGATAGAGGACAGGAACACCTCAGGCTCAGGTGTATGCACTGAATAGGGAGGAAGCAGAGGCAGCTCCTGATACTGTGATAGCGGGTAAGTGTACTTTGTTTACTTATCCTGCTTTACTGTTGATTGATACTGGTGCATCACATTCTTTTATTGCACAAGCTTTTATTGATCAGTATCATATATGATCGTCTCCACTGTTGATGCCTCTTTATGTCTCGAAACCCATGGGAACTACTGTGATGACTTGTCAGAGTGTGTCTGATTGTGCTATTCAGTTTGAGGCTGAGTATGGGCTACAGGCTGATTTGATTGTGTTAGACATGACAGATTTTGATTGCATCCTTGGAATTGATGTATTGAGTAAATATCAGTCTATTGTGGATTGTAGTCAGAAGATTGTGAGATTTCAATCTGATACTGGAAATCAATGGTACTTCTATGGCCAGGGATCGAGGGCAAAGATTCCTTTCATATCAGCAATCCGAATGTCGCGTTTGTTAGAACGTGGACATGCGGGTTATTTGATTTATGCTCTGGATATAACTGAATAGAAAAGAGAAAGGAAAGTGGAAGAGATACCAGTGGTTGCAGAATATGCAGATGTGTTTCCAGATGAGATACCTGGATTCCCACCGATTCGAGAAGTGGAATTTGGTATTGATTTGATACCTGGTACTTCTGCAATTTCACGGGCTCCTTTTCGGATGGCACCAACTGAATTGAAAGAGTTGAAAACTCAATTGCAAGATTTATTGGACAAGGGGTACATACGTCCTAGTGTATCGCCTTGGGGTGCTCCGGTCTTATTTGTTAAGAAGAAGGATGGGACAATGCGATTGTGTATTGACTATCGACAATTGAACAAGGTAACAATAAAGAATAAATATCCTCTTCCTCGTATTGATGATTTGTTTGATCAGTTGCAGGGATCAAGGATTTATTCTAAGATTGATTTGAGGTCAGGATATCATCAAATACGTGTGAGGGAAGGAGATATACAAAAGACAGCATTCAGAACTCGTTATGGACATTATGAGTTTCTGGCGATGCCATTTGGAGTGACAAATGCTCCAGCTGTCTTTATGAGTTTAATGAATCGTGTGTTTCAGGAATACCTTGATCGATTTGTCATTGTCTGTATCGATGATATACTGATCTATTCGCAGAGTGATGCCGAACATGTTCAACATTTGCATATGGTATTGCAATTGTTGAGGACACATCAGTTGTATGCCAAACTCAGTAAGTGTGAGTTTTGGTTAACTAGTGTCGGCTTTTTGGGGCATGTAATTTCAGAAGAAGGTATATCAGTTGATCCAAAGAAAGTGGAAGCAGTGTTGAATTGGTCAGCACCTACTTCTGTGCCAGAGATTCGTAGTTTCTTGGGTTTGGCTGGATATTATCGACGGTTTGTTGAAGGATTTTCAGCGATCGCCAAACCATTGACACATTTGACACAGAAGGGAGTATCATTTCGATGGTCAGAGACTTGTGAGCGTAGTTTTCAGGGATTGAAACATCGATTGACTACAGCTCCCGTCTTGATCATTCCATCTGAGCATGACAGGTTTGCATTATATACTGATGCATCTTTACTTGGTTTGGGTTGTGTATTGATGCAGGACAAACATGTAGTGGCTTATGCATCACGACAGTTGAAGCCACATGAAATGAGATATCCAGTGCATGATCTGGAATTGGCTGCCATTGTCTTTGCATTGAAGATATGGCGACATTATTTATATGGTACGTCGTTTACCATATACACAGATCATAAGAGTCTAAAATTTCTATTCACTCAAGCGGAGTTGAATATGAGACAAAGGAGATGGATGGATCTGTTGAAAGATTATGATTGTGAGATTGAATATCATCCAGGAAAGGCGAATCTTACAGCAGATGCTTTGAGTCGAAAGGTACATCATACGGCTGATGAGATGATTCATTTATCTGCCTTGATGACTTCTTGTTGTACTTTGGGTTATGATTTTGATGTGGAAATAGTGCCAATACGGGTATCAACGTTGTTGGTTGAACCCGACATTTTTGAGAAAATTAGAATGGCACAACTGAATGATGATGAAGTACAACAGTGGAAGGAAAGGATAAGTCAAGGACAAACATCTCAATTTGTACTTACAAATGATGGAACTTTGAAATACAGGACTTGTTGGGTAGTACCTGCTTCATTGGGACTACGCCAAGAACTACTACAACGTGCTCATTGTAGTAGATATAGTATACATTTTGGAGGGAAGAAAATGTATCATGATCTACGTACACAATTTTGGTGGAAACGTATGAAACAGGATGTATTGAGCTTTGTGAAACGATGTTTGATCTGTCAACAAGTGAAAGCGGAAAGACAGAGACCAGGAGGTGAATTACATAGTTTGGAAATTCCTCAGTGGAAATGGGAACATATCACGATGGATTTTGTGACTCATTTGCCACGGACGTCTTCTGGTTGCGATGCTATTTGGGTGATTGTTGACCGACTCACCAAAGTATCTCATTTTGTGCCATATTGTATGACGTTTACATATCTGAGAATGGTACAGATGTACATTCAACATGTAGTGAGATTACATGGTATTCCAGTTTCCATTATATCGGATAGGGATCCGAGATTTACTTCTCATTTCTGGGAAGGGTTACAGACAGCGTTGGGAACTGAAGTGCGGTTGAGTACATCATATCATCCTCAGACAGATGGACAAACAGAGCGTACGATACAGACGCTTGAGGATATGTTGCGTGCCTGTGTATTAGAGTTTGATACCTCTTGGCAAGAGTCGTTGCCATTAGTGGAATTTTCATTTAACAACAGTTATCAGTCTAGTATACAGATGGCACCATTTGAGGCTTTGTATGGGCGACGATGTAGATCGCCATTGTATTGGGATGATGTGGATCAGTCTTCCTTACATGGACCGGATATGATTCATGATATGGAAGAGAAAGTCAAGTTAATTTGATTGAAACTTAAAGCTGCTCAAGACAGACAGGCTGCGTATGCCAATAAGCGACGTAGACCACTTGAATTTCAAGTTGGTGACCGTGTGTTCTTAAAAATCTCACCTTTTAAAGGTGTTGTACGGTTTGGTAAGCGTGGAAAATTGTCTCCACGTTATGTTGGTCCATATGAGGTGTTGCAACGTATTGGGACGTTGGCATATCGCTTAGCACTACCACCGGCCTTGAGTAGTATTCATGATGTTTTTCATGTTTCACTGTTGTGGAAATATGAACCAGATCCGAGTCATATCTTACAGTTACCTGAGGTACAGTTGGATACAGATGTGTCGTATGAGGAACGACCGGTTATGATCTTGGATCGAGCTGAACGCAGGTTGCGTAATAAAGTGATTCCTATGGTTAAGGTACAGTGGGACAGACGGGGTGTCGAAGAGGCAACGTGGGAGACGGAGCAGCATATGATGCAACGGTATCCGGATTTGTTTTCTGGTATGATTTTACAGTTTTATAATACTGTTGGTACATACGTACTGTACTGTTGCAAACATGATCATAGTTCCTATCTTTTTATAGTAGGATAATTGAGTTGTGTATCATGATATGCATGTTATGTATATACAATTTCGAGGACGAAATTCAATAGGTAGGGGAGAAATGTTATGCCTCGATATGACGTATACATATGTTAGATGATTATGGTATAATTATGATTAATTACAGTACGATGTTGACTCGGTTTCGGGTTGAACCGAGCACGATTAATGTTATGCATGAATGAAATCACATAGTTGACTTCTAATGTATCTTGCCTTTAACATGAATTTGGAGAGCATGTGTATTTGCATTTGGAGTGCATGTAGAGGTGATAAGATAGAATTCTATAGCAGCTTATAAACACATACCTCACCTCAAAGCACCTAGTAATCTCTACACATTTGCTCTCATTCTCTTGGACTTGTTGTGGGAGTTGGCTTGGCAAGAACATCAAGCAAAGATATATTTTGGTAAGGAAAGTAGAAGTTCATACTTTGGTATCATAATTGATAGAGATATGTGTTTCATACATCAAACTTGAAGTATATGGACTTAGTGAAGGGAAAATGGATACATGTGATTTTTATGGTGAATTGATACTTGTTCTCATGCAAAGATTTTGAGTTGTATGAGGAGAGAAACATATAAAGCTTGCACAAAATATGTTGTAATGTTGAATTTCGAGTTGTAGGAGAAGGGCTAGGAAGATAAGCTCAAAATCGCCATGGTTTCAAAATTTTGTCATCGACCGATCGATCGCTAGGATCGTACCGATCGATCGGTAAAACAGGGGAAAGTTAAGGCGGTGCATGTACCAATCGATCGCTGAAAGCGACCGATCGATCGGTGAAATGCCGTAGCATTTTTGAGAAATTCAACTATTAAGCGATCGATCGCTGGCTTTTGACCGACCGATCGCTAGGGTTACATGTTTGGACCGATCGATCGCTAGGGTGACCGATCGATCGGTAGACTTAAATGTTATATTTTGTAGTTTTTGATATTGAAGCCTCTTATAACATGGTCTATTGTTCATGTGCTTGTAGCATCATCACAGGGGACAGGGCAAAGAGGCAATTAGCTATCAACGCCCGATTTATCGCTTTTGTGTCGCTTTACAGGTACGTGTTGACGTACGGAGTATAGAGATGATATGATGATGATATTATGGTTTTGTTATCATATGATTTATGTTATCTTTGTGTCATATGATTGGTAGTATCATATGCATGTGCATACATGGATTTCATATGATTGGGATGGATGCCTTGATAGATATGTGTATATGCTTTGGTGAGATCAGTACCTTGATAGATATGCCTGGTGTGGTATATGCTTTGGCTGGGATCATTACCACGATAGATATACTACATATGCTTTGGCTTGAGAGATATACACCTGGTGTGGGTATATGCTCTGGCTATTATCACAGATGAGTATGGTACTATGATATGTGCTGCTAATATGAAGATGTGATGTGGTTCCACTGACATATTGAGCTGAATAGGCATATCATATGGGGCTCGTGATAATAGGGTAATTGTTGAGTCATGTCATGACATATTGCATTTGTTGATGCATAATACAGAGCATTCACGTTAGATGATTTATTGTGCTTTATCATTGATATTGATAGTATGTTTTGATATTGCACTGAGATAGTTGTTCTCTATACTCATTGTGTGAATGTTTCTGTAGGGACTCATAGACGTGGGGAGACGGGATGTGAGTCATTTTCCGCTGCGAGCTGAACCACTGCTTAGGAGTTATCTTGTAGTAGGTTTTTGTTTGTACATGTGATGTATAGTTGGTTAGGTTTTGTAACAACTTAACTAGTAAGATACTCTTAATCAGTGCATGTTTTTACTTAATTCAGACTCACGTATGTATGTTTAATTGATACATAATGGATTAAGTAATGAGGACCCCACAGTAAGCCGGGGTGCCAACACGCTGTAAGATCTCGTACGGTCCAACATATCTCGGGGATAACTTCCCCCGCATTCCAAAACGTACTACACCTCTAAAAGGTGAGATCTTCAAGAAGACCCTGTCGCCCAATTGAAACTCTAACGACCGACGCCGTTGATTAGCATACGCTGCCTGCCTGTCCTGAGCTGCTTTCATTTTCCTTCTGATTACCTTCACCTTTTCTTCCATTTCTTGGACCAACTCTGGTCCTCCGAACCAATTTACGGTCCACGTCGTCCCAACATAACGGTGACCTACAACGTCTACCGTAGAGAGCCTCAAAAGGAGCCATCTGTATGCTTGCCTGGTAGCTATTGTTATAAGAAAATTCTACCAAGGCCACTGAATCCTGCCAAGAAGCATCAAACTCCAATACACATGCCCTCAACATGTCCTCGAGCGTCTGGATAGTACGCTCGGTCTGGCCATCCGTTTGAGGATGGTAGGCTGTGCTCAACCTCAATTCTGTACCCAGGGCTGACTGAAGACCTTCCCAGAAGTGAGATGTTAACCGCGGATCTCGATCAGACACAATCGAAAAAGGGATCCCATGCAGTCTCACTACATCTCTGACATATAACTGAGCCATCCTCAAGTACGTGAAGGTCATACTGTATGGAATGAAGTGAGCCACTTTAGTCAGTCTGTCCACGACTACCCAGATAGCATCAAAACCTGAAACGGTCCTCAGTAAGTGGGTCACGAAGTCCATGGATACGTGCTCCCACTTTCACTCTGGCACTTCCAAGCTCCTAAGCTCACCACCAGGCCTCTGCCTCTCAGCCTTCACTTGTTGACAAATTAAGCATCGTCTAACGAATGTAGTAACATCTTGTTTCATTCGTTTCCACCAAAACTAGTCACATAAATCTTTGTACATTTTCTTTCCGCCCGGGTGGATACTCATCCTGCTGCAATGGGCTCGCTGTAATATTCCCTGACGCAACTCAGGCGTATTCGGAACCACCCATCGGTCACCTAACCTCAAAGAACCGTCCTCAGCTATTCTGAACCTCGACGACTGACCTAGACGAACCACTGACAACCATATTTGGACCTTTTCGTCTGCCCCCTGAGCCTTCCGGATGTGTTCATAAATGTCCGGCTCAGCTAATGAAGTCAATACCTGTACCGGTGAAGCAGACACATCATAATCAAAACCCAACTGACAGTAGGAAGTCATCATAGCTGACAAACACATGACGTCCTCTGCTGTGTTCTTCACTTTCCACTCAAAGCATCGGCTGTCAAATTTGCTCTTCCGGGATGGTACTCGATTTCACAATCATAGTCTTTCAGTAGGTCCATCCATCTTCTTTGTATCATATTCAGCTCAGCCTGCGTAAACATGAACTTCAGGCTCTTGTGATCGGTGTAGATGGTAAATGAGGTACCATATAAGTAGTGTCGACATATCTTCAATGCAAACACTATAGCTGCTAGCTCCAAATCGTGGACTGGATACCTCGTCTCGTGTGACTTCAATTGTCTCGAAGCATAAGCCACCACATGCTTATCCTGCATCAGTACGTATCCTAAACCCTGAAGGGATGCATCAGTATAGAGAACGAACAGCTTGTTCTCGCTGGGAATCACCAATACTGTGCCCCGAAATCAATTATATACAATTTGGGCATTAATGATGGTTATGTGATTATTTATGTTGGTAATTAATTTATATGATGGGTAATGAAGTGTTAGCATGATTTAATTATATTGATTACCAGTTATGAGGAAAGCATGAATTTAAGGGAAGTTTGTAGCATGTTGCAAGATGCTTTTAAAATACCATGTTGGAGTATTTTATACATCATGTTAAGTTTGGGGTACATTTTTAATTAAATTAAACAACCCCTTTTTAACCCTTTACCCATCACTTTAACCCCACTTTACCAATCACTTTTTAAAATCCCCAAAATCACTTCCCAACTCAAAACCTTCCCATTTTCGAAATCCACCAAGGAAGGAGAAGGAAAGCTTCACAAAAACTTTGTTTGTGTGATCTTTGTTAAGATTTGGAGCCTACAAGAGGTATGGAACCCTTCCTAAAGTTTTTATGATGTTTGGTGTTGAAATGGGTTAGTTTTTGATGATTTATGTGGGTTTGTTTTGGGTATATATTGTTTATGGTTGGGGTATGATTTTGAAGTGTTTTATGTGGGTTTTAGTGGGTTATGATGTTATTGATGTTGTAGGGAAGTTTGGATTTGTAAGGCATGAAGAAAGGCTTGAAAAATGCCCATTAATGGCGATTTTTTGATGTACAGGGACTGGCGATCGATCGCCCATTTTTGGGGATCGATCGCGAGCGAGCAGTGGGCGCCAGTAACATTTGGCGATCGATCGCCACATTTGGGCGATCGATCGGCGAGGCTGGCGATCGATCGCGCCAAAAGTGGCGATCGATCGCCAAGATGTAAAATTTTGAGCCCCGTCCAGTATGATCTCGCGATCGATCGAGCCTGGGCGGCGATCGATCGCGAGGTATAAAAATGTATATTTTTGATGTTTTTGTGGGATTTTTGGATATTGGACTATATTTAGATTCTAATATCGATTTTATGGTTATGTAGAACCATCCCAGGTACCCACAACCTCAAGGAGATAAAGCTCTCCGATTTCTCCACTTTTGGGAATTAAGGTACGTAAGAAACGTACGGGCATCGGACGGTAAACTATACTCCTACATATGATGTTTATAATGATGATGTTTATAATGATGATGATTATGATGATGATGATTATGATGATGATGTTTATGATGATGAGTATGATAAGTAAATTATGATAATGATGTTTATAATGAGTAATGAGTATGATAAGTAAGTTATGATGATGATGTTTATGATAAGTGAAGAGGATACAATGTCCATGAGGATGATTATGATAAGTAACGATGATGTTTATATGATGTTTATATCATGATACGATGTCATTATATGGTAAGACGCCATACGATGTTATGATTGGGTAAGACGCCCACACGGCAAGATGCCATACGATGTTTATGATATGGTAAGATGCCATATAACAGGGTAAGACGTCCATACGTATGAATGTAAATCAGGGTCAACAAGAAGAAGTTAACGAATAACTAGCAAGTTTACTAAACTAAGATTTCATGCATTTACTGTCATGATTCTTTTAGGATGATTAAGTAAAGATGTGCATGCTCACGATATGTTGTCCCTGTAGGTACACATTTGGACAGAAGGCTCAGGGTCGGGTTGAGACAGTGAGCTATGAGGAGCATGAAAGGAATTAGGATACAGGATTTTTGGATAGTCTCTACTCTAGGAGTAGTATAATTCTATCGCTTCAACATTCATTTTGAGAATGTAATCAATTAAGTTTGAAATTTCATTTTTTGGGCCTGTAATCTTATAGCTCAAACTACAACCTTAACCTTGAGATGTTATTAATACATGTTTAGTCCATTATATGTGTTAATTATGATGTTAAGGTAGAAGGACCCTACATTAGTGGTATCAGAGCAGTGGTTAGATAACCCGGGAATGAGTGAAGGGTAGCCTTAGCAATAAGTTAGCTAGGTGCTTACTTTTTAAACATGTTTTGTGCATAAGTTGCGTATGAAGTATATGATGTTGTGCTAACATGTTTTGTTTATCTAACGAGGTATTATATGAACTGCTTTTGGGTATTGTTGTTAACCCTTGTCTTGCAGTATGGCAGCAAACGTGGAAGTGGGTGACGCTGTGAGTGTCAATGCAAATGTCGGACGCACGAATCCTCTACCCCCGCCAGCCTTTGGCGAAGAACCGTCTGAACAGCAATTGCTGCCTGGGGAACTGAGCTTGGCTCAGTTTCTTGCATACCGACCCCCGACCTTTGAAGGAACGGAAATAGGGGAACAAGCTGAAGAGTGGTTAGAAAGAATAGAGCAAATTTTTGTGGAGCTCATTGTGCAAAGACGGCCTGGATAAGACTAGCAGAGTTCCAGTTGGCCAAGAAGGCGCTGATGTGGTGGAAGACCACAGTGGTAGAGCAAGAGGCTCAAGGTTATGAAGTAAATTGGAAGATGTTTCGAACTCGGTTTCTAAACCACTATTTTTCGGCTGTTGCACGACAAGCCAAGGAAGACGAATTTACTCACCTCAAGCAAGGTAGCATGTCAGTGACAGATTATGTTCTTCAATACTGTTCCTTACTCAGATATGTGCCTCATATCGCCACAAGTACGCAAGCAAAGATGAGGAACTTCATGAAGGGCTTGAGGCCGGAACTGTATGATAGGGTGATCACTTATGGCCCTACTTGCTTTGATGATGCACTGTCACGGGCTGAGTTAGCCGAGGTAGGAGTTGGTGCATACCCTGATGTCGTACCACCTCCAGCACCCCTTAGAAATCCACTCCTGATAATTTGAAGCCAAGGGGTGATCAGTTCAAACCAAGAGGAAACACATCGGCGTCAAGGTTCAGTGGTAAGAGGCCCGACAACCGTTGGAAAGGAAACCGTAGGGATGACGCCCAGTCAGGAAGAGGACGGCCTCAGGGAGGCAGATTTGGGAAGGTTCTGTGTTCTAATTGTGGGCAACCACATCTGACAAAAGACTGCGTGGGATGCTATGTTTGTGGCAGCAAGGGCCACTTTGCTCGGCAATGTCCCAACCGGGAAGGACCACCGAACTCTACAGGGAGGCCTGCAGAAAGAGCACTATAGCACAGGCCACCGTTTGTACCGAGGCAGTATGGAGGTCAGCCCATGGGGCCACCTCAGGGGCAGGTTTATGCTTTGACGAGGGAGCAAGCTACAGCAGCTCCGAAGGAGGTTATAGCGGGTACGTGTCTTTTATTTACACACCCTGCTTTTACCCTGCTTTTATATTGATCGACACAGGTGCATCACACTCTTTCGTGTCGACAAGTTTTGTGGAAAGGCACCACATATGCACTTCTCCGTCGCCCACGCCTCTTATAGTCTCGACCCCCGCTGGAAGAAGTATGACTACTGATCGTATTATCTATGATGGCCTCATTTATTTTGAGGATAATGAGCTAAGGTCAGATTTGATTGTTCTGGGGATGTCAGACTTTGACTGCATTGTAGGCATTGATGTTCTGAACAGGTATCAGGCAGTTGTGAACTGCAGGCAGAGGACTGTCCGATTCAGATCGGATGTGGGAGTCCAATGGACATTCTTTGGGGATGGTTCTCGTTCTAAGATTCCGTTGATATCTGCTGTCAAGATGGCGCAGTTGTTGGAACGAGGCCATACAGGATATCTCATATATGCTGTTGATGTTACGGAAAAGAAAGAAGAAGTAAAAGTTGAGGATGTGCCCGTAGTGGCGGAGTTCCCTGATGTCTTTCCGGAGGAGATTCCCGGATTCCCACCGACGAGAGAGGTCGAGTTTGGGATTGAGTTACTACCGGGGACGTCTGCCATTTCTCGTGCCCCATATAGGATGGCACCAGCGGAGCTAAGGGAGTTAAAGAGTCAGTTGCAAGAGCTCCTTGATAAGGGCTATATACGCCCTAGCGTATCACCCTGGGGTGCACCCGTCTTATTTGTGAAGAAGAAAGATGGTTTGATACGTTTGTGCATCGATTACAGACAACTGAACAAAGCTACAGTAAAGAATAAGTATCCACTTCCGAGGATCGATGATTTGTTTGATCAGTTGCAGGGTACGAGGCTCTACAGTAAGATCGATCTGAGGTCGGGATACCATCAGATTCGAGTAAGAGAGGATGATGTCCAGAAGACAGCTTTCAGGACTAGATATGGGCACTATGAATTCCTAGTCATGCCTTTTGGGGTGACGAATGCCCCAACTGTTTTCATGAGTTTGATGAACAGAGTATTCCAGCCATATTTGGATCAATTCGTCATAGTTTTCATTGACGATATACTCATCTACTCCCGGACTGAAGAGGAACACGTGAGGCACTTGAGGACGGTACTCCAGATCCTCAGGGATCATCAGTTATATGCAAAGCTCAGCAAGTGCAAGTTCTGGTTGAACAGTGTGGTATTCTTGGGCCATGTTATATCTAGCAGTGGAATATCTGTGGATCCCAGGAAGATTGAAGCTGTTATGGAGTGGGCTGCACCCACTTCTGTGCCCGAGATACGGAGCTTCCTTGGTTTAGCGGGTTATTACCGACGTTTCGTCGAGGGATTCCCTAAGATCGCTAAGCCATTGACGCAGCTGACTCAGAAAGGAGTCCCGTTCTATTGGTCCGAAGCTTGTGAGGAAAGCTTCCAAGAGTTGAAGCGTCGTTTGACGACAGCGCCAGTATTGGTGATTCCTTCTGAGAATAAGAGATTTGCTTTGTACACGGTTGCATCACTACAAGGTTTAGGCTGTGTGTTGATGCAAGATAAGCACGTGGTGGCTTATGCTTTGAGGCAGTTGAAGCCTCATGAGACCAGATACCCAGTCCATGATCTGGAACTGGCAGCCATCATTTTCGCCTTGAAGATTTGGCGTCATTATCTTTATGGTACTTCATTTACCATTTTTACGGATCATAAGAGCCTGAAGTTTCTATTCACCCAGGCTGAACTGAATATGCGTCAAAGAAGATGGATGGATCTACTCAAGGATTATGACTGTGAGATTGAGTACCATCCCGGCAAAGCAAATTTGATAGCAGGCGCCTTAAGTCGGAAGGTGAAGAGTACTGCTGAGGACGCTATGTGTTTATCAGCTATGATGACTTCTTATTGCCATCTGGGCTATGATTTTAATGTGGACATGTCGCCGGTGCGAGTGTCGACCTTGTTGGCTGAGCCAGACATATTTGAGGCTATCAGGAAAGCCCAGAGGTTGGATGATGAGATTCAGAGATGGTCATCGATAGTATTTCGAGGAAACCATCAAAGTTCAGAATGGCAGAAGATGATTCCTTGAGACTGGGCAACCGATAGGTAGTCCCAAATACACCAGAGTTGCGTAGAGGAATTTTGGAGCGAGCCCACAGTAGTCGGTTCAGTATCCACCCAGGGGGAAGGAAGATGTACAAGGACCTATGCGGTCAATTCTGGTGGAGAAGCATGAAGCGTGATGTTATGACTTTCGTCAAAAGATGTTTGATCTGCCAACAAGTAAAGGCAGAAAGACAGAGGCCTGGTGGTGAGCTGAAGAGCTTGGAAGTACCTAAGTGGAAGTGGGAACACATATCTATGGACTTCGTGACCCACCTACCAAGAACGACCTCTGGATTTGATGCGATCTGGGTGATCGTTGATAGGCTGACGAAGGTAGCTCATTTCATCCCTTACAACATGACTTTCACATACTTAAAGATGGCCCAATTATATGTACGGGATGTAGTGAGGTTGCATGGGGTTCCAGACTCGATCGTGTCTGACAGAGACCCAAGGTTTACTTCTCATTTCTGGGAGGGTCTCCAGACAGCTTTGGGCACCGAGGTGAGACTGAGTACAGCTTATCACCCTCAGACAGACGGCCAAACGGAGCGTACTATACAGACGCTCGAAGATATGCTGAGGGCATGTGTTTTGGAGTTTGATACTCCGTGGCAAGATTCTATACCACTGGTAGAGTTCTCCTATAATAACAGCTATCAGGCGAGCATTCAAATGGCCCCTTTTGAAGCTCTTTATGGACGACGCTGTTGGTCACCGCTGTATTGGGAGGACTTGACTAGTAAAGCGGTCGGAGGACCGGATATGATTAAGAACATGGAAGAACAGATTAAGATGATACGTTTAAAGATGAAAGCGGCCCAAGATAGGCAAGCAGCCTATGCCAATAAGCGGCAACGGCCGCTAGAATTCCAAGAAGGGGACAAGGTTTTCTTGAAAATCTCACCCTTCAGTGGTGTGGTCCGTTTTGGTATGCGGGGAAAGTTATCTCCTAGATATGTCGGACCTTATGAGGTGTTGCAGCGTATTGGTACATTGGCTTACCGTTTGGCTCTACCGCCGTCTTTATCTGGGATTCATGATGTTTTCCACGTTTCTATGCTACGGAAGTATGAGCCAGATCCGTCTCATGTATTACAGCCTACTGAAGTGCAGTTGGATTCAAATGTATCCTACGTTGAACGACCGGTCAGAATTATGGATCGTGAGGATCGCAGATTACGAAGTAAAGTTATACCGATGGTCAAAGTTCAGTGGGATCGTCGGGGTGTCGAGGAGGCTACGTGGGAGACGGAACGGCATATGGTGCAGCATTACCCGGAACTATTTTCTGGTATGATTTATGTTTAGTTTCTTTATGGGTAAGTACATGCGATTTCGAGGACGAAATCTTATAAGTAGGGGAGTAATGTGATGCCCGAAATCAATTATATGCAATTTGGGCATTAATGATGGTTATGTGATTATTTATGTTGGTAATTAATTTATATGATGGGTAATGAAGTGTTAGCATGATTTAATTATATTGATTACCAGTTATGAGGAAAGCATGAATTTAAGGGAAGTTTGTAGCATGTTGCAAGATGCTTTTAAAATACCATGTTGGAGTATTTTATACATCATGTTAAGTTTGGGGTACATTTTTAATTAAATTAAACAACCCCTTTTTAACCCTTTACCCATCACTTTAACCCCACTTTACCAATCACTTTTTAAAATCCCCAAAATCACTTCCCAACTCAAAACCCTTCCCATTTTCGAAATCCACCAAGGAAGGAGAAGGAAAGCTTCACAAAAACTTTGTTTGTGTGATCTTTGTTAAGATTTGGAGCCTAGAAGAGGTATGGAACCCTTCCTAAAGTTTTTATGATGTTTGGTGTTGAAATGGGTTAGTTTTTGACGATTTATGTGGGTTTGTTTTGGGTATATATTGTTTATGGTTGGGTATGATTTTTGAAGTGTTTTATGTGGGTTTTAGTGGGTTATGATGTTATTGATGTTGTAGGGAAGTTTGGATTTGTAAGGCATGAAGAAAGGCTTGAAAAATGCTCATTAATGGCGATTTTTCGATGTACAGGGACTGGCGATCGATCGCCCATTTTTGGCGATCGATCGCGAGCGAGCAGTGGGCGCCAGTAACATTTGACGATCGATCGCCACCTTTGGGCGATCGATCGGAGAGCTAGCGATCGATCGAGCCAAAAGTGGCGATCGATCGCCAAGATGTAAAATTTTGAGCCCCGTCCAGTATGATCTCGCGATCGATCGGGCCTGGGCGGCGATCGATCGCGAGGTATAAAAATGTATATTTTTTATGTTTTTGTGGGATTTTTGGATATTGGTCTATATTTAGATTCTAATATCGATTTGTATGGTTATGTAGAACCATCCCAGGTACCCACAACCTCAAGGAGATAAAGCTCTCCGATTTCTCCACTTTTGGAATTAAGGTACGTAAGAAACGTACGGGCATCGGACGGTAAACTATACTCCTACATATGATGTTTATAATGATGATGTTTATAATGATGATGATTATGATGATGATGATTATGATGATGATATTTATGATGATGAGTATGATAAGTAAATTATGATAATGATGTTTATGATGAGTAATGAGTATGATAAGTAAGTTATGATGATGATGTTTATGATAAGTGAAGAGGATACAATGTCCATGAGGATGATTATGATAAGTAACGATGATGTTTATATGATGTTTATATCATGATACGATGTCATGATATGGTAAGACGCCATACGCTGTTATGATTGGGTAAGACGCCCACACGGCAAGATGCCATACGATATTTATGATATGGTACGATGCCATATAACAGGGTAAGACGTCCATACGTATGAATGTAAATCAGGGTCAACAAGAAGAAGTTAACGAATAACTAGCAAGTTTACTAAACTAAGATTTCATGCATTTACTGTCATGATTCTTTTAGGATGCTTAAGTAAAGATGTGCATGCTCACGATATGTTGTCCCTGTAGGTACACTTTTGGACAGAAGGCTCAGGGTCGGGTTGAGACAGTGAGCTATGAGGAGCATGAAAGGAATTAGGATACAGGATTTTTGGATAGTCTCTACTCTAGGAGTAGTATAATTCTATCGCTTCAACATTCATTTTGAGAATGTAATCAATTAAGTTTGAAATTTCATTTTTTGGGCCTGTAATCTTATAGCTCAAACTACAACCTTAACCTTGAGATGTTATTAATACATGTTTAGTCCATTATATGTGTTAATTATGATGTTAAGGTAGAAGGACCCTACATTAGTGGTATCAGAGCAGTGGTTAGATAACCCGGGAATGAGTGAAGGGTAGCCTTAGCAATAAGTTAGCTAGGTGCTTACTTTTTAAACATGTTTTGTGCATAAGTTGCATATGAAGTATATGATGTTGTGCTAACATGTTTTGTTTATCTAACGAGGTATTATATGAACTGCTTTTGGGTATTGTTGTTAACCCTTGTCTTGCAGTATGGCAGCAAACGTGGAAGTGGGTGACGCTGTGAGTGTCAATGCAAATGTCGGACGCACGAATCCTCTACCCCCGCCAGCCTTTGGCGAAAAAACCGTCTGAACAGCAATTGCTGCCTGGGAAACTGATCTTGGCTCAGTTTCTTGCATACCGACCCCCGACCTTTGAAGGAACGGAAACAGGGGAACAAGCTGAAGAGTGGTTAGAAAGAATAGAGCAAATTTTCGTGGCAGCTCCTTGTGCTAAGACGGCCTGGATAAGACTAGCAGAGTTCCAGTTGGCCAAGAAGGCGCTGATGTGGTGGAAGACCACAGTGGTAGAGCAAGAGGCTCAAGGTTATGAAGTAAATTGGAAGATGTTTCGAACTCGGTTTCTAAACCACTATTTTTCGGCTGTTGCACGATAAGCCAAGGAAGACGAATTTACTCACCTCAAGCAAGGTAGCATGTCAGTATCAGATTATGCTCTTCAATACTGTTCCTTACTCAGATATGTGCCTCATATCGCCACAAGTACGCAAGCAAAGATGAGGAACTTCATGAAGGGCTTGAGGCCGGAACTGTATGATAGGGTGATCACTTATGGCCCTACTTGCTTTGATGATGCACTGTCACAGGCTGAGTTAGCCGAGGTAGGAGTTGGTGCATACCCTGATGTCGTACCACCTCCAGCACCCCCTCAGAAATCCACTCCAGATAATTTGAAGCCAAGGGGTGATCAGTTCAAACCAAGAGGAAACACATCGGCGTCAAGGTTCAGTGGTAAGAGGCCCGACAACCGTTGGAAAGGAAACCGTAGGGATGACGCCCAGTCAGGAAGAGGACAGCCTCAGGGAGGCAGATTTGGGAAGGTTCTGTGTTCTAATTGTGGGCAACCACATCTGACAAAAGACTGCGTGGGATGCTATGTTTGTGGCAGCAAGGGCCACTTTGCTCGGCAATGTCCCAACCGGGAAGGACCACCGAACTCTACAGGGAGGCCTGCAGAAAGAGCAGTACAACACAGGTCCACTGAAACCCCTGATCAGACAGAAAATGCACCATCCTCTGTCGGCAATCAACCATGGCCTGGTATCTGCTCAACACATTAATACCGACAATACAGTCAAAATCTGCCATGTCCAACAAAATCAGATCAGCCCTCAGATCATCGCCCTCAAAATAAATGAGGCAATCAGATAATAGTCGATCCGCAATCACATGCTTTCCCGTGGGTGTCGAAACCATGAGAGGCGTGGGCAACAGAGACGAGCAAAGATGGTGTTTCTCCACCAAAGTAGAAGATATGAAAGAATGAGAAGCACCTGTATATACCAAAATAAATGCAGGGTACGTAAGTAAGTAGCACGTACCAGCAATCACCTCCTCCGGAGCTGCCTCTGCCTGCTCTCGAGTCAGTGCATATACTTGACCCTGCGGCGGTCCTGCCGCCTGACCTCCCTGTGGTCGAGGTGCAAACTGCTGTCTTTGTGGTGCCGTCCTGGCGTCAAATCTTGGCTTATTCGGCCCAAAGTCTGCCTGACCTCCCCGATTGGGGCAAACTCGAGCCAGGTGGCCCACCCTGCCATAAACATAACATCCTCGACAGTCACGTGTCAAATGAAATCCTCCACAGTTGTCACACTTGTTCCCTCCTGTTTTACTTCCCTGCGCTGGTCCCCGATTACCTTACTTCTGATTCTGAAATTTCTTTCCACCAAATCGAGAAGATGAAGAAGCCCCACGAGGCTTAAACCGGTCCCCTCGCGGCTTCAGACTGTCTGCAACTGGTCCTTGTGGTGGTACGAAAGGGGGTACAGCTTTCTTGTACACGCTAACCCCAATCTCTGCCAGCTCTGCTCTAGTCAGGGTATCATCGAATGAGCTGGGGTTGTTAGAGACAACCCGGTCAAATAACTCTGGCCTCAGTCCCTTCAGAAAATGCCTCATCTTGGCATGACCGTTCACAGTGATATGAGGTACATACCTCAACAATAAAGAATACTGCATGGCATAATCTGATACAGTCATGTTGCCCTGCTTCAGGTTGGTGAACTCATCTTCTTTTACTTGTCTGGCAGCGGCGGAGAAATACCGGTTAAGGAACCGGGTCCTGAACATAGTCCAATCTACTGGCATACCCTGAGCCCTCAACTCCATAACTGTTGTTTTCCACCACATGGAAGACTTTTTCGCCAGTTGAAACTCTGCCAACCTCAGCCAGGCAGTCCGTGCACAGGGTACTGACACAAATATCTGCTCCAGTCTCTCTAGCCATTCCTCGGCTGCTTCCTCAGTCTCAGTCCCTTCAAACAGCGGTGGATGATAGCTCAAGAACTGGGTCAAACTTATCTCCCCTGGTAGCAGTATCTGTGCACTAGGCTCCACGCCTACAGCAGGTGGCGGTAGAGGATTCGACTGAGCAATACTGGCATTGATACTGCCTACATCTCCCACCTCTTCATTGAGGTTCTCCAGATTAATAGCCGTCATGCTGTAACACAGGGGTTAACAACAATACCAAAAGCATTTCATAATATAAGCCGTTAGATAACAAGAGAAATAATATTCATAAGCATGTTAGTATAACAAATTATACGCAAAGTATGCACTACATGCATAAACATGCCCACCAATGAATACCTAACCAACTTGTTTCTAAAGGCTACCCTTCACTCGTTCCATGGTTCTCTAACCTGGCTCTGATACCACTAAATGTAAGACCCCGTTATCTATACAAGATTCTAAGGTGCAATTAAGAGAACTAATCATTCATAAATCAGAGTATTAGGCCGTGTTGATAATCCTGAGCTTAAGAGATTACAGTACCAAAAGTTCAAAAAGGAATTATACATATCGTTTACTAAACTAAAGCTTTACTCTACACTTTGTAGAAGCTATACAAAAGGAATTTCTCTATTCCGCTATCCTTGTAGCACTCTCTACAGCTCAAAGTATCAACCCCGACCTTGGTTCTCCGTAGTAAAAGCACCTACAAAGACAACCCCCAACACATGAGCACATCATAGTTCATATTTAACATAATATGAATGTAAAGCATAAATGCATAAATCATAGGCATATGAAACTTCCTGAATTCCAATGCATTTAAAATGCCCATTTTGGTTGTCCCTGTACCATAACTCATAATCAAATCAATATATGATATTATAGTTTCTTTAAATAAATGTCATGACATAACTTCACTTCTTAAATCTTTACTTCAATCCTTAGTCAGTTTATCATCAGTGTATTTTAATGCCCCTCGCTTCATAACTTTAGAACAAGCGGACCTCCCCCCCTCGCTTCTTCATACAAGCGGTATTTCTATCCTAGCTTCGTATGGTAAACCTCGCCTCCATGTGCAAGCGGACCTACACCCCTCGCTCCACATTTTTAGCGGTATAATAGCGGTAAGCATTAAAATCATCACTGTGATAACCGTGACTCGTAGAATACACACCAAATGTTCCACAACATACATATGCAACAACAATGCATAACAACATGTATCGTACTCATAATGCACAAACTTGCATTTATCGTATGTCAAATCGACAAACATATAATACACGTTACCGTTGGGTGCCTGTACGTCGCTTACGTACCTTTCTAAAATAACTTCAGTTGCAGGGCTCTATCCCCTGCGTTGTGTGGCTACCTGTGATGGCTCTACACAAGTGTACAACAAAATATTAGGTGCTTCAATACAATCCAATACCAAAAACAAATCAAATATAACAATTTGCCAAAATTTGCCATCTCGAGATCGATCGCTACTCAGCCCTCATCAATCGCGAGATGCTATTGCCTTAATATTCAAAAAAATTAAATTAGCGATCGATCGCCCCTTTATTGGCGATCGATCGCCAAAAGCTACTGGACTTCAGCGATCGATCGCTCTATTGTGGCGATCTATCGCCAATCCTTCCCCTTCATCAGCGATCGATCGGTAGTTCTGTTTTCCCTCGCGATTTCCAGATTTTCGAGCACCAACTTTCAAGCCAACAATTATACCACCATAACGTAAATCATGCTCAAACAAACATGCTTGTGGCTACATTATACTACCATGCAAGCCTCCAAAACAAGTAACACAACAAAAGGCTACTAAACATGGCATTTTTACACCAATAAAAACTCAACCTACACAAGAATTTAAAACCCAGAAATTACATGGTTCCTTACCACTTTTGCTCCTCTTTTCTTGCAAGAATTTGGTCAACAAATCATCAAATCTCTCTTCCTACATGCAGCTGGTATGTTGGACGATTTTTGGGTGAAAAAGGGGAAGGGTTTCTGAGATGAAAAGGTGGAGTGGGAGAGTGGAGAAGGGGTATGGGTGGAGCAGCTGAATGGGTATGGGTTGACGGGGGTGGTTGGGTGGTGGGTTATGTGATGTGTTATGTTTTGCTCCCGGTATTTAGCATGATGTATTAAAATATCCTCACATGATATTTTATAGTATTTAATCAAAAAAATACTTCAAATTCCAATTAAACATGCTTCACCAAAACGAACAACACCCACCCCAAATAATCATGCCATAACCCAATTTCCCAACATATATCACATGCACCCTGAAATGCATTACTAGGCCATGACCGCCACATGACTAAGCAGTTCCAAATATTATTAATTCAACCCAATAAATTAATACCATAATCTTCATAACATAATTAATGTTCAAATGCACATAATCATTTCGGGGATATCACATGGTTAGCGATGAGGTATGGTATTTTACTGTTTTGTTAGCATTTTTTAGAATACCATATGTTGTTATATATACCGTCCTGTGTTTGACGATGAGATTATGGATGTCGTGTATCGACATGTAGTCATGTGTTTGACGATGAGATTATGGATGTCGTGTATCGACATGTACCGTCGTGTTTTTGATGATGAGATTATGGACAGTCGTATATCGACAAATACCGTTAAGAGTTGACGATGTCATTTGGATGTCATATGTTGACGGGTACCGTCACGGGATGACGATGACATGGTGGATGTCTATGTAGACGTGTAGCGTCGTTTCGATGAATAATACATTATGTATATGTATTTAGTCGTATGGTTTGATTGTCAATGGTGAGCACATGGTAGTGTCTGGATCACCATTTGATGAGACCATTATGCCGAGCAGGTTGCTAGAAGAATTGTTGGGTGCGCCGTACAGGAAGTGTACCGCAGCACATATTTGAAGTATATGTTTTACGAGTAGTGGTACCTTTGGGTATACTCGTTGGGATGTCTAAGGCCAAGTGATTGGTGGTAAGAGTAGTCATTGAGGAAACTACTTGCTTGTCGTTGCGATGTGTGATAGGCATGGTCACACCTACCCTGAGGGTGTGGAATAAATCCTAATGGTTAGGATTGCTCTTGACTTGAGCAAGGATACCGGGATGTCCATTATGCTTTGGTGTTTTAGAGATTTATTGGGTGATGACCCACAACACTAATGGTGTGTACGGTATGGTATACCGGAAGGGAACATGTGTCACGTTGATAGGTTGGTATGAGCCTATGGGGGCAGCGAATTGCTAGCCAGGTATTGTTTCAGTATTATAGTGTGCTTGTTGGAGCCATTATACTGCTCGTTAGATTCGAGTTTGGTGAATGATATAGTGATACGATGAGGGTTATGGTAGACTATTGTAGTCTCCTCGTGGTATGATAATTGAGGCAGGGAATACCTCACGGGGATGTTTATATGTCAAATGTTTCGAGGGACTTGTACGGGGACAACTCAATTCTGTTGGGAGTACCAATGTGAGTGTCGACAAGTCGTGGTTAGCTATGGTTGAGTATCTTTGCATGTAGAATGCAACGAGAGTCACAATTGGAATTGTGGGATACAGTAGTGGGGTAACACTACTATATTGATTTTATCTCTTGGAGAGATTTGGATTGTACTGTCATTGTGATGACCTGGGATTATAGATTTTAATCCCGGAGTATTAATAACCCCTAAAGTTCTTTTTTACGTGGCGATTTGGAGTTTAATCGCGGTGTTGGGCCTCCCGAGCTCGTCTATTTGGGTAGTTGGGATTGTTGGATCCCGAGGTTGAGATTATATTCTCATTTTGGTGAAAAACCTATGAGCTGGTTTTTGGTGTGCCTCGGGATCTGGGGTGCTTTGGGTGGGCACCAGTATGGGTTTTTGAGGTTAGAGAGAGAGTTTTTGAAAACAGATGATTTTTAATGAATCATGATGTATTTGTGGGGCTATTGGTATTTCGGGGCAATTTTGATATATACCAGATGAACTCGAGATTTTAATTATGGAAATCATTTTCACGCCCCGTATGTCACTCTCTTCCTCCTCGGCCTCTTCCCATTTTCCCTCACCCCCGCCGCTAAAAGCCGTGCGCCCGCCGCCGTCCGGCCACCATACGGCGCGTCCGAACCACCATCGTCTTCGTCTCTTCCAGGCGCAACTTTCCACACCAAGAATCTGAAGTTTCGTCGCGGATTGCTTTCGGATTTACCAAAAAAGCGCAGAAGTTCGAATTCTAGGGTTCATCCGATTTCAAGCGTTTTTCTTCAGATTTTCGATTGGGTAATCTTCCTTACCCCTTATTAGTTCTTCTCCTGGAATCCCCTTCATTTTTGGTGTAGTTTTGTTCGAATTGTTCACTGAATGTGTGGGTGTAGCGTTCGATTTTGGGGTTTTGGCAGGAGGGGCGGTTGTTCATGATTTTTGATCGATTATTACTTGTTTTGGATGAATTTTTGGTGCTTTGTTTGGGTTCGATTTTCTTTGCTGCATGTTTTTGTATTGGGCTCGATTGTGGTTGCTGTTTGAGGGGGGGAGAAAGCTGTGATGTTTTGGTCCGAAAATCTTGCTGTTATCATGTTGTTATGGGTTCAAATTTATGATGTTAATGGTTCAAAATGAGGGGTGGTTTTTGAACAATTTTCGTAGATGTCTCATTCGATTTCCCTCCCTGCATGTGCTCAATTCTTGGAATGTTTGGGGCCAATGTTTGGAACGTCTTTTTCTGCTGTTTGTTCGAATGTGTTGCTATTTTTGGGTATTGTGTGTGCTCTGCCCCGGGTCCTTTAAATGGTCAATTGTCACGTGTTGACAATATTTTTGAGGGTCATGGATGTGCTTGGGCATGGGTTGCATGTTCGTAAATAATTGTGAATTATTTATCGTATTAGCACATCATTCCTCGGGGCATGGAACCCAAGCAAGGTTTGGCTCGGACTACGGAGATTTAAGGTGCGTTTAGCGTACGAGCATGTCTTTAAATTATATTTTTGCAAGTGTGATGCATGATATAATATATATATGCGATGACCTATAAGATATGGGAATAAAACTTGATTAAGTTAATTGATTCACGTGATGAGATGCATGGTGCCGCTATGAAGCGAGCAAATGATGAGATGTGGTCGCTGCAAAACGAGTACCATTAGTATGACGCTACCTTGAAGCAAGAAAGGAAAAAATGTGGCATTTGACTAGATATCTAAGATATCTATATTTTATTCCCTATTATTATGAATAGGAACATAGACGTAAGTTAATCAAAGAGGTGATTAACTGGTATTGGAAGTTAAGGAAATCTCAATATGATATCTAGAATTACGATAATTACTAGATAAAGAAGATGTAATGAGATGTTGTTAATTTGAAATTGGCCAGGGTTAACCAATGTAATGATTAATTACATATTTGAGATTTGATGATTTATCTGTTTTGAGAACATGGATATTACAGGGGTAAGCCAGGATGAGGATGATGCCATCCAGGAAGTGTCACATATATTCCACAACATTTACATTTTTGTAAATTATGTATTATGTCATTATGATTATGAAATTGTGGAATTGGTATGCTCACCCCGTGTGGGGGCTGTCTCTGTTGGGACAGGTGGAACAGGTACATCGATGGCTTTGGAGATGAGCTCGAGCTGTTGATTGGAGACACTTCTAGGATCGAGGTACCAGGGCTTGATGGAGCAAGGTATCGTATAGGGTATTTTATATACACCTGAGAGATATACACATTCATGATGCTCGCATGTGAGCACGATTATACTTGAATATGGGTTGTATATATAGGCATGAGCCTTTCCCTCTTTCATTTTATGTTGCATGCAATTAGTGGTAGAATTGCTGAATGTTATGAGAGCCATTGGTGTATTATGAGGGTGTTGAAACCCACTTTTGTTGTCTTATTAGTATTGTGCTTTCCCTGGCCGGGAGTTGTGTTATGTGATGTGCTTTTATTTCCGGATAGCTCATATGGGGAGACTCTGCCCAAATTTTATAAAAGTCCACAATGTAAAAGTGGTGTAATGGGGATGGTAATGGGCGAAATCTATGAGTCTATTTGTTGGTAGAGATGATCTTATAATGTTGAACATTATTTAATGTTGGGATTATGGGAAACATGAAATGACTCCTTTGAAAGAATGACAAGAATATGAAAAAAAAAAAAAATTATACACATACGACGTCATAAATGAACTGATGATGAGTTAAGTGTTGGGGTCTTACAGTCATGGAGACAACTGGTATCGGTCGTAGGTTGATCGTAAATCAGTCATGGTAAGCATTACCGGTGTTGGACCGAGTAATGGATTACTTACCTTTCGGTGAGACGTTCGAGGAGACGTCTCCGGGGAAATGCTCGAGATTGTGTAGTGCTATGGTATTAGACAGAGCATTGTTAGAATGAGTATACGTCGTGTATGCGGATTTCATTTTGATAATAGTGGCATGAATGCACTATACTGGACCAGTTGTGTAATTTATTGGTTCCGGGATATGTTTTGGTATAAATATATCCAGGTTTTCCGAACGGGAGTTCGAGGTTGGAGGGTCATGAGTGTATGACATTTTCCTTGTGAGGAAGGCGGTATCGATATACCTACCCTCCCACTTGAGGTCTAGCTTGCCCACTTGAACCTCTTGCACCTTTCTTAGTACGAGATCGCCGACCTGGAAAGCTTTTTGAATAACTCGTCGGTTATACATTCGCGCAATTCGATTACGATAGGCTTCCATTCTGATGGCCACAACTTCCCTTATTTCTTCAATTAGATCAAGGTTAGTAGCTCTTCTCTCACTGTTTTGTTCATCATAGAAATGTATTCTTGATGATTCTGCTCCAATTTCAGCTGGGAGTACCGCTTCATTTCCATAGACCATACTGAATGGGGTTTCACCTGTTCCCGTCATTGGTGTAGTTCGATAGGACCATAGAACATTAGGTAGTTCTTCCACCCAATTTCTTTTTGCTTTCCCCAACCTAGTTTTAATGCTTTGTACCAGAGACCTGTTGGTGACCTCTACTTGACCATTGCTTTGAGGATACGCAACAGAAGTGAAAGCCTGATGGATTTTTAACTCTTCACACCATGCCCTGAGCAGAGCTCCCTGGAATTGTCTTCCGTTATCCGAGATGATTTTCCTCGGGAACATATCGGCAAACGATGTTTTTCTAGATGAAGTTGAAGACTTATTTCTCAGTGATTCTGGCTAATGGTTCAGCTTCAACCCACTTGGAGAAATAATCAATGGCCACGATTACAAATTTTTTCTGAGCGTTACCTGTTGGAAATGGTCCTACTATATCATTGCCCCACTGATCAAACGGGCACGCTGCCACAATGGCTTTCATCATCATAGTTGGATGATGTTGAAGTTTGGAGTGTCTTTGACAACTGTCACATGATATAACCATAGCAGCAGAGTCCTTCTGAATTGTAGGCCAGAAATATCCAGCAAGGAGCACCTTCTTTGCCAAGAATATGCTCCTAGATGATTTCCACAGCACCCCTCATGGATTTCCCTTAATACGTAATCTGATTCTTTCGGACCCAAACAACGCAGAAGTGGTTGGGCAAAAGACCTCTTGTACAAGATTCCTTTGATGAGTATGAATCTCTGACTCCTCTTCTTGAGTTTATTAGGCCTTTTTGGTATCAGTCGGGAGCTTAGCATTGGTAAGATAGTCTAAGAGATCTTGTCTCCAATCATTTTCTTCCACAGATTCAGATGGAACATCCTGACTAGGAGTTAATTCAACTTGAAACACCACGTCTCTATTTTGCCAAGTGCGGAGAGCACTAGCCATTCTTGCCAAGCTGTCGACCTTTCTATTATCTTCTCTTGGGATCTGTTTTAATGTTACTTCTAGAAATCCCTCCTTGATATTTTCTATGGTACTTGCATAATGGATTAACTTCTCGTTCTTAACCTCATAGACCCATTCATCTGCTGGGCTACTAGCTGAGAATCAGAGAAGACCTGTATACGTTTAGCTCCAACATTTCGAGCAGCCCTTAATCCGGTTAATACTGCCTCATACTCTGCTTCATTGTTGGGAAGCTCGGAAATCCAATCGTACTGCCAAACATACCTCATCTCCTGTTGGAGAGATCAGCACAACCCCTATTCCGCTTCCCTCATTACAAGAAGAACCATCTACAAATGCTTTCCATGATTTTTCTTTCTCTGGATGCATAGTTTCCGCAATGAAATCTGCTAAGGCCTGAGCTTTGATAGCCGTGTGTGGCTCGTACTGTATATCATACTCTCCTAGCTCAGTTGTCCACAAGTCATCCAGAGACATCTGCGCGACTGAGTATTTTTCCTAGGGAGCTGTTCGTTAGCACCGTTATAGGATGCGATAGGAAATAAGGCATGAGTCTCCTAGCCATTATGATCAACATTACAGCCAACTTTTCGATCTCTGAATACCTTAGCTCAGCATCTTTCAGGGCGTGAGATAAGTAATATATAGGGTGCTGTTCTGATTCCATCTCTTTAACTAGAACCGAGCTGATTGCTTCCTCAGTTGCTGATAAGTAGACAAATAACCTCTCTGCTAGCAGAGGTAGCTAATATTGGGAGTTCAGCTAAGTATTTTTTCAATTCTTCAAAGGCTTCCCCGCATTTTTCTTTCCATTCGAATTTATCAGCCTTCCGGAGTATCTTGAAAAAGGGGAGACTTGTATGAGCGGATCTAGAGATAAATCGTGATAAAGCAACGATCTTTCCTGTGATGCGTTGCACCTCTTGAAGGTTCTTTGGAGGAGACATCTCACAGATAGCTCTCACCTTTTCTGGATTAGCTTCAATACCCCTTTCTGTCACCATATAGCCTAGAAACTTCCCACTTTTTACCCCAAACACACATTTCCGAGGGTTTAACTTTAATCCAAAAGACCTGAGAGTGGAGAAAGTCTCCGTCAGATCGGCAATTAGATTGGTTCCACTTTTTGATTTTACCAGAATGTCGTCTACATATACTTCCACATTTCGGCCTAGCTGTTTTGAGAACACATTATCCATCAAACGCTGGTAAGTAGCTCCTGCATTCTTGAGCCCAAAGGGCATAACAACATAGCAAATGTCCCATCTGAGGTGACAAAACTAACCTTATCTTGATCTTCCTTAGCCAAAGGGATTTGATGATATCCCTGATAGGCATACATTAAGCACAAGTACTGGTGTCCTGCTGTGGAATCGACCATCTGATCAATCCTTGGTAATGGGTAACAATCCTTTGGGCATGCCTTATTAAGATCTCAAAAGTCTATACAAATCCTCCACTTTCCCGAGCTCTTTGGTACCAGAACCACGTTAGAGAGCCATGTTGGAAAATGTATTTCTCGAATATGACCGGCCCTAAGGAGTTCCTCCACTTTCTCTCTTATGACCTTATCCTTTTCAGGTCCAAAGTGTCTTTTCTTATGTTTTACAGGTTGGACTCCTGAAAGCACATTCAAATGATGTTCTAAGACGTCTGGTCTAATTCCTCTTAGATCATGAGCACTCCAAGCAAGGATATTCTCATTTTTGATCAAACACGAGATGAGATCTGCTTTTATATTTATTTCCAAGTTCCTGGCCACCTTTATTTTGTGATCAGTGGTGACGAGCTCAACTATTTCTGGTTCTTCATCCAAGCTGTTTGGAATGCATCTGCCAATAGGAACATTATACCCAGCTCTTTCAATACAACCGACCTCTCGACGAGCTCGTTTTATGTCTTCTTTTACTTCATCAACATAACATCGGCGGGTTGTTTTCTGATCACCACAAAGAACCCCAACCTCTCTACCCACTGGGATTTAGTTTCTGATGATAGGTAGAAGCTACTGCCTTGCAGTCCTTCATAGCAGGTCGGCGTAGGATTGCATTATATGATGAAGGCGCCTCTACCATAGTGAAATTAACCATTTTTGTTATGCGGGACATCCCATGACCAAGAGATAAGGGCATGATGATCTGTCCAAGAGGTTGAATTGCGTGTCCAGTGAACCCGTACAGAGGAGTTGTAATATGTTCAAACTTTGACCCCTCTATCTGCATCTTTTCTAGATAGATCACGAATATGGAATCATTCAATCCATGGCCAGTAGATTAAAAGCATTAAGAACAGGAAAACATAAATAAACCATATGAAAAACCAATGACATAGTTTCAAGTCAAGATCCGTCTAACCCTAGAATAATAAATTAGTTCATGAATACATTAAATAAACACATAGACATGTTCTTAATCATCATAAACATGAAGGAAGAGATAATCAAACGAATTGGATGATGGCCCTCCGTCCCCGGTAGTCGCCGTCGTCTTCTCCGTCGTCAAAATCTATATCCTTCGTTGTAAGCGCACCGCCTCAATCGATCTCCTCCTCTTTTCTGAATTTCCCTCGGTTGTGTACTGCTCTCGCCTCCTCTTGTTCTTCAACCCTAGCCTCCTTCTCTCCAAAAATATGTCTAGGTATGAATTATCATGAATCCATTCTCGTTTGTGCCTTTTTTCCTTCCTTTAAACTCCCGTGCATCAATTAAGGAAAGCAGTCCAAAATTACCAAAATTCATCAGGCGTAATGACGCCTCCGAAGTGGCGTAGTTACGCCTGTCGACGTGTCAACAAATCTGGCTTCCCGCGTGATAGGCGTAATTACGCCTCCTAAGTGGCGTAGTTACGCCACTTAAATTCTCAAAAGTCGTGGGCTAGGCGTAGTTACGCCTCAATGAGGCGTAATTACGCCTGTTGAAATTCTTTAAAAAAATCAAATGCCGTGAGTTAGGCGTAGTTACGCCTCAAAGTAGGCGTAATTACGCTTGTTGCCATGATTGATAGTGTAGATTTTTGGCTTCAATTCATCCGTTCCTTCCGTCATTTGCACCCTTTTAGTCCACAAAACATGTAATTACCCGGATTCCTGCAAAACAACCAAACAACAACAAAAGACGTAATTCTGCTCGAATACCAACACTAAATCATGCAAAATAAGAAGAAATATAAGTGTATAAAATACACTTATCAAACCCCCTAAACTTAAACTTTTGCTAGTCCCGAGCAAAATAGAAATGGAAAAAGACTAAGAAATAAAAGAGAAAAAGAAAACACACTACTAACGCAAGTCATGAAATGTTATAATTGCAAATTGGCCTCGAAGATCAATTGTCTAAAAATTTTAAGTCAAGTATGCATATCAGTCTACTCAAGAGTTCTCAAGTGTGTGTGTCACCACTTCCATTTAACCATTAAAGCAATCTTTACTCACACAAATCAATAGGACTTTGCAAGGTGTATTGGTTCATTTGCATTGTTCATAAAAAGGAGTATAACCTTGACAAACAGTGAACAATGCATCAAATCAAAGTAATGAGATGTGCGTGTGTGAATGTCAAAACCATATGCATTACAAGTGTTTCTCGAGTGTCCATAAGCTTACTATTCGTAACCTTCTCCACTAGTATATTAAACGAATGTGGCTCGGTCAATAGGTCTTAATAGGCTTGTAACATTAGGCTTTGGCTCATGGCTTCAATAAAAAGATCGGAATTTCAAAACAAGAGAGTAAGTTAAATATGACATTGTTGTGCACTCTCATCTCAATTTCGATTCCTTCTATTGATGATTCATCATTTTTTTTTTCTTTTCAATTCACCCTCTTTTCTCATCCGCCTCATCATTCACCTCATTATTTTCTCATTCTTTCCATCACTATTTTCTTCACCTCTTCAACAAATTTTTTTTTTATGCATCCACGCCCTTTTTTCATTATTATCCCCCTTCTATTTTTTTCAATTAGGAACATGGGGGGGATATTTGAAATTTTAAAGTGCAATATGGGTCTTACTCACTTGAGGGTAGGAAATAGTGTATAAGCTTTCAACAAGGTGGTCGATGTGGGATTTTGAAATGATGCCGAATGGGGGTTATTATGTGCCTAAGCACATGCCATTCGATTTTCAATAAGCTCAAAAGGGTAGCTAGGGATAAAAAATGATGTCATTTGGTGGCTTCAAAGGCTCAAATGAATCAAAAATTGCCTAAATCATTCCTAAGCCACATATGTCTGTATTTCGCCTCAAAGGGTACTAAAGCAAGTTCTAGACTACTCTCAATTCACAAATAACTTATATGGTATGACCAATGTACTCAAATAGTATCTCAAAACCAAGGTGATATAAGAAACAAATTTGAATGAGATTATAAAATATATTGCAACAATTCAATCCTCATTCTTTTACGTTTAAGCTCAAAGGGGCTACTATGGCAAATTTATATCAATGAATAAAGGCCCAAAATATTATCAAGAATTGCCTATATCATATTTGTGTTCATTCAAATCAACTTTAATTGGTCAAATGGTCATGGTCTCTAGTGCATGAATGTGTAAGAAACTCAAGAGCAAAGCGAACAAAAATTTTAAAATTTTCACAAATAAGCTCAATTCTTCATCATCGGCCTTCACAATTACTTCAAATCACGACTTATGACACAAAAAGAAAAAAAATGACTAAAAAAAACACAAAACACGACACACATAGGAATCCAGGAAACAAAACATCTCAGTGTTTAAACACCCCCCTAAACTTAAAATCGTGCATTGTCCTCAATGTACCATACAACGTATAAAATAAGGGACAACAAACCAACCTGCGACGACGATCGTCAGTAATCGTCGCCCATCTCATGCTCATGGGTATGGTGAGAAGATGATGATAGGGACCTCCGCATCAGTATAGACCCTGCAATGGGAAAAATAATGATCAATCGGCTATGAATAAGACATGCTACTAAAATGCAATACTAAAATTAAAAACTGAAATAAAATAACAAGGATACAAGGCTTGGGTTGCCTCCCAAGAAGCGCTTTGTTTAAAGTCGTCTGCCAGACTATGCGAAGCAACCATCAAATAGCGGTTTCCGCCCATAGTAAGTATCATATGACACTACATGTGGGTCTTGGTTGTGTATGCCCTCTAGCTTGGCAAGATACTGACAATTAACGCTCGTCGCTCCAACAACGTCTTTCGAAAATTGATAAGCATGGGAGAAAGATTCTAAGCTTGGCTTCATCTCGTGGATGACGTAATATGGTGAAGTTGGCATCAATGGGAAGAACGGATCCACATATGGCATATAGGACATCACCATCGATGAGTGCTCCTCACTATTTCCAAAAATATGCTTGTGATGACCTGGGATTGGAGATGTTAATCCCGGAGTGTTAGTAACCCCTAAAGATGTTTTACGTAGCGATTTGGAGTTTAATCGCGATGTTGGGCCTTCTGGGCTCGTTTATTTGGGTAGTTGGGATCGTTGGATCCCGAGGATGAGATTGTATTCACATTACGGTGTAAAACCTAAGAGTTGGGTTTTTAATGTGTCTCGGAATCTCGGGTGCTTGTGTGAGCACCGGTAGGGGGTTTTGGGGTTAGAGAGAGAGTTTTTGAAAACAGATGATTTTTAATGAATCACGATGTATTTGTGGGGCTATTAGTATTTCGGGGTATTTTGCTATAAATACATACAAGTTGAACCCGAGATTTTTATTAAAGATTGCATTTCAGCCCCACCTTCCCTTCATCTCTCTCTCCCGCCCGCATGCGATTCCCGCCTGGAACAGTACCCCCGCGCATGAAAACGCCGCGCTCGCCGCCGTCCGGCCGCCGTTCGGCGCGTCCGACCTACCCACGTCTTCGTCTCGTCCAGGCGCTCCTTTCCCCTCCGTCAATTCGAAGTTTCGTCGCGTGTGGAAGTCGGATTTCGCTGGAATGCGCCGATCCCCAATTTCTAGGGTTCTTCGATTTTTTCGTCCGATTTCTTCCGATTTCGTTTGGGTAACCTTCCTAACCCCTTTTTCCATGCTTGTGATGTGATTCCCTGCCAAGTTGTGATTTATTGGCTCGAATGATTTCGATTTTCGTTGGCTTGGGTTCGATTTTTTTGGATGGGTGCATGAAGTGGGTTCGATTTTGGGGGTTTTGGAAGGGTTGTGACGATTCTTGTTATGGGTCATTCATTACATGTTCTAGATGTATTGTTGATGCTTAATTGTGTCCGAATTTAAGGTATTGAGTTCGAATTTAGGGCTTTGAAATTCGAAATTTGGGGGTTTTTGGCAAGGGTGATGATTCTTGCTATTAATTGATTAATTCATATTTTAGATGAATTATGGTGTTTAATTTGGGTTCGATTTGTGAGATAAGGGTTCGAAAATTTGTAGGGTATCCTTGAACAATTTTCGTTGTTGTCTCATTCGTTCCCCTCCCTGCATGTACCCTGCCCCGGGTCTTTTAAATGATTTATTGTCGTGTGTTGACGATATGTTGAGGGTTATGGGTGTGCTTGAGCATGGGTTGCATGTTCGTAAATAATCGTGAATTATTTATCGTGTTAGCACATCATTCCTCGGGGCATGGAACTCGAGCAAGGTTTGGCTCGGACTTCGAGGATTTAAGGTACGTTTAGCGTACGAGCATAGCTTAAATGATGTTTTACAAGTATGATGCATGATTTAAAATACATGAAATGTTTTACTATGATGGCACCGCGACTTAGTTACGTTATGTTGATTCACATGGTGAAATGCTTGGTGCCGCTATGAAGCGAGCAAATGATGGGTGTGGTCGCTACGGAGCGAACACCAGTAGTATGACGCTACTTTGAAGTAAGAAATGAAAATGTGGTGTTGATTAGATATCTAGGATATCTATATTTTATTCCCTATTGGTAATGAATAGGAACAGAGACGTGGTTAATCAGAGAAGTGATTAGCTAGTATCGGAAGTTAAGGAAGTCTCAATATGATATCTAGAATTATGATAATTGCTAGATAAAGAAAGATGTTATGAAATGTTGTTAATTCGAAACTGGTAAGGGTTAACCAATATGATGATTAACTGCATATTCAGGATTTGATGATTTATCTGTTTTGAGAACAGGGTCATTACAGGGGTACGCTAGGATGAGGATGATACCATCCAGGAAGTGTCACATATGTTCCACAATATTTACATTTTTGTAAATTATGTATTATGTCATTATGATTATGAAATTGTGGAATTGGTATGCTCACCCCGTTGGGGGCTGTCTCTGTTGGGACAGGTGGACAGGTACATCGATGGCTTTGGAGATGAGCTCGAGCTGTTGATTGGATGTACTCCCAGGATCGTGGTACCAGGGCTTGATGGAGCACGGTATCGTATAGAGTACCTATATATATATATACACCCATGATGGTTATACCCATGATTATGATGCTCGCATGTGAGCACGATGGTACTTGTATATGGGTTGTATATAAAGGCATGAGTCTTTCTCTCTCTCATTCTATGTTGCATGCAATTAGAGGTAGGATTGCTAAAGGATTATGAGAGTCATTAGTGTATGTGGGTGTTGAAACCCACTTTTGTTGCCATATGTGTGGTGTCTTCCCTGGCTGGGAATTTACTTGATATTGCTGTATTCTGATGAGTATTATGTTTTCCCTGGCCGGGAATTATGTGGTGTGCTGTACTTTTATTTCGGGATAGCTCTATTTATGGGGAGACTCTGCCCAAATTTTTATAAAAGTCCACAACGTAAAAAGTGGTGTAATGGGCGAACTCTATGAGCCTCTTGTTGTTAGGATGGTAAACCCTTAACATTGTATGTTAAAGAAAACTTTGTGATTGCCATTCAATGGTATAGTACCATCGGAGTTTCCGAACGATTTTATGGAAAGTATGTGCCACACATAATGATTAATATACTAATCAAGGGTTAAGTATTTGGGGTCCTTACAATGCTCATCTTCCAACGTCACGCTAGGCTCATCTTGACACGGGAATTCATCAGATAACTCTTCCACAGTAGGCTCAACCACTTGAAAATGCTCATATTCCCTTGAATCTTCCGCATGAGTAGGATCACTCTCCCAAACTTGGTTGGTTGGGTTCACTTCGGTGTTGCTAGGAAATGATCCTCTTTGTTGGTTGTTCATGGCATTAGCAAGCTGCCCAATTTGCACCTCAAGAGACTTCATTGTAGCACCCATGTTGTTCATGTGACCCTCAATCGTATCAAGCCTCGACTCATTCTTGTCAAGCCTCAATGTCGAACTTTGAACAAAAGTATTCACCAAGTCTTCAAGTGAAGGTTTACCTTCATTCTTTTGTGGAGCATATCTAGGCTCATCTTGACACGGGAATTCATCAGATAACTCTTCCACAGTAGGCTCAACCACTTGAAAATGCTCATATTCCCTTGAATCTTCCGCATGAGTAGGATCACTATCCCAAACTTGGTTGGTTGAATGATCATCATCATGTGACCACACCTGGTTTGTCACCCCTTGATTATATCTCATCTCAACCTCTTTGCATCTCGCTACAAATGTCTCTATCAGCTGCTCAAGGCTACTTCTGGTGTGATTTTCGATCTTTGGTTCAAATGATGGCCAGAATTTGCGCAAAATATCCTCCAACCGAGAGACTTTATCAGAACTATACTCATCCTCTGCTTGATGATCGAATGGTTGGTGTGTAAAATGAGGGTAATGATGCCCTGGTGGATATTGGTGACTCCAACCCAGCATTGAAGGATCATATTGCCACTGATAGTCGAAATTCGCCATATGGTTATACAGGTGCACCCTGTCATCATCTATACCATATATGGGACGACCAACTGCCAAAGCTCCATTAAATACCCATTCTCGTGTGTCTGCATCCAATCCAATATAGAAAGATTGAAGAGGAGCGTAGTTTGAAAAGTCGTGGTTGAATCTGTCCCAAGCTGCATAGAATGGTTCATACGGTTGTTGGGCAAAGCTTGTGGAAACTTGCTGATGAAACATCTCCAAGTACCTCACAAGAAAAACATCAAAAAAGAATAAAATTAAAACAAAAAATAAAATTCTAAATTAAAATCAAGACTACTTGGTAACAGTATCAGTAAACAAAATTATATCAATCCCCGGCAACGGCGCCAAAAACTTGATGCGTGTGAAACGTACCGCAAGTGTACGGTGTCAAGTTTTAGTATAGAATTTGAAAGTACGGATGTCGAACCCACAGGGATTGAAAATTAAGTTACACCAAGTACTGTAATTAGAATAGTCTCGACTTTATTTAGATAATCGAGAGCAATATTTATTAAACTAATCTACGAAAATAGAATAAAAGATTAACAAGATGGTAATTTAAGTGGAGAAAATCAATGAGAACGGATTCTAGAGGTTCGACTTCACTCAACTATCCACTATGTCGTGTTTTCCTAGTTTACTAGCCGAGAATTCTTATTTGTTTCTACTCCCCCTCCCGAGTGTTAAGCAGAAGTAATTATCTAACATTAATCTTGATATCCCTATCTAAGATTAATTATCAAACAATTGTAAAAGCGCAGTAATTCCTTTGACGACTTCTATGGAGTTATAGGCCTTCCGAACAATATAACTACCACGATACGAATTCCTTCTTTCCTATTCACAACCCCCTCTCCCGAGTGATAGATCACGAATATGGAATCATTCAATCCATGGCCAGTAGATTAAAAGCATTAAGAACAGGAAAACATAAATAAACCATATGAAAAACCAATGACATAGTTTCAAGTCAAGATCCGTCTAACCCTAGAATAATAAATTAGTTCATGAATACATTAAATAAACACATAGACATGTTCTTAATCATCATAAACATAAAGGAAGAGATAATCAAACAAATTGGATGATGGCCCTCCGTCCCCGGTAGTCGCCGTCATCTTCTCCGTCGTCAAAATCTATATCCTTCGTTGTAAGCGCACCGCCTTGATCGATCTCCTCCTCTTTTCTGAATTTCCCTCGGTTGTGTACTGCTCTCGCCTCCTCTTGTTCTTCAACCCTAGCCTCCTTCTCTCCAAAAATATGTCTAGGTATGAATTATCATGAATCCATTCTCGTTTGTGCGTTTTTTCCTTCCTTTAAACTCCCGTGCATCAATTAAGGAAAGCAGTCCAAAATTACCAAAATTCATCAGGCGTAATGACGCCTCCGAAGTGGCGTAGTTACGCCTGTCGACGTGTCAACAAATCTGGCTTCCCGCGTGATAGGCGTAATTACGCCTCCAAAGTGGCGTAGTTACGCCACTTAAATTCTCAAAAGCCGTGGGCTAGGCGTAGTTACGCCTCAATGAGGCATAATTACGCCTATTGAAATTCTTTAAAAAAATCAAATGCCGTGAGTTAGGCGTAGTTACGCCTCAAAGTAGGCGTAATTACGCCTGTTGCCATGATTGATAGTGTAGATTTTTGGCTTCAATTCATCCGTTCCTTCCGTCATTTGCACCCTTTTAGTCCACAAAACATGTAATTACCCGGATTCCTGCAAAACAACCAAAACAACAACAAAAGACGTAATTCTGCTCGAATACCAACACTAAATCATGCAAAATAAGAAGAAATATAAGTGTATAAAATACACTTATCAATATCCCTTTCTCGGGACCTAGTTCGGCCATATATGGTGTTTTTTCTCTTCTGTTACCCCGGTATCGGCTTCTACCATGACTTTTTTGATAAGGTTCTCTAGTCCTTGTTAGGAGAGTTTTTATTTCAGAATCTCTTTTGATGATTTTCTCTACCTCATCCTCAAGCTTCTGACACTCATTAGTTATATGACCGTACTCTCTATGGAATTCACAGTACTTATCAGAGGGAGGCAGACGGGTTCCCTTATCCGACTTCCTTGGTCTTTCCAGTTTCTTTCTACCTTCACATATTTCCATAGCTCTTTCCAAGCTCATGGACAGAGGTATGCGTGAAGCAAATTGACTTCTAGTTCGACTACTGTCATCGGTCCTATCAGCCAGTCTTTTCTTGCTTACCTCTAACTTATCTTTCTTTTCTGACGGCCAGAGGTCAACCCTTCTCTGTCTCTAAGCATCTTCTAGATTGATGTACTTTTCAGCTCTTCCTAGAAGTTCGTCATAACTTCGAGGGAGTTTCTTTACCAATGATTTAAAGAACTCTCCTGCCTTAAGCCCTTGTGTAAAGGCGTTTATAAGGACATCTACCGTTGCAGTGGGGACCTCTAAGGCTGCCCCATTAAAGCGTTGTACGAACTCCCTCAAGGACTCCTGTTCATTCTGCTTGGTAGTAAACAGACTTAAAGAAGTTTTTTGATACCTCTTGCTGCTAGCGAATTGGTTTAGAAAAGCCGAACTGAACTCCTCAAAGCAGCGTACCGTGTTTGGTTTAATTAAATTAAACCATTGTTGTGCCGATCTAACCAGGGTCGTAAGGAAAACACCTCATTTGATCCCATCAGAATACCTATGCAACATAGCAGCATTCTCAAATCTTCCCAGGTGCTCTTCCGGGTCTGTGCTTCCATCATATTCTCCTACTGCGGGTTGTCTAAAATTTGGCGGGGGTTCCTCTCATAAAATAGTTTGGGAGAATGGACTTTCTCTCCTAGCCACTGGAGATCGGCCACCTAGATGTTGACCCAATCGCCTTATCTCTCCCCATACAGCTTCCATTGGATCTACTAGCAGAGGCTCTACTTGTGTATCTGTATCAGCACTTGCTACCCTATTGCTTTCATGGACCTGCTCTGGTTGAACAGGCGGAGGCGCCTGATTTGTTTGTGGAGGGGATGGAGCTTGGTTAGACTCCGTTGGCGGTGGAACTTGGTGTTGGAAAAAAGTATTTTGCATGGTCCGATTGATGAATTGTGCCAACTGCTCCATAGTCAGATCTCCCACGTTCATAACAGAAGGAGGTGTTTGATCTTCCTGCTGTTGTGGGATATCATGATTTTCCATGCTAGGATTTTCTCTTTCTCCCAGGTTCCTCCTGATTCCACGCCCACGTCCACGTCGTCCAGCCATATCAACATCTTCAACTCAAATGTTCACACAGACGGCGCCAATCGATATCACCTAAATTTGCAATGTCTTGCTGATATCAATAGAGAAGAGGTTCACCTCTCTCTCTTCTTCAAAGTTCGAAATAACGGCAAGAGTGTCAATAAATATCCTCTGGTATGACCTGAAAATATGAAGCAACAGTAAGAAGGGGGCCGGAAGTTTTTCCGGCGGGTCCCCTCCGACGCTTAAGTCAGGCGAGAGAATATGAGGAAATATATGCTTGTGAGCAAAGGCAATTATGAAAATTATTGTTAATTGATACCCCAAACCTGGTATTTATAGGCGGAGACCCAATAGTTACCATGCAACAAGGACTCCTTCCATGTTTATCTACCAAAATATGTTAAGATCTTGCGAATACAATCAAATCACTGATATTGCTCCGCAGATCTAGGACTTACCTAGTTTAGGGATTTGGGGTCCTTCTTGTGCACACGTATTAAGCCGGGAATGAGAAGAGCTAAACCAATGAGCTCGGGTTCCCAAAAGAGGTAGCCAGACCATTCGGCGAAGGGCCAACAGGTGGGTCGAAACCCGTCGACCAAACAGGTCGGTCATAAGAAAGAGCACTGAACAAGAGGCGAGGTCTTTTGAGGAAGGCAAAGTAATACACGTTAGATCAGGTCGGCTCGTCAGGTTGTGGCTTCATATTTAGGGGGTATCAAGGTACATGACATTAACCGAATTTTTTGGGTACCCGACCCGAAAAACTCAAACTCGGCGAAGCCGACACGATTCATGTATTTATATGTGTAAGGACCCCCGAGCCCTTAACCCGTTAATAGTGTATTAACCCATGCCATATGTGCATACAAACATATAATCATGGGAAGAGAACCATATGCAAGTATAGCATCATTTACCATCTATAAAATTTCTTGCATTAGAACCCCATAATATTCTAATTCCTCAATCAAGACCATTTACATAGCATGCTCCCTCATAATACACTAACATGCTCTCAGTTCATTTAGCAATTCCATATATAATTGCATGCAAACAATAAATGAAGAGAGAAAAGCCATGCCCTTTTTATACAATCCCTATACACATAATAGTGCTCACATGCGAGCATCGAATAAGTATATGCGTATCAATATATAAACCACTGTGCTCATACCGTCACTGGTACTTCGATCCTGGAAGCACCTCTAATCCATAGCTCTAGCTCAACTCCAAAGCCATCGATGTACCTATTCACCTGCCCCAACAGAGACAGCCCCCACACGGGGTGAGCATACCAATATCTCAAATCCAATAAGCACAATTACAATTCATAATTTACACAATGTAAAGGCTATGAATATTAAAAGGCACTCCCTGGATGGCTGATAAGTGCATAATTGCACTTATATTTTATATCTTTTCTTATACTTTTATTTTGGTATTCGAGCAGAATTACGTCTTTCGTTGTCGTTTTTGATATTTTGTAGGAATCCAAGGAACTAAACATTTTATTACTAAAAGATGGTGAAAAATACATAAATATGACAAGGACCTAATTTGAGGCTGAAAAGAGGAAAGATCATGCACATTACACGTGACATGGAAACTTTGGACCGAATATTTTATTAATGAAGTAGCAGATATGCACGGATAAGAAGAGATTAAAGTGAAGAGCTTTCATTCTGGAAAGAAATATTGGTCTTTGAACCAAGGAAACAAAATCACCCTAAAAAAGTGCACGTAACTTGGAGAGGAAAAGAGGACCTGACGTACGAAAACAAAAGACGGGAAAGAAGGAGAGATACGAAAAAAACGCAATTCATATAAAATAAGAGGGGATACACGCACGTAGAGGGGGATATGAAAAGAAAGGTGCGAAAAAAGGGGATACGAAAAGATTTGGTGATAATAAAAAGGAGGGGACGCAAGCGAGAGAATCATCTCACATATTGGATTGAAGGGAAAGAGTTCACGTGAATAAGGAACAGAGAGAGACGCAAGGATTATTGACATACAGAAATAGAAGAAGAGCAAGAACAAACGACCGAGAGCTAGTTAAAGGGGGAGATCAATTCGAGGCGGTGCGCTTACAACGAAGGGCATAGATTTTGACGATGGAGAAGACGGCGGCGACTACCGGAGACGGAGGGCTATCATCCAATTCGTTTGATTATCTCTTCCTTTATGTTCATGATGATTAAATACATGTCTATGTGTCTATTTAATGTATTCATGAACTAATTTATTATTCTAGAGTTAGACGAATCTTGATTTGAAACTATGTCGTTGATTATTGATCGAATATATTATGGTTTTTCGTTTGGTTTATTTGTGATTCCTGATTTGAATGCGTTTCAATTAATTGATCACTAGTTGATTCGTTATATCTATTTAGAATCTATCACTCGAGAGAGGGGGTTTTGAATAGGACCGTAGGAATTTACATCGTTGGATGTTTATATAGTCGAGAGACATATAAATCCAACGAAGCCATAGAACGAATCTTGCGCTATTGAAATTTTTAATAATTTATCTTAGGTGGACACATCAAGATGATTGTTGAATGATTATTTCTATTTAACAGTCGAGAGAGGTAATAGAATAACATAGGATTCGTGGTTAATAAATTAGAAGAACACGACATAATAGATAGTTGAGTGAAGTCGAACCTCTAGAATCCGTTCTCATTGATTTTCTCCACTTAAATTCTTCATATTGCTAATTTATTTTATGTTAAGAGATTAGTTTAATAATTATGCTATTGATTGTCTAGATAAAGTCGAGACTATTCTAATTATAGTACTTTGTATATCTTAATTTTCAATCCTTGTGGGTTCGACATCCGTACTTTATATTTCTATACTAAAACTTGACACCGTACACTTGCGGTACGTTTCACACGCATCAAATTTTTGGCGCCGTTGCCGGGGATTGATATAATTTTGTTTACTGATACTGTTACCAAGTAGTCTTGATTTTAATTTAGAATTTTGTTTTTTGTTTTAATTTTATTTTTATAATATTTTTCTTGTGAGGTACTTGGAGATGTTTCATCAGCAAGTTTCCACAAGCTTTGCCCAACAACCGTATGAACCATTCTATCCAGCTTGGGAGAGATTCAACCACGACTTTTCAAACTACGCTCCTCTTCAATCTTTCTGCAGTGGATTGGATGCAGACACACAAGAATGTGTATTTAATGGAGCTTTGGCAACTGGTAGTCCCATATATTGTAGAGATGATGACAGGGTGCACCTGTTTAACAATATGGCAAATTTCAACTACCAGTGGCATTGTGATCCTTCACTGCAGGGTTGGAGTCACCAATATCCACCAGAGCATCATTACCTTCATTTTACACACCAATCATTCAATCATCAAGCAGAGGATGAATATAGTTCTGATAAAGTCTCTCAGTTGGAGGATATTGTGCGCAAATTCGGGGCATCATCTGAACCAAAGATCGAAATTCACACCAACTCCAGAAGTAGCATTGAGCAGCAGACAGAGACATTTTTAGCGAGATGCAAAGAGGTTGAGATGAGATATACTAATCAAGGGGTGACAAGTCAGGTGTGGTCACATGATGATGATCATTCAACCAACCAAGTTTGGGAGAGTGATCCTACTCATGCGGAAGATTCAAGGGAATATGAGCATCTTCAAGTGGTTGAGCCTACTGTGGAAAAGTTATTTGATGAATTCCCATGTCAAGATGAGCCTAGCGTGATGTTGGAAGATGAGCATATTTTTGAAAATAATGAGGAGCACTCATCGATGGTGATGTCCTATATGCCATATGTGGATCCGTTCTTCCCACTGATGCCAACTTCATCATATTACGTCCTCCATGAGATGAAGCCAAGTTTAGAATCTTTCACTCATGCTTATCAATTTTTGAAGGACGTTGTTGGAGCGACGGGCGTTAATTGTCAGTATCTTGCCAAGCTTGAGGGCATACACAACCAAGACTCATATGTAGTGTCATATGGTACTTATTATGGGCGGAAACCGCTATTTGATGGTTGCTTCGCATGGTCTGGCTGAAGACATGAAACAACGCGCTTCTTGGGAGGCAACCCAAGCCTTATATCCTTTTTATTTTATTTCAGTTTTTAATTTTAGTATTGCATTTTATATTAGCATGTCTTAGTCAGAGCCGCTGATCATTATTTTTCCCATTGCAGGTCTATGCTGATGAGGAGGTCCCTATCATCATATTCGCACCATACCCATGAGCATGAGATGGACGACGATTACTGACGATCGTCGTCGCAGGTAGGTGTGTTGTCCCTTATTTTATACGTTGTATGGTACATTGAGGACAATGCACGATTTTAAGTTTGGGGGGGGTGTTTAAACATTGAAGATGATTGTTTTCTGGATTCCTATATGTGTTGTGTTTTGTGTTTATTTTAGTCGTTGATTTTTTTCTTTTTGTGTCATAAGTCATGATTTGAAGTAATTGTGAAGGCCGATGATGAAGAATTGAGCATATTTGTGAAAATTTTAAAACTTTTGTTCATTTTTCTCTTGAGTTTCTCACATTCATGCACTAGAGATCATGACCATTTGATTAATCAATGTTGATTTGAACGAACACAAATATGATATAGGCAATTCTTGATAATATTTTGGGCCTTTATTCTTTGATATAAATTTGCCACAGTAGCCCCTTTGAGCTTAAATGTAAAAGAATGAGGATTGAAATGTTGCAATATATTTTACAATCTCATTCAAATTTCTTTCTTATATTACCTTGGTTTTGAGACACAATTTGAGTACATTGGTCAACCATATAAGTTATTTGTGAATTGAGATTAGTCTAGAACTTGCTTTAGTAACCTTTGAGGCGAAATACAGACATACGTGGCTTATGAATGATTTAGGCAATTTTTTATCGTTTGAGCCTTTGAAGCCACCAAATGACATCATTGTACCATTAGTTACCTTTTGAGCTTGTTGAAAATCGAATGGCATGTGCTTAGGCACATAATAACCCCCATTCGGCATCATTTCAAAATCCCACATCGAACACCTTGTTCAAAGCTTATACACTATTTCCTACCCTCAAGTGAGTAAGACCCATATTGCACTTTAAAATTTCAAATATCCCCCCATGTTCCTAATTGAAAAATAGAAGGGGGATAATAATGAAAAAAGGGCATGGATGCATAGAAAAATGTTGAAGATGGGAAGAAATAAGTGATTGAAAGAATGAGAAAAATATTGAGGTGAATGGTGAGGCGGATGAGAAAGGAGGGTGAATCCAAAATGTGAAAAAAAATGATGAATCGTCAATAAGAGAAGTTGAAAATTGAGATGAGAGTGCGCAACATGGTTAATATGACTTACTCTCTTGTTTTGAAATTCCTATCTTTTTATTGTAGCCATGAGCCAAGGCCTTACATTATAATCCAATTAAGACCTATTGACATAGCCACATTCGTCTAATATTGTGATGCCCCGAAATTAATTATATGCAATTTGGGCATTAATGATGTTTATATGTTTATGTATTAACATACATGTTATGCTTTAAGGGTGTGGTGCATTTATATTGGGGATTATGATTATGTTCATGTTCATGATAGGGGTGTGGTATTATTTTGATGATTTGGTTTTCGGGGCATGTTGGGTGTTTTAGGGGATGTATTAAATAAATAAAGATATAAAATATCGAGTGAGGATATTTTAATACATCGTGCTAAATATCGGGGCACAATTAAACACCACATGGCACCCCAACCACACCACCCCACCCCCAAATCAGCCGGCCACCCACTCCCCCCACTTGGCAACCCATCCCCTCTCAACCCATGCTTCCACTCATTGGCTTGCAATCAATTTTTCTCCACCTCCTCTCTCTCTTTCTCTCCCAAAATCATCCCTGAAAGCTGCAGAAAGGAGAAGAAATGGGTTTGTGATTGTTATGTGCAAAAGCTTACCAAAAGAGGAGGAAAAGGGGGTAAGACTTGGTACTCTGTTTTTGGTTGGGTTTGGGTTTGATTGGGCATTTTGTCATGCATGCTAGTATAGGTTTGGGTGAAACCTTGGTATGAGTACTTACATGGAAGTATTTTGTAGCTTCTAGCATGTTTATTCGAGCGTGTTGCATGTTTTATGTGTTAGATTTCTAGTTATGAAAGTATGTGCTCGAAAATCTGGGCAAGAGGTGCATGCTCTGTTTTTCTGTAAAGATTGGATGAGATCTAAGTTTATGAGGAAGTTATGATGCATGCTAGCTCAGGTTTTGTAAAACCTTTGATTTAAGTGCTTACATGGAAGTTTTATGAAGTTCCTAGCATGTTTGTTTGAGCAAGTATGATGTGTTATGAAGTAGATTTGATGCTATGAAATGAGGTACTCAAAAATCTGGGGAAGTCCCGATTTTTCAGAGTGCTCGATCGATCGAGATTTTAGTCCCGATCGATCGAGCGAGGCAGAACGATGGTTATGAGTTTTGATATTCAGGGACCGATCGATCAAAGGAAGTCCCGATCGATCGGTAAGGTTTCTCGATCGATCGGTAAAACTTTTCGATCGATCGAGGCAGGAAGTTGGGCACTGTTTTAGCATGTTTTCTCGATCGATCGAGAAATGGGTGCCGATCGATCGAGAGGGGCAGAATCATGGCAAATGATTTTAATTGATTTATTTTGAAGTTTTTTTTGGAAATGATTCATGTTATGGTATCTAATATGGTATATTGTGGTTATGTAGAACCATCCCAGGTACCAACGCAATCAAGGAGATAGAGTTATCTACTTCTCCTCCTTTTAAAAAGGTACGTAAGAAACGTACGGGCATCGGATGGTAAAACACGCCTCTACATTATGACTATGCATTTATCGCATAAGTATGTACGATGAAATGATGACGTTTACATGAAATGATGTTTATATGTTATGATGGTTTAAATGATGTTACGATGTATATGATATGGTAAGATGCCATATGATTGGGTAAGATGTCCATGTGGTAAGATTCTCATGTGGTAAGATGCCACACGATGTATATGATATGGTAAGATGCCATATGATTGGGTAAGATGCCCATGTGGTAAGATGCCACACGATGTATATGATATGGTAAGATGTCATATGATTGGGTAGGATGCCCATGTGGTAAGATGCCACACGATGTTATGATATTGTAAGATGTCATACGATTGCGTAAGATGCCCATGTGGTAAGATGCCACACGATGTTTATTTTATGGTAAGATTCCATACAATGGGGTAAGATGCCCTTATACATGAATGAGAATCAGGGACAACAAAAAGAAGTTAAAGAACGACCAACAAATTTAAACTAAGATGTTATGCATTTACTGTTATGCCTTTTAATATGATGTTAAGTGAACACTTGTATGCTCACGATGCGTTGTCCCTGTAGGTATGCTTTTGAACTGAAGGGGCTAAGGGTCGGGTTGAAGCAGTGAGCTACAAGGATACAAGATGCTTAGGATTATGTTTATGTTTAGTATCTACTCTAGGAGTAGTATAAATCTAAAACGTTAGCATTCTTGTTTAGGAATGTATCTATTAAGTTACGAAGTTTTTATTTTGACCTGTAATCCTATTAGCTCACGTAACAACCGGAACCCTAAAACGTTATAAAATGCATGTTTAGTTCAAATTTTGTTATCCTAACACTGTTAAGGTGGGAAGACCCCCACATTAGTGGTATCAGAGCAGTGGTTAGATAACCCGGAAATAAGTGAAGGGTAGCCTTAGCAATAAGTTAGCTAGGTGCTTACTTTTAAACATGTTTTATATGTATGTTGCATATGAAGTAGAAGATGTTATACTAACATGTTTAATTATCTAACGTTGTACTTTATGAACTGCTTTTGATATTGTTGTTAACCCTTGTGTTGCAGCATGGCAGCAAACGCCGAAGTAGGTGATGCGATAAGCGTCAATGCAAGTGCTGGGCATACAAATCCCTTACCACCGCCAGCCTTGGGGGAAGAGCCCTCTGAACAGCAATTATTACCTGGGGAGTTGAGCTTGTCTCAGTTTTTGACATACCGACCTCCGATGTTTGAAGGAACGGAAGTGGCCGAGGAGTGGCTAGAGAGGATAGAGCAGATATTTGTGGCTGCGCCTTGTGCAAAGACGGCATGGATCAGGTTAGCAGAATTTCAGCTGGCTAAGAAGGCACTATTGTGGTGGAAGACCACAGTGATTGAGCAAGAGGCTCTGGGGCAGGAAGTAAATTGGAAGATGTTCCGAACGCGGTTCCTGACCCGCTATTTCTCAGCTGCTGCGAGACAGGCTAAAGAGGATGAGTTTACCACCTTAAGGCAAGGTACCATGCCTGTATCAGATTATGCTCTACATTACTGTTCCTTACCCCGGTATGTACCACATGTTGCTGCAAATACCCAAGCAAAGATGAGGAATTTCATGAAAGGCTTGAGGCCTGAGCTATATGACAGGGTCGTCACTTATGGCCCTGCTTGCTTTGATGATGCCCTTTCACGGGCTGAGCTGGCTGAACTGGGGGTCGGTGCATATTCTGATGCCGTGCCACCTCCAGCACCCCCTCAGAAATCTACTTCTGACAATTTGAAGCCCAGGGGTGATCAGTTTAAGCCAAGGGGGAACACATCAGCGTCGAGGTTCAGTGGTAAGAGGCCCGAGAATCGTGGAAAAGAAGTCGTAGGAATGACGCCCCGTCAGGAAGAGGGCAGTCTCAGGGAGACAGAATTGGGAAGGTCCAGTGCTCTCTTTGTGGACAACCACATTTGACGAAAGACTACTTGGGTTATTGTGTATGTGGCAATAAGGGCCACTTTGCTCAAGAATGTCCCAATAGGGAGGGACAACGAAATTCTGCGGGGAGTCCTGCAGACAGAGCAGTATAGCAAAGGCCACTGTTTATACCAAGGCGGTATGGAGGTTAGCCTATGGGGCAACAGATAGGGTTGAATATTACGCGTTTTTAGGCTATGATATGTATATGTTTTCGTGTTGATTCTTGGATTATTTTACGGTTTATGGTATATATTTCTATATTTCAGGAATCAATGTTGAAATGCATAAAAGTAGAAGGAATGAACCAAAAATGATGAAAGAATGAATAAAGTTGAAGAAAAGAGGAAAAAAAACCAGAATCCAAGACACATGTTGCTCCTTTCTACTCAAATTACTATATGTTCGAGCCATGTTTTGGAAATGTGGTCCATATAAAAGTTGTAGAACTTTCTCTTATCTTCGCGTGGACAGCTGATTCATCAAATTTGGAGTTCATATGAGAAAGTTATGGCCAAAATACGAAACTCGTCAGAAGCTGAAAAAAGGCGAAGAAACATCATTGAATTAATTCAACAGGCGTAATTACGCCTACTTTGAGGTGTAACTACGCCTAGCCCACGGCTTTTGAAAATTTAAGTGGCGTAATTACGCCACTTTGGAGGCGTAATTACGCCTATCACGCTGGAAGCCAGATTTGTTGACACATCGACAGGCGTAACTACGCCACTTCAGAGGCGTCATTACGCCTGATGAATTTTGGAAATTTTGGACTGCTTTCCTTGTTTGATGCATGGGATTTTTAAAAGGCAGGAAGGAGACCTACTCAAGAATAATCAGATTTTAACCTAGGAACCCAATCACCACAGCCTCCATCTCAGCCCCCCTTTCCTTCACCACCCAACCTCACGCCTTCTTCACCCAAAATCCATAATACACGCTTCCACCTTCTTCTCCCCTCACTTTCCTTCACTTCATGTCCAGCCTCCATCCTTCTACCATCAATCCATCCTTCAACCCTTCACCCTAGGAATTGGAACAAGCCAACAAGGCGATAAAAAGAGACGATCGAGAAGGAAGCAAGAGAAGGAGCGAAGATCTACAACCGGAGTCGACGCTGGGAGTTTCTCTTTGTCTTTAAATTCTTAGTTTTGTTTTGTTTTGATTTATTATGAGGAACTAAAATTATTTATCGAGACTAGGCGAATCCTTTGTTATGAACCTTCGATTTGATGATTTAATTTAATTCTTATAGTTCTTTGCGTATGTTTTATGTTCTTCATGCTTTTAGAGGATTGATCACCTTTGAATGATGTTAGTAACGTAATTGAGATCGAGAGATGATTTTATGATACTGAATTAATAACTCATACCATGGATTTAAGACCGAGATCGAGAGATGACGTCAAATACATGCGTAATAGCCATAGATTCTAGTAATTGAAAGCTAGGAGTTTTCATGGATCTTATGCAACATTGAATTGTTAAATAAGTGAACGAGAGTTACTTACTGCAATTCGGTGTTAGGTTTAATATAGCTCGAGAGAGTGTATTAGATAAATTGGGAGAACTCGTCACCTTAGAAATATTTGAATATTCAATCGAGAATTGTAGGGAAATACATTGGTGAGCCAAAGTCTCGATAATCTTATCTTGTGGATTTTTCTCGTTTACTTTTATTGACTTGGTTGGATTAGAGTAGTTTAATTTAGTTTAGTTTAATTATCAATTTATTATCGTAGGTTAAATATAGTTAAAAGACATCTTATTTGGTACTTACTTGTTAGTCTCTGTGGGTTCGACAATTCGTATCTTCCTATCTATACTAAAACTTGACACCGTGCACTTGCGGTCTAAAATCGCTAGATTGGAAATAATTGTTTAAAATAAAAGCGATCAAGTTTTTGGCGCCGATGCCGGGGACTAACTTTAGTAATATCATACTAGGTTCTTTGACTGTAATTTAACCATTTTTCCCTTTGTATATATTTATTTCGAAAAAAAAAAAATATTTATTAATTTATTTTGTTTATTTGTCTTGTGAGGTACTTGGAGATGCTACATCAACAAGCCTTCACAAGCTTTGCCCAACAACGTTTCGAGCCGTTCTACGCTGTTTGGGAGAGATTCAATGAATTGGCCAACACATTCCGGTATCACAACTTTTCGAACTATACTCTCTTGCAATATTTCTTCAACGGGATGGATGCACAGACACGAGAATGGATATTGAGCGGAGCACTGGTGACTGGGAGTCCCCTGGTTGATAGAGATGAGAACAGTGTGGTGCACCTGTTCAATGATATGGCGGACTTCGATCATCATTGGCATTGTGATCCTTCACTACAAGTTTGGAGTCACCAATACCCACCGGAGCTTCACAACCCTATTGATACGCCACAACCATTTGTACATCACGAAGAGAGGAGAGATAGTTCTGCAGATGTCACAACTCAGTTAGAGGATACCTTAGTGAGATTCATGGCATCAACTGAGAACAGTTTGGAGTGCCAAACCAACTATATGCGTCACCTGGAGCAGCAAATGGCGGTCCTCATGGAAACAATTTCAACTAGCTACCAAGAGGAAGAGATGAGGGCTACAAATCAAGAGGCGACGAATCAAGTTTGGTTATATGATGACGATCACTCAACCAACCAAGTTTGGGGGAGTGATCCTCCTAGTGTGGAAGAGTCGAGGGAACTTGAGCCTCTTCAAGAGATTGAGCATACTTCAGAGATGTCATCCGAGGAGTTCCCATGTGAAGATGAGTCGAGTTTGATGTTGGAGAAGGAAGAGACTTTCGAAGATTATGATTTAAGCACATCGATGGAGACATGTTCTATGCCATATGTGGATTCATATTCTCCGTCGATGCCAACTTCACCGCACTACATCCACCATATGAAGCCAAGTCAAGAATCATTCTCCCATGCATGCCATTTAAAGACGAATGTTGTTGGAGCGACGAGCGTACACTGCTACAATCTTTCCAATCTTGAGGGCATACTGAATGAAGACCCATTAGTGGTATCATACGATACTTACTATGGGCGGCAGCCGCTCTTTGATGGTTGCTTCTGATGGTCAAGCCGACGACTAAAAATCAGCGCTTCTTGGGAGGCAACCCAAGCGTATCCTTTTGCCATTTAGTTTTGTTTATTTTTAGTTTTTGCATTTAGTTTGTTTATCTCTCGTGTCGACTATTTTATTTGCATTCTTCTCTTGCTAGGTACTCAGTTGGAGCGATGAACCCTACAACAGTGGAGCTTTCAAAAGCGAATCTTCCTCAACCCTCATGCAAGCGTCTTGATCAGGGGAGTTCACTGTTTCCCTTTTGATTCTTTTAAACATTGAGGGCAATGTTTGATTTAAGTTTGGGGGAGTAGTAGCTTGCATGTTTTACTTGTTTTAACCACATGTTGTGTGCTTAAATGACACTTGAATCGTCCGATTATTATGAGCTAAAATTTTTTTTATGAGTTCAAACTTGAGAAAAGAATGAATTATAGTAGTGACTATTCAATGAGGATTTTGATCTCACTATGCATATGAACTTGATTTGTAATTGGACTTGTACATGAATATCCTTATTTGAGTTAGCATGTCAAGATTGAGGAATATATTGAGCACAATGAGTCATGATCTTGTGGATTGCATATTGAATGGTGATAATTGTTGTGAACTTAATGATTTGTCTTGAGCATCTTAGAGCTATCCTAGAACTTATTTGATGATGACACTTTGAGGCGAAATTTTATAGTTACAAACTTGACTTGGAAATGATCTAGGCGATCTTTGAAACGTTTGAGCCTTTCAAGCTTACCATGATTCATATCAATCACTAGTGTCCCATTTGAGCTTTATTGAAAAAAGAATGGTATATGCATTGCATATGATTAGACCCCCATTCGACATTCTTGGCAAACTCATTATACTTACCTTTATTTGAGCCTAAATGAAAAAGTTATCCTTACCCTAAGGGAGTATAATGAATATCATTCGATGCACTTGAATTATTATATCTTGATGAGCTTATTGAAAAAAATTGATGAATGAGAAAAGAAAAAGATAGACGAAAAGCCTTGAGAAAAAGATTGACTAAATAAGACCCAAAGAGGCCAAGGCTATAAAAGAAAAAGAAGAGAAGCTCGATGTGTGCAAAACATTTGAATTGTAAATGATTATACTCTCTTCTTTGCGCTTATCCTATCTTTTATTTGAAGCCAATACCAAAGGCCTTACATTACAAACTTAAAAAGTCCTTTTGATCCAAGTCTAGGGAGTAACTATCATTAGTGGAGAAGTTGTTTGAAAATAGGCCTATGTAATGCTTGATGATAATCTCGACTTTGAGTTGATTAGCATGATTTGATCTTGAATATGTGCATGAAACTTGAGATTGACTAGAGCACACACACACGTTCCGATTTTGAGATATGTTGCTTGAATTAGGAGAAAACATGTCTTGTCAACTTTTGTATATGTGCATGAGATTTCTGAGAATAAGCAAGCCATGAAATAATTGTTTCAAATATCAAGAATGAACTCTACCTTATGATCTTAATGCTTAATCGAGGACGATTAAGTGATAAGTTTGGGGGAGTTGATAGGGTTGAATATTACGCGTTTTTAGGCTATGATATGTATATGTTTTCGTGTTGATTCTTGGATTATTTTACGGTTTATGGTATACATTTCTATATTTCAGGAATCAATGTTGAAATGCATAAAAGTAGAAGAAATGAACCAAAAATGATGAAAGAATGAATAAAGTTGAAGAAAAGAGGAAAAAAAACCAGAATCCAAGACACATGTTGCTCCTTTCTCCTCAAATTACTATATGTTCGAGCCATGTTTTGGAAATGTGGTCCATATAATAGTTGTCGAACTTTATCTTATCTTCACGTGGACAGCTGATTCATCAAATTTGGAGTTCATATGAGAAAGTTATGGCCAAAATACGAAACTCGCCAGAAGCTGAAAAAAGGCGAAGAAACATCATTAAATTAATTCAACAGGCGTAATTACGACTACTTTGAGGTGTAACTACGCCTAGCCCACGGCTTTTGAAAATTTAAGTGGCGTAATTACGCCACTTTGGAGGCGTAATTACGCCTATCACGCGGGAAGCCAGATTTGTTGACACATCGACAGGCGTAACTACGCCACTTCAGAGGCGTCATTACGCCTGATGAATTTTGGAAATTTTGGATTGCTTTCCTTGTTTGATGAACGGGATTTTTAAAAGGCGGGAAGGAGACCTACTCAAGAGAATAATCAGATTTTAACCTAGGAACCCAATCACCACAGCCTCCATCTCAGCCCCCCTTTCCTTCACCACCCAACCTCACGCCTTCTTCACCCAAAATCCATAATACACGCCTCCACCTTCTTCTCCCCTCACTTTCCTTCACTTCATGTCCAGCCTCCATCCTTCTACCATCAATCCATCCTTCAACCCTTCACCCTAGGAATTGGAACAAGCCAACAAGGCGATAAAAAGAGACGATCGAGAAGGAAGCAAGAGAAGGAGCGAAGATCTACAACCGGAGTCGACGCTGGGAGTTTCTCTTTGTCTTTAAATTCTTAGTTTTGTTTTGTTTTGATTTATTATGAGGAACTAAAATTATTTATCGAGACTAGGCGAATCCTTTGTTATGAACCTTCGATTTGATGATTTAATTGAATTCTTATAGTTCTTTGCGTATGTTTTATGTTCTTCATGCTTTTAGAGGATTGATCACCTTTGAATGATGTTAGTAATGTAATTGAGATCGAGAGATGATTTTATGATACTGAATTAATAACTCATACCATGGATTTAAGACCGAGATCGAGAGATGACGTCAAATACATGCGTGATAGCCATAGATTCTAGTAATTGAAAGCTAGGAGTTTTCATGGATCTTATGCAACATTGAATTGTTAAATAAGTGAACGAGAGTTACTTACTGCAATTCGGTGTTAGGTTTAATATAGCTCGAGAGAGTGTATTAGATAAATTGGGAGAACTCGTCACCTTAGAAATATTTGAATATTCAATCGAGAATTGTAGGGAATTACATTGGTGAGCCAAAGTCTCGATAATCTTATCTTGTGGATTTTTCTCGTTTACTTTTATTGACTTGGTTGGATTAGTATAGTTTAATTTAGTTTAGTTTAATTATCAATTTATTATCGTAGGTTAAATATAGTTAAAAGACATCTTATTTGGTACTTACTTGTTAGTCTCTGTGGGTTCGACAATCCGTATCTTCCTATCTATACTAAAACTTGACACCGTGCACTTGCGGTCTAAAATCGCTAGATTGGAAATAATTGTTTAAAATAAAAGCGATCAGCAACCTCAGGGTCAGTTTTATGCACTGACCAGGGAGCATGCTACAGCGACTCCGGAGGAGGTAATAGCGGTCTCGACACCGCTAGAAGAAGTTTGATTGCTGATCAGATTGTCTATGAAGGCCTCATCTATTTTGAGGGCAATGAGCTAAGATCAGACTTTATTGTTCTGGGAATGTCGGACTTCGATTGAATTGTGGGCATCGATGTGCTGAACCAGTATCAGGCAGTTGTGGACTGGAGACAGAGGACTGTCCGATTCGGATCTGATTTGGGAGTCCAATGGACATCCTATGGGGATGGTTCCCATTCAAAGATTCTGTTGATATCTGCTGTCAAGATGGTACAGTTATTGGAACGAGGCCATACAGGATACCTCATCTATGTTATCGATGTTACTGGAAAGAAAGAAGACTTGAAAGTCGAGGATGTGCCCGTAGTGGCGGAGTTTCCTGATGTTTTTCGGAAGAGATTCCCGGATTCCCACCGACGAGAGTGGTCGAGTTTGGGATTGAGTTACTACCGGGGACGTCTGCCATTTCTCGTGCCCCATATAGGATGGCACCAGCAGAGCTAAGGGAGTTAAAGATTCAGTTACAAGAGCTCCTTGACAAGAGCTATTTACGCCCTAGCGTATCGCCCTGGGGTGCACCAGTTTTATTTGTCAAAAAGAAGGATGGTTCGATGCGTTTGTGCATCGATTACAGGCAACTGAACAAAGCCACAGTAAAGAACAAGTGTCCGCTTCCAAGGATTGATGATTTGTTTGACCAGCTGCAGGGTACGAGGATCTACAGTAAGATCGACCTGAAGTCGGGGTATCATCAGATTCGAGTAAGAGAAGATGATGTCTAGAAGACAACTTTCAGGACTAGATATGGGCACTATGAATTCCTAGTCATGCTTTGTGGGGTGACGAATGCCCCAGCTGTTTTATGAGCCTGTTCATACTCATTTAGTCTCAGACTGAAGAAGAACATGTAAGGCACTTGCGGAAAGTATTCTAGACCCTTAGGGATCATCAGTTTTATGCAAAGTTTAGCAAGTGCGAGTTCTGGTTGAACAGATTGGTGTTCTTAGGCATGTTATATCTAGCAGCGGGATATTGGTGGATCCCAGGAAGATTAAAGCTGTGATGGAGTGGGCTGCACCCACGTCTGTACCTGAGATACGGAGCTTTCTCGGTTTGGCAGGATATTACCGACGTTTCGTCGAGGGTTTCTCAAAGATTGCCAGACCCCTGTCACAGCTGATTCAGAAAGGAGTACCATTCAATTGGTCTGAAGCTTGTGAGGAAAGCTTCCAAGAACTGGAGCGTCGTTTGTCTACGGCACCAGTATTGGTGATTTCCTTCTGAGAATGAGAGGTTTGCCTTGTACACGGATGCGTCACTGCAGGGTTTGGGTCGTGTGCTAGTGCAAGATAAGCAGGTGGTGGCTTATGCATCGAGGCAGTTGAAGCCACATGAGGCTAAGTACCCAGTCCATGATTTGGAGCTGGCAGCCATTATATTTGCCTTGAAGATTTGGAGGCATTACTTGTATGGTACGTCGTTTACCATCTATACGGACCATAAGAGCTTGAAGTTCTTATTCACCCAAGCGGAACTGAACATGCGCCAAAGAAGATGGATGGATTTACTTAAGCATTATGATTGTGAAATTGAGTACCATCCAGGTAAAGAAAACTTGATAGCAGACGCCTTAAGTCGTAAGGTGAAGAGTACTGCTGAGGATGCCATGATTCTATCAGCTATGATGACTTCTTATTGCCATCTGGGCTATGATTTTGATGTAGACACGTCTCATGTGCGAGTGTCGACCTTATTGGCGGAGCTAGACATATTTGAGGCTATCAGGAAAGCCCAGAGGTCGGATGATGAGGTTCAGAGGTGGTCATCGTTAGAACTTCACGGTCAGCCATCAAAGTTCAGAGTGGCTGAGGATGATTCCTTAAGACTGGGCAACCGTGGGGTAGTCCTAGATACGCCGGAGTTGCGTAAAGGAATCTTGGAGCAAGCTCACAGTAGCCGGTTCAGTATCCAACCCGGAGGAAGAAAAATGTATAAGGACCTAGTACAGGTAAAAACAGAAAGGCAGAGGCCTGGTGGCGAGCTGAAGAGCTTAGAGGTACCTAAGTGGAAGTGGGCGCACATATCTATGGACTTCGTGACCCACTTGCCAAGGACAGCCTCAGGATTTGATGCGATCTGGGTGATCGTGGATAGGCTGACGAAGTCTGGATTGTGTCTGAAAGGAGCCCAAGGTTTACTTCACATTTCTGGGAGGGTCTCTAGACAGCTTTGGGCACAGAAGTGAGACTGAGTACAACTTATCACCGTCAGACAGACGGCCAGACAGAGCGTAACATTCAGACGCTCGAAGACATGTTGAGGGCATGTGTTTTGGAGTTTGATACTCCGTGGTGGGATTCAGTGCCACTGGTAGAGTTCTCCTATAATAACAGCTTTTGAAGCTCTTTACGGACGATGACGTAGGTCACCACTGTATTGGGAGGACTTTGCTAGTAAAGCGGTCGGAGGACCGGATATGATAAGGGATATGGAAGAAAGATTAAGTTGATACGCCAAGAAGATGAAAGCGGCCCAGGATAGGCAAGCAGCCTATGCCAATAAGCGGCGACGACCGCTGTGATTCCAATTAGGAGACAAGGTCTTCTTGAAAACCTCATCCTTCAGGGGTGTGGTTCGGTTTGGTATGCGGGGAAAGTTATCTCCGAGGTATGTTGGGCCGTATGAAGTTTTGCAGCGTATAGGTACATTGGCCTACCGTTTGGCTCTACCGCCATCTTTATCTGGCATACATGATGTTTTTCATGTCTCTATGTTACGGAAGTATGAGCCAGACCCGTCTCATGTCTTACAGTCTACTGAAGTGCAGTTGGGTTCAGATGTATCCTACGTAGAACGACCAATCAGAATTCTGGATCGAGAGGATCGCAGACTACGAAGCAAGATTATACCGATGGTCAAAATTCAGTGGGACCGTCGGGATGTCGAGGAGGCTACGTGGGAGACGGAACGGCATATGGTGCAGCATTACCCGGAACTATTTCTGGTATGTTATTTATGTTTAGTTTCATTATGGGTAAGTGCATGCGATTTCGAGGACGAAATCTTATAAGTAAGGGATTATTGTGATGCCCCGAAATTAATTATATGCAATTTGGGCATTAATGATGTTTATATGTTTATGTATTAACATACATGTTATGCTTTAAGGGTGTGGTGCATTTATATTGGGGATTATGATTATGTTCATGTTCATGATAGGGGTGTGGTATTATTTTGATGATTTGGTTTTCGGGGCATGTTCGGTGTTTTAGGGGATGTATTAAATAAATAAAGATATAAAATATCGAGTGAGGATATTTTAATACATCGTGCTAAATACCGGGGCACAATTAAACACCACATGGCACCCCAACCACACCACCCCACCCCCAAATCAGTCGGCCACCCACTCCCCCACTTGGCAGCCCATCCCCTCTCAACCCATGCTTCCACTCATTGGCTTGCAATCAATTTTCCTCCACCTCCTCTCTCTCTTTCTCTCCCAAAATCGTCCCTGAAAGCTGCAGAAAGGAGAAGAAATGGGTTTGTGATTGTTATGTGCAAAAGCTTACCAAAAGAGGAGGAAAAGGGGTAAGACTTGGTACTCTGTTTTTGGTTGGGTTTGGGTTTGGTTGGGCGTTTTGTCATGCATGCTAGTATAGGTTTGGGTGAAACCTTGGTATGAGTACTTACATGGAAGTATTTTGTAGCTTCTAGCATGTTTATTCGAGCATGTTGCATGTTTTATGTGTTAGATTTCTAGTTATGAAAGTATGTGCTCGAAAATCTGGGCAAGAGGTGCATGCTCTGTTTTTCTGTAAAGATTGGATGAGATCTAAGTTTATGAGGATGTTATGATGCATGCTAGCTCAGGTTTTGTAAAACCTTTGATTTAAGTGCCTATATGGAAGTTTTATGAAGTTCCTAGCATTTTTGTTTGAGCAAGTATGATGTGTTATGAAGTAGATTTGATGCTATGAAATGAGGTACTCGAAAATCTGGGGAAGTCCCGATTTTTCAGAGTGCTCGATCGATCGAGATTTTAGTCCCGATCGATCGAGCGAGGCAGAACGATGGTTATGAGTTTTGATATTCAGGGGCCGATCGATCGAGGAAGTTCCGATCGATCGGTAAGGTTCCTCGATCGATCGGTAAAACTTTTTGATCGATCGATCGAGGCAGGAAGTTGGGCACTGTTTTAGCATGTTTTCTCGATCGATCGAGAAATGGGTGCCGATCGATCGAGAGGGGCAGAATCATGGCAAATGATTTTAATTGATTTATTTTGAAGTTTTTTTTGGCAATGATTCATGTTATGGTATCTAATATGGTATATTGTGGTTATGTAGAACCATCCCAGGTACCAGCGCAATCAAGGAGATAGAGTTATCTACTTCTCCTCCTTTTAAAAAGGTACGTAAGAAACGTACGGGCATCGGACGGTAAAACACGCCTCTACATTATGACTATGCATTTATCGCATAAGTATGTACGATGAAATGATGACGTTGACATGAAATGATGTTTATATGTTATGATGGTTTAAATGATGTTACGATGTATATGATATGGTAAGATGCCATATGATTGGGTAAGATGCCCATGTGGTAAGATGCCACACGATGTATATGATATGGTAAGATGCCATATGATTGGGTAAGATGCCCATGTGGTAAGATGCCACACGATGTATATGATATGGTAAGATGCCATATGATTGGGTAAGATGCCCATGTGGTAAGATGCCACACGATGTTATGATATGGTAAGATGACATACGATTGGGTAAGATGCCCATGTGGTAAGATGCCACACGATGTTTATGTTATGGTAAGATGTCATACAATGGGGTAAGATGCCCTTATACATGAATGAGAATCAGGGACAACAAAAAGAAGTTAAAGAACGACCAACAAATTTTACTTAACTAAGATGTTATGCATTTACTGTTATGCCTTTTAATATGATGTTAAGTGAACACTTGTATGCTCACGATGCGTTGTCCCTGTAGGTATGCTTTTGGACTGAAGGGGATAAGTGTCGGGTTGAAGCAGTGAGCTACAAGGATAAAAGATGCTTAGGATTCTGTTTATGTTTAGTATCTACTCTAGGAGTAGTATAAATCTAAAACGTTAGCATTCTTGTTTAGGAATGTATCTATTAAGTTACGAAGTTTTTATTTTGGCCCATAATCCTATTAGATCACGTAACAACCGGAACCCTAAAACGTTATAAAATGCATGTTTAGTTCAAATTTTGTTATCCTAACACTGTTAAGATGGGAAGACCCCACAAATATACTAGTGGAGAAGGTTACGAATTGTATGCCTTGTAATGAATATGTGTTTGACATCCACACACACGTCTCATTGCCGTCATTGGATGCATTGTTTGTCGTTTATCAAAGTTATACTCCTTTTATGAACAATGCGATTTAACATACACCTTGCAAAGTCCTATTGATTTGTGTGAGTTAAGATTGATTTAATGGTTAAATGGAAGTGGTAGCGCACACACACTTGAGAATTCTTGAGTACACTGATATGCATACTTGACTTAAAATATTTAGATAATTGATCTTCGAGGCCAAGTATTTTGCTCGGGACTAGCAAAGTTTAAGTTTGGGGGGATTTGATAAGTGCATAATTTTACTTATATTTTATTCTCTTTTCTTATACTTTTATTTTGGTATTCGAGCAGAATTACGTCTTTTGTTGTCGTTTTTGATATTTTGTAGGAATCCAATGAATTAAACATTTTATTACTAAAAGATGGTGAGGAATACATAAATATGACAAGGATCCAATTTGAGGTTGAAAAGAGGAAAGATCATGCACATTACACGTGACATGGAAACTTGGACCGAATATTTTATTAATGAAGTAGCAGATATGCACGGATAAGAAGAGATTAAAGTGAAGAGATTTTCATTCTGGAAAGGAATATTGGTCTTTGAACCAAGGAAACAAAATCTACCTAAAAAGTGCACGTGACTTGGAGAGGAAAAGAGGACCTGACGTACGAAAACAAAAGACGGGAAAGAAGGAGAGATACGAAAAAAACACAATTCATATAAAATAAGAGGGGATACACGCACGTAGAGGGGGATATGAAAAGAAAGGTGCGAAAAAAGGGGATACGAAAATATTTGGTGATAATAAAAAGGAGGGGACGCAAGCGAGAGAATCATCTCACATATTGGATTGAAGGGAAAGAGTTCACGTGAATAAGGAACAAAGAGAGACGCAAGGTTTATTGACGTACAGGAATAGAAGAAGCGCAAGAACAAACGACTGAGAGCTAGTGAAAGGGGAGAGATCAATTCGAGGCGGTGCGATTACAACGAAGGGCATAGATTTTGACGACGGAGAAGACGACGGCGACTACTGGAGACGGGGGGCTATCGTCCAATTCATTTGATTATCTCTTCATTTATGTTCATGATGATTAAATACATGTCTATGTGTCTATTTAATGTATTCATGAACTAATTTATTATTCTAGAGTTAGATGCATCTTGATTTGAAACTATGTCGTTGATTATTGATTGAATATATTATGGTTTTCGTTTGGTTATTTGTGATTCCTGATTTGAATGCGTTTCAATTAATTGATCACTAGTTGATTCATTATATTTATTTAGAATCTATCACTCGAAAGAGGGGGTTTTGAATAGGACCGTAGGAATTTACATCGTTGGAAGTTTATATAGTCGAGAGACATATAAATCCAACGAAGCCATAGAACGAATCTTGCGCTATTGAAATTTTTAATAATTTATCTTAGGTGGACACATCAAGATGATTGTTGAATGATTATTTCTATTTAACACTCGAGAGAGGTAATACAATAACATAGGATTCGTGGTTAATAAATTAGAAGAACACGACATAGTGGATAGTTGAGTGAAGTCGAACCTCTAGAATCCGTTCTCATTGATTTTCTCCACTTAAATTCTTCATATTGCTAATTAATTTTATGTTAGTAGATTAGTTTAATAATTATGCTATTGATTGTCTAGATAAAGTCGAGACTATTCTAATTACAGTACTTGGTATATCTTAATTTTCAATCCTTGTGGGTTCGACATCCGTACTTCAAATTTCTATACTAAAACTTGACACCGTACACTTGCGGTACGTTGCACACGCATCAATAGCATCATCCTCATCTGGGATCCTCTGTGCTGTTCCTGTTCTCAAAACAATCGAAACCATCAAATTCCCAAATGCCAGCTAACCATTAGATTGGTTAACTAATCTGTTTCCCATATATCGATTCCAAAATCAATAATATCAAATCATTCAACAATGATTACTGATATACCATATATTTCACTTTCTATTCCGTCGCTAGCTCTACAATAGCGGCGTACATTCCATATAGTTCACGTTCTATTCTGTCGTTCGCTCTACAATAGCGCCGTCATAATCGATGTTCGCTCAACAGCGACAACATCCCAATCATTGCTCGCTCAAAATCGGCACTATATAATTCTCAGTGCATATCAATTGATTGCAATTACCATATATTATTCATGCACAACAATTGCAATAATATATTTAAAGCTATGCTCGTACATTATACGTACCTTATGATTCCGTAGCCCGAACCAAACCTCGACTGAGTCCCACTGTAAGGACCCTAATCCTTAAGTGCGGAAACAAGGCATAATAGAGCTAATATAATGATCAGAGTGAGAAAAGAACATGTTGAGTCTATGAGCTTTAAGCATTACATGCCATAATAATGACTTCCAAAAAGAATGGATTAATTACATTCCTCATCAATGAATGCTATCAACTAGTTTTACACTACTCCTAGAGTAGACACTAGACAAAATAATCATGTCCTTTAATCCTCAAAAGAATACTTCACAAGCTCACCACCTCAACCCGTTCAAAGCTTGCTATCATGCCAAAAAGGTACCTACAAGGACAACCCCCAAACATGAGCAATAATAATCATTCATATTCAACACAATATGAAGATAAAGCGTAAATGCATAATCAATATAAAACACTTCCTGTTTTCCATGCATTTCAAACGCTTCCCGTTTGGTTGTCCCTGTACCATAACTCATGAGTATAATCAACAGATTATTTTTAATGGCCAAAACATGTCATGACATCATATACCATCTCAACAGTACCAAATATTGGTCACCATTCCCTAGTCTGTCCATCACAGTGTATTTTAATGCCCCTCGCTTATTTTCATATGGGCGGCATAGGATAACCTCGCTTCAATGGACATGCGGTACTCCCACCCCTCGCTTCACAGAGAGCGGCAAATACCCTTTCCTCGCCCCATATGACAACCACGCTCAAATGTGACATGCGGCGCTCCCACCCCTCGCTTCACATTTAGCGGAACCAAAACAAAAAGCGGCAAGCATTAAAATCATCAAAGGATGACCACGACTCATGGGATGTGCATCCAATAACCATAATATGCATCTAACATCAATATGCATAAATTACCATGTATATGCATCCACAATGCAATACCACATATGGCATAAATCAACATGTATATGCATCCACAATGCAATACCACATATATACCCGCATCTACAATGCATAATCAATGAGTATATAAAATACATGTTACCGTTGGGTGCCCGTACATCCACTACGTACCTTTCCAAAAGTGGAATTTGATGTGGCTTCAATTCCTCGGTTGCGTTGCTACCTGGGATGGTTATACACAATCACACAACCCCATATTAGAAGCCAAATAATAGCCAAATACCAAAAATTTGACAAAATAAACCATTTCCCAAAATTCCACAGGCGGCGATCGATCGCTTCCCATAGGCGATCGATCGCCTCGAAATTTACACAGCGGCGATCGGTCGCCCCAAACATGGCGATCGATCGCCATTCCTTTGAAAAACCCACTGCCTCTCGGCGATCGGTCGCCTCATAACAGGCGATCGATCGCCTAACCCGAAATTTTGGTACTGCCTTGCGGCGATCGATCGCCCCATTTCAGGCGGTCGATCGCCTCGCACAGACTCGCGATTTTTCACCATTTTTGCATACCAAAACCTTCCAATCCATCCCAATACTCAAACCAACCAACCAACAACATATTTATCAACATAAACTTCCAAAATACACTTCAAAACAAGTATAAATCCAACCATTAACCAAACCCACAACAACCCAACAAAACCCATTTTAAAACCCTTCAAAATCAACCCAAACTCAAATAAAACCTTACAAAAAGCAATAATGAGGTATCCATACCTCTTGGGGACCTCAAATCACCCAAATGCTCCACAAATCAAGATTTTTGAAAGGTTCCTCTTCCACCCAAGGCTTGAGTTCGAAAATTTGGAGGGGAAGGGTTTGTGGATTTGATTTTCTTGGTAAAGGTAAAGTGATGGATGATAAAGGTGGGGTTTGGGTATATAAGAGGTGGATTTTAATTAAAATGCATACCAACAATTCCATGGTGTATAAAACATCCCAACATGATATTTTTCAAAGCATTTACTCAAAATGCCCCAAATACCATTTAAACACATGATTTCTAATAAATTGCTACCAAAGGCAAATAAATCATGCTCCCAATAACATTTACCCAACATGCACCACATGCACCCTAAAATGCAATCCCGGGTCACCCCTATCCACATGACCATGCATTTCCATAAGGTAAATAAATCCCAAAACATAATCAATTACCACATAATTAATCATGTAAACACAATTAAAGCCAAATAGCAATTAACCATTTCGGGGATGTCACAATACTCCCCTACTTATAAGATTTCGTCCTCGAAATCACATGCACTTACCCCAAAAGAAACTAAACATAAACTCATACCAGAGAATAGTTCAGGGTAGTGCTGCACCATATGCTGCTCCGTCTCCCACGTAGCCTCCTCGACACCCCTGCGATCCCACTGAACCTTGATCATCGGTATCACTTTGTTCCGAAGTCTACGGTCTGCTCGATCCAGAATTCTGACAGGCCGTTCCACATAAGACACATCTGATTCTAACTGAACTTCGGAAGGCTGTAACACGTGAGACGGATCCGGCTCATACTTCCGCGGCATCGATACATGAAACACATCATGTATACCAGATAAAGAAGGCGGTAAAGCCAGTCGGTAAGCTAAAGTGCCAATGCGCTGCAAAATCTCGTACGGTCCAACATACCTCGGAGACAGTTTCCCGCGCATCCCAAATTGCACAACGCCTCTGAAAGGCGAGATCTTCAAAAAGACCTTATCTCCCAACTGAAATTCCAACGGTCTCCGCCGTTTATTTGCATAAGCTGCCTGTCTGTCTTGGGCTGCTTTCATTTTCTGCCTTATAATCTTTATCTTCTCTTCCATTTCCCGGATCAACTCAGGCCCTCCGACTGGTCTACTGTCCAAATCATCCCAACATAAGGGTGACCTACATCGTCTGCCATAAAGAGCTTCAAACGGAGCCATCTGAATACTTGCCTGGTAGCTATTGTTATAAGAAAACTCTACCAGAGGCACTGAATCTTGCCAAGAGGCGTCGAACTCCAATACGCAAGCTCTCAACATGTCCTCGAGCGTCTGAATCGTGCGCTCGGTCTGGCCATCCGTCTGAGGATGATAAGCAGTACTCAATCTGACTTCAGTTCCCAAGGCTGACTGAAGATCTTCCCAGAAATGAGATGTGAATCGCGGATCTCGATCTGACACTATGGAAACGGGGATCCCATGCAATCTCACCACATCTCTAATATACAACTGCGCCATCCTCAAAAAGGTGAAAGTCATGCTATAGGGGATAAAGTGGGCTACCTTAGTCAATCTGTCCACAATCACCCAAATAGCATCAAAGCCTGAAGCACTCCTCGGCAAATGAGTCACGAAGTCCATGGAAATGTGCTCCCACTTCCACTTCGGTATCTCCAAGCTTCTCAACTCGCCGCCAGGTCTCTGTCTCTCTGCCTTAACCTGCTGGCAGATCAAACACCTCTTCACAAAAGCGACGACATCAGACTTCATCCTTTTCCACCAAAACTGACCACGCAGATCTCTGTACATCTTCTTCCCACCTGGGTGGATGCTAAGTCTGCTACTGTGAGCTCGCTCCAAGATCCCTTTACGCAACCCCGGCGTACTTGGAACCACCCATCGGTCACCCAATCTCAAAGACCCGTCATCGGCCACTCTGAACTTCGTTGGCTGACCAAGATGTACTAAAGATAACCACCTCTGAACCTCATCGTCTGACCTCTGAGCTCTCCTAATGTTCTCATAGATGTCTGGCTCGACTAACAGAGTCGATACATACACAGGCGATGCATCTATGTCAAAGTCATAGCCCAAATGACAATAGGAGGTCATCATAGCCGACAAATGAATGACGTCCTCAGCAGAACTCCTCACTTTCCGGCTCAAAGCGTCTGCTGTCAAATTAGCTTTCCCGGGATGGTACTCTATCTCGCAATCATAGTCCTTGAGTAGGTCCATCCACCTCCTCTGCCTCATGTTCAGCTCTGCCTGAGTGAATAAAAACTTGAGGCTCTTGTGATCCGTGTAAATGGTAAATGAAGTACCATACAAATAATGCCTCCAAATCTTCAGGGCGAAGATGATAGCCGCCAATTCCAAGTCATGAACTGGATATCTGGTCTCATGCGGCTTCAACTACCTCGATGCATAAGCTACCACATGCTTATCTTGCATCAGAACACACCCAAGGCCTTGCAGCGATGCGTCAGTATACAGAACAAATCTGGAGTTCTCCGTAGGGATCACTAACACTGGCGCCGTCGTCAACCGGTGCTTTAATTCCTGGAAGCTCTCCTCACAAGCTTCTGACCAAAAGAAAGGCACTCCCTTCTGAGTCAACTGTGTCAACGGCTTGGCAATCTTCGAAAAGCCCTCGACAAAGCGCCGATAATACCCGGCCAAACCAAGAAAACTCCGAATCTCAGGCACAGAAGTGGGGGCAGCCCACTCCATCACAGCCTCAATCTTCTTGGGATCTACAGATATTCCGCTGCTCGATATAACATGCCCCAGAAACACTACACTGCTCAGCCAAAATTCACACTTACTGAGCTTAGCATACAACTGATGCTCTCTGAGAATCTGAAGCACTGTCCTCAAGTGTTTCACATGCTCTTCCTCGCTCCGGGAGTAGATAAGAATGTCGTCAATAAACACGATGACGAACTGATCAAGATACTGCTGAAACACTCTGTTCATCAGACTCATGAAGACTGCTGGAGCATTCGTCACACCGAACGGCATCACTAAGAACTCATAATGCCCGTATCGTGTCCGGAATGCTGTCTTCTGCACATCATCCTCTCTCACCCGAATCTGATGATACCCGGACCTCAAATCAATCTTGCTACACACCCTGGTACCTTGCAACTGATCAAACAAGTCGTCAATCCTTGGGAGAGGATACTTGTTCTTCACTGTAGCCTTATTCAGCTGCCGGTAATCGATGCACAGCCGCATCGAACCGTCCTTCTTCTTCACAAAGAGAACTGGTGCGCCCCATGGCGACACGCTCGGGCGTATATACCCCTTATCCAGGAGATCCTGCAACTGTTCTTTCAACTCTCTCAACTCAGCCGGTGCCATCCTATAAGGTGCACGAGAGATAGCGGATGTCCCTGGCAACAGCTCGATCCCAAACTCAACTTCCCTAGCCGGTGGGAATCCTGGGATCTCTTCTGGAAATACATTGGCGAACTCTGCCACTACTGGTACATCCTCAACTCTGAGTTCTTTACTCTTCCCAGACGTGTCCACGGCATAAATGAGATAGCCCGTGTGTCCACGTTCCAATAACTGAGTCATCTTGATCGCTGAAATCAACGGAATCTTCGCACGAGAACCGTTGCCATAGAAAGTCCACTGACTGCCCAACTCAGGTCTGAACTTCACTGTCCTCTGACGGCAATCTACCACTGCCTGATATCTGTTCAGAACATCAATACCCAAGATGCAGTCGAAGTCTGACATACCCAGCACAATCAAGTCTGATCTCAACTCGTTGCCCTCAAAATAAATGAGGCTATCTGCCAAGAACTGATCAGCAACGACGTTTCTTCCAGTGGGTGTCGAGACAAGGAGAGGCGTGGTTAAAGAAGACGTGCGCATATGGTGTCTTTCCACAAAACCCACCGATACAAAAGAATGGGAGGCACCTGTATCGATCAAAACAAAAGCAGGGTACGTAAGTAAATGACACGTACCGGCAATCACCTCCTCTGGGGCCGCCTGGGCCTGCTCCCTGGTCAGTGCGTACACCTGTCCCTGGGGTGGTCCCACTGTCTGACCTCCCGATGGACGAGGCCCAAACTGCTGCCTCTGCTGCACTGTCCTGTCTTCAAACCTTGGCCTGTTGCCATGATACTCTGACTGTCCTCCCCGTGTGGGGCAATACCGAGCAATGTGGCCCATCTTGCCACAGATATAGCATGCAGGACACTTGTTTGACGAATGTGGCCCTCCACAATTGTTGCACCTCGGCTCTCCCGGCCTGTCCCCTTGTGGAGATCCTCTATTGGCGGACCAATTGCCTTTCTTGTTATCCTGCTTCTGTCCAAAGTGTTTCTTTCCACCATATCGCGAAGATGAAGAGGCACCACGGGGTTTAAAGGGTTCTCCCCGAGGCCTCAAACTGTCACTAGTCTGCCTTTGTTGCGGTACCGGTGGTGGCATAGCGTAAGCTCCTACTCCAAGCTCAGCAAGCTCCGCTCTTATGAGAGCATCGTCAAATGAAGTTGGGTTGTTAGTGATAACCCGGTCATAGAGCTCCGGTCGCAACCCTTTCATGAAGTTCCTCATCTTAGCGTGCCCACTGGTGGCAATGTGGGGAACGTACCTCAACAACGAAGAGTACCGTGTGGCATAGTCCGCCACTGTCATGTTCCCTTGCCTCAGACTTGTAAACTCGTCCTCCTTTGTCTGTCTTGCTGCAGCGGAGAAATACCGGTTCAAAAACCTAGTCCTGAAGAGTGTCCAGTCAATCACAGCACCCAGTGCTCTCATTTCCATTACTGTGCTCCTCCACCACATCAGAGGTTTCTTGGCTAATTGAAACTCCGCTAGCCTCAGCCAAGCTGTCACAGCACAAGGAGCCGATACAAAGATCTGCTCAAGTCTTTCCAGCCACTCTTCAGCCTCTTCTCCGGACTCTGTCCCCTCAAACCGGGGCGGATGGTAAGACAGAAATTGCGTCAAGCTAATCTCACCCGGTAGCAATAACTGAACCACTGGTTCCATCCCTACGGCCGGTGGAGGTAGAGGATTAGCCTGTCCAATACTCGCATTCACACTCCCAACATCTCCGACTTCCTCATTAGCAGCCATGCTGTAACACAAATGTTAACAACAATCCAAAGCAATATATATCATGTCGTTAGATAACAGGAGTGATATAAGCATGTTAGTATAACAGGATATACATCAATATGCACCACATGCATAAACATGCTCCAAATGTAAGCACCTAGCCAAACATGCTAAGGCTACCCTTCACTCGTTCCCGGGTTCTCTAACCACTGCTCTGATACCACTAATGTAAGGACCCTAATCCTTAAGTGCGGAAACAAGGCATAATAGAGCTAATATAATGATCAGAGTGAGAAAAGAACATGTTGAGTCTATGAGCTTTAAGCATTACATGCCATAATAATAAGGACTTCCAAAAAGAATGGATTAATTACATTCCTCATCAATGAATGCTATCAACTAGTTTTACACTACTCCTAGAGTAGAAACTAGACAAAATAATCCTGTCCTTTAATCCTCAAAAGAATACTTCACAAGCTCACCACCTCAACCCGTTCAAAGCTTGCTATCATGCCAAAAAGGTACCTACAAGGACAACCCCCAAACATGAGCAATAATAATCATTCATATTCAACACAATATGAAGATAAAGCGTAAATGCATAATCAATATAAAACACTTCCTGTTTTCCATGCATTTCAAACGCTTCCCGTTTGGTTGTCCCTGTACCATAACTCATGAGTATAATCAACAGATTATTTTTAATGGCCAAAACATGTCATGACATCATATACCATCTCAACAGTACCAAATATTGGTCACCATTCCCTAGTCTGTCCATCACAGTGTATTTTAATGCCCCTCGCTTATTTTCATATGGGCGGCATAGGATAACCTCGCTTCAATGGACATGCGGTACTCCCACCCCTCGCTTCACAGAGAGCGGCAAATACCCTTTCCTCGCCCCATATGACAACCACGCTCAAATGTGACATGCGGCGCTCCCACCCCTCGCTTCACATTTAGCGGAACCAAAACAAAAAGCGGCAAGCATTAAAATCATCAAAGGATGACCACGACTCATGGGATGTGCATCCAATAACCATAATATGCATCTAACATCAATATGCATAAATTACCATGTATATGCATCCACAATGCAATACCACATATGGCATAAATCAACATGTATATGCATCCCACAATGCAATACCACATATATACCCGCATCTACAATGCATAATCAATGAGTATATAAAATACATGTTACCGTTGGGTGCCCGTACGTCCACTACGTACCTTTCCAAAAGTGGAATTTGATGTGGCTTCAATTCCTCGGTTGCGTTGCTACCTGGGATGGTTCTACACAATCACACAACCCCATATTAGAAGCCAAATAATAGCCAAATACCAAAAATTTGACAAAATAAACCATTTCCCAAAATTCCACAGGCGGCGATCGATCGCTTCCCATAGGCGATCGATCGCCTCGAAATTTACACAGCGGCGATCGGTCGCCCCAAACATGGCGATCGATCGCCATTCCTTTGAAAAACCCACTGCCTCTCGGCGATCGGTCGCCTCATAACAGGCGATCGATCGCCTAACCCGAAATTTTGGTACTGCCTTGCGGCGATCGATCGCCCCATTTCAGGCGGTCGATCGCCTCGCACAGACTCGCGATTTTTCACCATTTTTGCATACCAAAACCTTCCAATCCATCCCAATACTCAAACCAACCAACCAACAACATATTTATCAACATAAACTTCCAAAATACACTTCAAAACAAGTATAAATCCAACCATTAACCAAACCCACAACAACCCAACAAAACTCATTTTAAAACCCTTCAAAATCAACCCAAACTCAAATAAAACCTTACAAAAAGCAATAATGAGGTATCCATACCTCTTGGGGACCTCAAATCACCCAAATGCTCCACAAATCAAGATTTTTGAAAGGTTCCTCTTCCACCCAAGGCTTGAGTTCGAAAATTTGGAGGGGAAGGGTTTGTGGATTTGATTTTTTTGGTAAAGGTAAAGTGATGGATGATAAAGGTGGGGTTTGGGTATATAAGAGGTGGATTTTAATTAAAATGCATACCAACAATTCCATGGTGTATAAAACATCCCAACATGATATTTTTCAAAGCATTTACTCAAAATGCCCCAAATACCATTTAAACACATGATTTCTAATAAATTGCTACCAAAGGCAAATAAATCATGCTCCCAATAACATTTACCCAACATGCACCACATGCACCCTAAAATGCAATCCCGGGTCACCCCTATCCACATGACCATGCATTTCGATAAGGTAAATAAATCCCAAAACATAATCAATTACCACATAATTAATCATGTAAACACAATTAAAGCCAAATAGCAATTAACCATTTCGGGGATGTCACACCCACGACCCGATGAATTATGTGCTTATTATCTTCGAGAAATTCGGCTCCCAAGTCGAGCCTCCATCGACTTTTCATCAAGGGAGAAAAGAGGTAAGGGTTGGGGAAATGGGGGAGCGCTGGTGAGAGTGAGAGAAATGAGATCCAAATGATCGAACACCGAGTCCACTTGGTATATATAGTACCAAAACTCCAAAATCCCGAGTCCTCCACAAATACATCAAGACTCATTAAAAATCATCTGTTTTCAATAATTATCTCTACAACCTCAATTCCCATTACCAGCCCTAGTACAAAGTACTCCGGACCCCAGATCCTACCAAAGACCAAATTCCAAGGTTATCACCATGATGAGAATACAATTTCATCACTTGGATCCAACGACTCCAAATAGCGGATTTAGAATCCTCGGGAGTCCCAATACCGTAATTAATTCGTAATTGCTAGAATTAAAAATCCATAAAGGATCATTATCGCTCCGGGATTAACATCAATAATTCTCGGGCATCACAATATGCTTCTTGATATTATTAAGGATATTTTTGTTGTTTTTACAAGATCTTAGAATTTTAAAAAACGTGAACTTTAGTATCTTGTAATATAGTATATGTATAATATACATAAAAATATACATGTGTAGCCATGTCATCGTATCCGTATTGTGTCTGTATCACCGTGTTAATATTCGTGTATCGTCGCTATAGTTTAAAAACATGTTTGAAAAAATAAAGACGATTTTAAAAAATTCGTATGAAATACTTAATGAAACTCGTGAAGTAAAGACACATTAAAAGAGGAGATAAATCTTTATAAAAATAATCCGAAAACTACAAATTCACCCTGTATAGCACGAAAAATCCTATTTGGAGAAATATTATTGAAATATTTTATGAATCAACCTTCAAACATCTAATAAAAATAAAAATCAAACAAATGTTAAAATTTGAAAAAGATTATATATCAAAATCTTGGTCAAAAGGGCAAATTTTAAAATTTATCTATTTTCTTTCCGAGGTATTTAGTTAATAGAATTACTTCTTAAACACAAATCAATTATGTAAAAGTATGAACGAAAAAATATATCATTATTTCTGATTGTATTATTTTTATGTTATTTTTCTTAGATAAACCATTGTTATGAATCTCGATCCGATCGCACCAATCTATATATTGATATATCTATGTTTACTCACAGCAACAAACCAATCCATAATTCCTAAACTTGATCTATATCTCCAAGAACTAAACCTCGACAAATTACAAGGCATCAACATTCTGTTTATTCAGATTTTGAATCTTAGTGCTGCCAGACACTTTGACAGGTTTTGTATCATGGAAATGCGGTGAGCTGGAAATGCAACCTTCAACATGTTGTGCCACTATCATCTACGGAAGCTGAGTTTATTGCGGTGATAGAAGCAATTAAAGATGCAATATGGATGAAAGGAATGGCAAAAGTGTTGGAGCCTAAACCAGTGGGAGCAACGGTGTTCACGTATACCCAGAGCGAAATCCACCTTGCTAAAAACCAGGTATACCATGAAAGAACAACACATATTGATGTTGGACTTTATTTTAGCAGGGATATGTGATTGCAAAAGGAGAAGTAAGGCTCGAGAAGATCTCAACGGAGCATAACCCAGTAGATATGGTTACAAAGTCATTGCTAGGAACCAAATTTCATTATTGTTTGGAGTTGATTGGTGTAAGCCAAATCTATGGCCAAGGTGGAGAATTGATATGATAGATGTCATAATCTTGCAACTCGGATATAATAGTATTGGAATGTGATCAAGAAAGCTAACTGGAGTCAAGATACATGCACATGTATATAAAGAGTTGAAGCTCATAGCTGCCACTCAACTAGCCGTTAGATTGGTCGTTGTAGAGGGACTTGTATAAATAGATGGGTGGTTGGAGACTAAATGTAACTTTCATTTTGCTTTACACATTTTTGTATAGAATTCTCACGGTGAATGAAGTTTCTTTAAGTTCTTCCCAGAAATTTCTTCTTCGATTATTCTTTGAGTTTGATCTTCGCACAACATCAAATTGTTCGATTACATCTTGAATCGTTTAGTGAATTGTCATACTGTTTATAACCACGACCCCTGATACAATGATGAATGACACGATATTGTGCAGAATAAAAATGTTGAGCATGGTAGACTGGAAGAAGGGAATGCAGCTGGGAATAAAGATTAATAGCAGCACCAACATGTTGAAAGGAGGAGCAGAAGGATAGGGAGCATTCCGATCAAGTTTAAGGATTACATACTTAGCTAAGTTGGAGTTTAATACTTAGTTACTAACTCAGTACATGTAGTTACTTCATGGTAGCTTTGAATAGTATAAATAGGCATTTTGTACAGAACATGAAAATCAATAAATACAATTGTCAATGAAAAAGTTCTTTCCCCTCCAAGTTCTCTTTCTAGGAGGTTGACGTATCAACCCCAAACATTAAAGTGTTAAAAATGGCATCATCTTGTAAGTGAAAAGTGACTGATTAATCAAAAGTTGCATTATTTTGAAAGAATCAATCAAGAAAAGTTGCATTAAAGTCTTCCGATGCCAATGAATTTTGTGACAAAACTTGTACAAATATTTAATCCAGCATATACATTCACATAGCTTAAACAACAGAGTCCTTGGATTCTTTATCCTGATGATGATTTGCAAGTAGGGGTGTTGTATCTTTCTCTTTCATCTGGAATTACATTTAAAAAAAAAAAAAAAAAAAATTAAAGCGAATAATTTTGGTTATATAGCAAGAGAGATTTTCAATATTACCTGAGACGAAGAAGAGAGGTCTCCCACTTGTTTCCTTTTGGCCTCAGTAGTGCAAAAATAAGAATACGTACCCATTCCAACAATGGCAATAAGAATCCCAATTATGTTTCTTGAAGTAAAGGGATCATGTAAGAGTGTGTAACCAAATGCAAGAACAAGGCATGTTTTCAGATGGCCAAGAACTTGATATGTCACAGGTGATGTCTTCCCAATCACCAAAAATGTGCTCAAGTTCACAAATACAGCTATCAAGCATGAAAGTAGTATGAAACCCTGCAGCAAATATAATCATCTTAATTCTTATAGCGACGGCAACAAAAGTCTAGTCTTTTCATCAACTAGATCTCGTATTTGAACTATATCTTCCGTCGTAGTTTCTCTCATTCTTTTCATAACAAAGCTCGCGTCCATTTGAGAATTTGTTTTAAGGGATCAGTTAGATATACGATTCTAATCAGATTTAATTATTTTTTTGATCTTTTTTACTCTTTTTTTTTTTATAAAAAAAACATACAATACAAAGTACGGTGCAATGTTTAAATATTGAGGAGTCATATGAACACATATTCACTTCTAAGCTTAAAAAAGTTCAGAAGATGATGAGATCATATCTCAAATTCTTGATCAAACAAAGGTAGATTAACTAAGTTTCACACTTTTAACTCAAAATTCTTTTGACTCGATGAATTTTAATCAAGTTTATCTGAAGAAGTTAAAATAGTACTCGATACTTTCATATCGAAAGGGTCAAAGAAAGGTTTATGCAAGCCCGTTAGTTTGATGCCCCTAAGAGCATCATCACCACCGTTGATGCGGAACATTCTGGTGGATATTCCCCAAAGACGTGTGGATAGCATCAAAATTTACATTCAAATCTTAATTTCTTTTTAAAAAAGAAAATTGAATCTCATATGAAATGGGTAGACAACTCTCGCGTGCAATATACATGCGAAACCTAAATTAACCGTAGAAATACGTGGGAAACAAAAGCATGGGCTAAGAATAAAACGATTAAATGAAATTAGACATACCAATACAACAGTGGAATACTTATAGGCAAAGACATTCTTTTTTGTTAGGAACTGATCCATAAAAGGGCCAGACACAAACAGAATAGCTGCCTGAAATGGTGCTGATTGGTACAACAACTGAGTGGATGAAACATTCAGCCTCTTCTGTATTGTATTTGTGAGCTGAAAACAAAATTTCGAGGATTAAAATATACCCCAAAAAAAAAAGAAAAGTTTTTTGAAAAATTAGTTCCAAGAAAATGAGGCTCACGATTTGGCCGACACAAGTTGTTACGATGGCGAGAAGCGATAGAATCGTCCCGACCAAGTTGAGTTGAAGATCTGTCACTGATGCAATGCCAACTCCAAGTAGCAGAATTAGAAGGGAGCATTTTATTTTCTGGCTGCATGAATCACATAGGGATGGAGGATTTTAATGATTAATGCTAAAAACTTTTTATTGTGTTGTATTCTTGGTCATACTAACCTGAATTGTTTTTTCAAGAATAGGGTTTCCAATAGTACAGTGAAAGGTATTATTGCTAGCTTAGTCATCTGCAAATTTCCAAAGAAAAAAAAAGTTACATATTGAGAAGTAGTGAACTCGAATGGGCTCTGCACTGACTTTCCAGATGACATGTATAAATGTACTAAGAAGCGTGGTTTATTGGTTGCTACCACATGGACATTACCCCTTAGCAACCTATTCTAATCCATGTTGAACGAGAATATTCTAATCCAATGGTTTGATGTACCTTAAGGTAGCACCAAGCTAACCGAAGATGGCATATGCTTTATAAAGTGCTCCCTTCATCCAATAGATCATGTAATTTGTTACATAAATGAATAAATTTAAGCAAATTATCGATATATATATATATTTTATTATAATTTTAAATTAAAAAACCGAAGGATTATTTTTGTCCATATACTTAAAATACAACTAAGAAACTGTTGCAATATATAACGATAGATACATGTACATACATTTTTTGGGATACGTATAGCATGCAAAACATCATCAATGGCAAAAGTTTGAAATTTCAGAAAATTTTATTTTTCCAAATATCAAAGAATCAAATATCTTGCGACGTATCTATTTTTTGTATAAAAAAAAAATTAAGGTGCCTCTAAAGACATCGCTCTTAATAGCAGCATCTAACAAACTCTGCTACCCATAAATTTTAATAAAACTTACCTGATAGAAGCCAATGGAGTTAAATCCTAAGCTTAGGTTGAGGAATCCAATGGAAACACCATTAAGCAAGCCAAAAAGAGTCACAGTTTTCATATCAATTGGCTTGTTTTCGAACAAATTTAAGCGCAGTGCCACATGAAGACTGCAGTATGTTACCATCAGATGCCAACTCGTGAGTGTTGTTGCTGGGAAACAAATTAAAAAATAATTAATACCATATGATTTATATTAATTAATATCTTGCGTAATACATTGTAATTTTTATGTACAATCTCATATTTAAGTATTTTAATCATTGCGGTTAATTAACAAGTAAGAGGAAAAAGTATTTGCCCGAACAAGAGATTTGTAAATAAGAGAGAGTTCAGTTTTCGCCTAGCATGCAATATTGTTATAAATATGGTCATATAGGATCAAACGGTAGGATCAACTACTTGCAACAATACAGTAGCCAAAGTATCATGTTTCGGTCGCTATTCTAGCCCGTGGCAATTTATGAGTTGTGTGATTTGATGAATATGGACATGAATTACATGAAGTAATGGATCCATCTGTTCAAGCTAGTCAATTCAACTCGTCTTGCCCAAATAAGTAAGCAACGAGAAAGGTGCATCCGTTGGGGAATGTAAAAGTTGGCGAAATTTGCCGCTTGATGATTCCACCCCCTTGCTGGTAGCTGAATGCTGGCAAAAATGAATAGGTAGGTGTGCAGTGGATGAAAAGCGTGAATTAATTTTCACGCGGTTTGGACATGGAGGGCTCCCCTCCCCTTATTGTTGTATCCCAACATCGAGTGTTCTCTCATTTATATACATTTGAGTGTGTATTTCTATAAGATTTGTGAGGTAGCTTTCTCCTATATTTAAAGTGTTGTTCTCTTTGAAAGATAGCGAGAGGTTGTAACCCACAAAATATTATAGGGAATCATTCCATCTTGCCCTTGGTCTTTACCCTAATAATTTTAGGGGTTTTCCACGTAAATTCTGGTGTCCATTTTATTCTTCATTTTCGCTATTTTCTATCACATGATGCTGCACCTGAGGCCAACAAGTGGTATCAGAGCCTCGTTGTAAAAATCTTAAAAATTCTAAGTATGCTATGTGGTTGCAGCCTTGACTGATCTTCCACATCAGAAAAGATTTTTTGAGATATTTTTTTTATTGAGGTAATTTTATTGTTGTCAAAATGACGGCACGGTTCGAGATTGAAAAATTCAACGGAAGCAATTTCATGTTGTGGAAAATAAAGATGCAAGCAGTTCTACGAAAATATCGTTGCTTGGCGGCTATTGGAGATAGGCCAAAGGATGGCATGGACGATGAAAAGTGGAATGAGATTAATAGTAATGCTATTGCCAATCTGCATTTGGCTCTAGCAGATGAAGTTTTGTCAAGTATCGCTGAAAAGAAAAATGCAAAGATATTTGGAATACTCTGATAAACCTATACGAGGCCAAGTCACTACACAACAAGATTTTCTTAAAGAAAAGGCTTTATACTCTTCGGATGTCGGAATCCTCATCGGTTACCGACCATATCAATACACTGAATACTCTATTTGCCCAACTCACTACTTTGGGGCATAGAATAGAGGAAGTTGAATGTGCGGAGCTTCTACTTCAAAGTCTCACAGATTCATATGATCAACTCATCATCAATCTGACCAACAATATCACTAATGATATGTTAGTCTTCAATAATGTTGCAGCCGTGGTTCTTGAAGAAGAAAATAGGCGCAAGAACAAGGAAGACGTATTGACAAGTTCGAAGCATGCAGAGGCTTTGCCGATGATGAGAGGAAGATCGCCGGAGCGTGACTCCAGTGGGAGCCACAAGTATTGTAGATCCAAATCCAGAAGTTAGAAGAAAAATTTTTACTGCTATAAATGTGGCGGTAAATGGCACTTCAAGAAAGATTGTACAAGTAAGAAGATTACTGAAAAATTTCTCAATGAAGTATTGCAAGTACCTCAGACGGTGGAGAAATACTATTCAGCGAAGCAGCAACTGTTGCGGAAGGCAGACAAATATTTTATGACACATGGATAATGGATTCAGGAGCAACGTGGCACATGACGTCTCGGAGAGAATGGTTCGACCAGTATGAACCAGTCTCAGGAGGATCTGTATTAATGAGAAATGATCATACCTTAGAAATCGCTGGGGTGGGAACCATCAAAATTAAAATGTTTGATGGTACTATTCACACCATACAGGAGGTAAGACAAGTGAAGGGTCTGTCAAAGAATCTTTTGTCTTTGGGGCAATTGGACGATATCGGGTGCAAGACCTGTATCGAAAATGGGATCATAAAGGTTGTGAAAGGCGCGATTGTGGTATTGAAGGCGGAAAAAGCTTACAAGAATATGTATGTACTTCTGGGGGGAACACACAAAGAGGCAGAACTAGCCGTTGGATCGACTAGTTCGGGAGAAGAATTAACAGTGTTATGGCATAAGAATCTCGGACATATGTCAGAACTGGGGTTGAAAGTTCTCTCAGAACGGAAGCTGCTGCCGTATCTTACAAAAGCGACTCTACCATTTTGTGAGCATTGTGTTACCAGTGAACAACACATACTACAGTTTGGCACATCTACTGCCAAAAGCAGCTATATATTGGAGCTAATTCATTCTGATGTTTGGCAAGCACCGGTTGTATCTCTTGGAGGAGCGAGATATTTTGTCTCCTTCATTGATGATTTCTCTAGAAGATGATGTGTACCCAATCAAGAAGAAATCAGATGTTTTTTCATTCTTCAAGGTGTTCAAAGCGCGGGTTGAACTTTACTCTGAAAAGAAGACCAAGTGTTTAAGGAGTGACAATGGAGGAGAATATACAAGTGATGAATTTGATGCATTCTTCCAAAGAGAGAGCATCAAAAGACAATTCACAACGGCTTACACAACTCAGCAAAATGGAGTGGCAGAGCGGATGAACAGAACCTTGTTGGACAGAACAAGAGCCATGCTGAAGACTGCTGGTCTAGCCAAGTCATTTTGTGCAGAAGCAGTCAAGACCGCAAGTTATATTATCAATCGCTCTCCATCAGTGGCGATTGATCTGAAGACTCTGATGGCGTTGTGGACTGGAAAACCGTCGGATTATTCTCGGCTACATACATTGGAAGTCCGGTGTACGTTATATACAACGAACAAGAAAGATCAAAGTTGGATTCTAAATCCAGAAAATGTATCATCTTGGGCTATGCTAATGGTGTTAAGGGGTATCGTTTGTGGGATCCCACCGCCCATAAACTTATTATCAGCAGGGATGTTATCTTCGAGGAAGATAAAGTGAAGGGAGCCAAAAGCACACTGAATTCAGATACTAGTACAATTCAGGTAGAAAATAAGATACAAGAAGATCAAGTTTCTTCTGAGGTATTATCAGAGCACGATGAACAAGAACCAGATGAGTCGGAGGTTCTCAAAGTTTGGCAGTCTACTCGCGAGAGGAGACCAACGGTTTGGATTTCAGATTATGATACTGAAAGCAATGTTGCATACTGCTTACTGACATAGGATGGTGAGCCATCGAGTTCCATGAGGCTACTCGAAGTTCTGATGTATCCTCGTGGATGACAACAATGCAGGAAGAATTGGAGGCCTTGGAAAGGAACAAAACTTGGGATCTTGCTACACTACCATGAGGACGGAAAGCCATCGGTAACAAATGGGTCTATAAGATCAAACGTGATGGTAACAACCAAGTGGAAAGATATCGTGCAAGATTGGTGGTGAAAGGATATGCTCAGAAGGAAGGTATCGACTTCAATGGGATATTTTCTCCTGTGGTGAGGCTTACAACAGTCAGAGTATTATTGGCTTTGTGTGCGGTGTTTGGCCTACATCTAGAGTAGCTAGATGCGAAAAAAGGCATTTCTTCATGGTGATCTTGAAGAAGAAATTTGTATGCTCCAACCAGAAGGTTTTACTGAAATAGGCAAAGAGAACTTGGTTTGCAACATTTGATTAATATATCATGAGCCTTGGGTACAATAGACTTAATGCAGTGTGCATATTTCAATAGATCTGGGGATGATGATTATGTCATTTTGCGGTTGTACATGGATGATATGTTGGTAGCAAGCCCCAACAATGATCGAGTCCAAGAATTGAAGGCACAGTTGGCAGGGAATTTGATATGAAGGACTTGGGACTAGCAAAAAGGATTCTAGGGATGTAAGTTCACCGAGACAGAAGTAACATGAAGATTTGACTTTCTCAGAAAAATTATTTGAAGAAAATCTTGCAATGCTTCAACATGCAAGATTGTAAGTCACTTTCTACCCTTCTTCCTGTTAATTTCAAGTTATCCTCTGAAATTGTTCCTAGCAGTGAAGGAGAGAGGATGGAGATGTCTCGAGTACTGTATGCATCAGCGGTGGGAAGTTTAATGTTTGCTATGATCTGTACAAGACCAGACATTGCACAAGAAGTGGGAGCAGTCAGTCGCTACATGGCGAATCCTTGACTAGAGCATTGGAGTACAGTTAAGAGGATTCTTAGATACATTAAGGGTACCTCAGATGCTGCATTATGTTACGGAGGATCAGATTTTACACTCAGGGGCTATGTGGATTCAGATTATGCAGGTGATCCGGATAAAATAAAATATGTTAACACTTGCAGGAGGAGCAGTAAGCTGGGTTTCAAAATTGCAAATAGTTGTTGCTTTATCTACAACGGAGGCAGAATAAATGGCAGCTACTCAAGCCTGCAAGGAGACGATATAGATTCAAAAGTTATTGAAGGAGCTTGGGTACAAATAAGAGACAGTTTCTTTGTTTTGTGACAGTCAGAGTGCCTTGCACATTGCAAGGAATCCAGCCTTTCATTCCATGACGAAACACATTGGAGTACAGTTTCACTTTGTGCGGGAAGTAGTAGAAGACAAAAGTGTGGATATGCAGAAAATTCATACGAAGGAAAACCTAGCTGATTTTCTGACAAAGCCGGTTAATACTGATAAGTTCAAGTGGTGTAGATTCTCAAGTGGCCTAGCAGAAACGTAAGCAGCAGAGTATGTCAAGATTGAAAGGATGTGTTGGAGATGCGTTTGATTCTCAATCAAATCTCCAAGTCGGAGAAATGTCGACAACAGACATTATAATGTCAAGTTGTTAGCATTGAATAGTTTAACTGAATGCTGGCAAAAATGAATAAGGTAGGTGCGCAGTGTATGAAATGCGTGAATTAGTTTCCACACGGTTTGGACGCGGAGGGAGCTCCTATAAATAGGGCCCCCTCCCCTCATTGTTGTATCCCAACATCGAGCGTTCTCTCATATATATACATTTGAGTGTGTTTCTATAATATTTGTGAAGTAGTTTTCTCCTATATTTAGAGTGTTGTTCTCTTTGAAAGATAGAGAGAGGTTGTAACCCACAAATATTATAGTGGAATCTTTTCATCTTGCCCGTGGTTTTTACCCTAATAATTTTAGGGGTTTTCCACGTAAATTCTGGTGTCCATTTATTCTTCATTTTTGCTATTCTCTATCTCATGATGCCGTACATGGGGCAACACTTGCCAGCCCAACTTAGAGGAACGATGCACACATCACAAAATGAGGAAGACATGATCGTAGAGGCTCAAACCAAAACATAAATGAATGGGGAGCAACTTATGACTCATGCGTTTGCTGTGAGTAATCCTAGCATAAAGTCGATTATGTGCAAGGACATTTCAAGTGGTAGAATGTTAGGACAAAGGACATTCGACCCACAATATCCTTCACATTCCCTTAGATCTCCATAAGCATTCAAAAATTTGAAAAGGAAATGACACCAACCATGTGTATCTCTTAAATGAAAAGAGAGAGGATAAGGGGGAACATAGGTGAATGAAGACGAAAAAATCATAAAGTGTTGGGTACCACGAAACATGATATTTTAGGCTAAGGATAAGATATATGAGAGTTTCAGCAGAAAGAGTGCATTGTATGGAGGAACCCTGGATGTGGGCGGGGATCCATGGCCATTAGGCCAGAGAACCGATCATAATCTCGGGGATCAGATGTTGTAAGGCCGAAGATTGGAGTATATTATGGGGGATCATCAAGTTCAAGGTCAGGAAACTTGTCATGTCCTCGAGGATCATGGGCGATGGAGTCATGGGATTAGTTGTTTGTTCAGGGATCAACAGTGTTAAGGCCATGAACTAGAGCATATCAGGAAAGATCCAGAGACATTGGTTAGGGGATCAACAGTCCCCTCGAAAGAATATCTAAGTATCCAGTGATCCTCCTCTCCAAATGATTTCTATAACCAGGTTCATAGTCCAACCTAACTCAAAGCCAAGTGGTGAATGGCAAGTGATAAAGCTCCAAATGTTTTATTTACCAGTTACTAAGACACAAAAGAGGTGACTCTTGAGATAGATAACAATGGAGCGAAAAGAGGCTGCAAACCTAGGGGAAGCGAGATCAAGTCGAGTATGAAAACTATGGAGAAAAAGGAAAATGGAGTCAAGAAACTAAATATTTGAGCAAAAAATTCATGAAATGAGGAAGATAAGACTTTGTTGGGACAAATGGAGATATCTTAAAGGATAACCGCTAAGCAAGGGAATCGAGAAATTGTGGGGGATCCTTGGCCTCAGGGCCATTGAACAAAAATATCCTAAAAGCCATTAACATTAGAAAGTAAGAGACCATGGTCATCCTATGAAATCATTGTTTTTTTGGTTTGATGAACTAGCACATTCCTCAAAGAACTCCAATGTGAGGAATTAGTTTCTTGCAACATTATAACATTAAACGAATGGAGTCCTGTGGGAAGAACAAGAACCCAAAAAAATAATCAGCAATGAAAAAGTCATGGAAATCTATTCGATCACTCATGGCGGGAAAAAGGATGTGGGTCGATGCATGCAATATACCAGCCAAAATTTGTGCCCAAGTCGTATGGAAAGTGTAAATGGGCTCTCAACAACTCAATCATTGTAAATAAATGAATGAATTGATCATCAACAAAGACTCTCAACAGCTCATCAATATTCAACTCGTAATCCTCTTTAATCTCAATTTTTAATTTCAGCTTCAATATCGTAATTAAAATTTAGTATTCCTTTCAATTTATGTAATTTGAATTTCCTTTTTCACTGTAAATTATAGCTTCTAGTTGGATCATTCAACTTTATTTTTTAAAAAATGTTTATTTTAGTTTTAGTGGCATAATCAAATATTCATGTTATTTGATTATTTTGTTTTCCCAATTTTCTTCATCTCATCCTTAGTTTCTAATTAAATTTTGTTTTTTTGGGCATCAAATCGAGGAGGCTAGAACTAACAGCTAAATCGAAGCGTCGAATCGCTTAGTTAGAAGTAGGATCTTTATTTATTTCACAAATCGGTGTTGAATGACACTTGGAATGCCTGCAACTTTTTCACACCGGACACTAATATTCAGCTAAGGATGATTATTATGCTTATCACCTGCCCCTTTGGACATCTCCATGATTAAAAACTTTGATGGCAGAAACAAATTAATTTATTTATCCAATTGTTTGGAATATTAGATTTGTTTCACAGACATTATTTATATTTTTGTTTGGAGCCTTGAGAACAAGTTTCTTATCCTCTACCAAAAGAAAGAGACCGTTCTCCAAATAAATTAAAATATTGGCTCCGAATAATTACTGGGGTTTTCTTACATTAAAATGTAATTTATTATAAAAAATATTAAAGATAAAGAAAAGTTACCAAATGGAAAACCAAGATGGCTCATCAAGGCTTTGTTGCATATAACAATGGACACTGATGATGCCACGGACAGAAACAGTGCACCTATCATTCCCAGTTGGAACCCTGACATTTCTCCCATCCTGAAAACATTTGTAGAAAAATATTTATAACGAATATAATGAGTATATATTTTTTATATTATCACTTTTAAATCACAATAAATATGTCATAACCGTTGATTCTATATATTTATTTATCATTTAAACACGTGTAGTTCATATAGGTTTGTAGACCTATGCGTACATATCCCACATCAAATAATAGCTTTTTCTTAAAAAAAAAATTCAGATTTGGCCCTGAATTGCTAAATATAGAATATCTGGGGCATTTAACAATCTACAATATTCTGACGACTGCCGGGTCAGCAAATGGATTCTAATTTTTTTTTTCAAAATTTCATGGAATTGTTAGAATCCGCCAGTTAGGCTGGCGGAAAATCATAGCATGTTAAATTAGCAAATCTGGGGACGAATCCGAAACGTTTAAAAAAAAATAAACATGATGAATAATATAGAATATTCTCATAATATTAATGATGGTTTAATTAGAGAATCAATCTTCAATGAACGAATCATAATATGAAATGTGAGATTTACACAATACTAGAAAACTAGGAGCAAAAATCGAAAAATTCGAACTTTTATAAAACATGGCTTAGAATTTGCACTTATATTGGTGTTGAAGATGCAATTATCTTTCTAAAAAATACTAGAAATATATATCTTTTTTTTCAAACGAAGATCATCGGAAAACTCCTAAACAACTTTAGAGAGACTTAAAAAAGTACCTTCCAAATGAACTTGAAGTAACTATCACTCTAGTATGGAACAAATTAGGAAGAATTAAGGGCACGGGTGCTCCAAAGGTTATATGGGATGGTGACGGCGGCGGCGGCGTTTCGTGGTGATGGTGAGGGAGAGTGTGGCTTAATTTGTACAAGAATGTAACAATATTATGTAGTGCCTTTTATTGGGCATCATGATGATATATATGGTTGGTGGTAACGCCATTAGTTTAACTCTCCGCTTGCTTTGTTATTTGGTTAACGGCAATTATAAGCAAGGGCAACAACACCTACATTATTATTTCTTATTTGGAATATAAGATGGAGAAGATTGTCTATACGTGAAATTACTAAATATTTGAAAATTAACTATCTACATTAAACTTTTTATTTCACGTGCTGTTTTAACCTTAAATTTTACTTTGACAGCACGTGTTAATTAAGGATAATTCATTTGCCCTTCTAATCAAAGTTCATATCCTAGACGCTGTTGGAAAAAAAATCATTTAGTATTAGAGCATTAAATTCATTAGGATCAAACGTTTACCACTATGATAAAATTTATAACTGTTAGCAGAAGCACAAGTTTATTTCCTTCTATAGTGGCAGTGTAAAACCCTATAATAAGCGACACATGGACATGAGGACTGCACCACATAGGTGTCAATAGGCCAGTCTTGTTATGCCTTAGACGGTAGATGATTGCACATTCACGCACGAGCGCATAGAAGAATTGATTGATACACCACTCACAACACATGCATTGTTTATGCTAAAAAATCTTGATCATTGATGTTAGTAAATATAATTTCATATTATTTGATTTGGTTGGTTGAATTTATTGAATGGAACCTAGACGTGATATGATCCATATATTAGCAACAATTCATGAATGTTAAATAATGGAATGTCGTTGCAATAAAGCAAAAATTCTATTTTTTTCCTACAACCTACAATGTGTTTAATATGATTCAAATAAATAAATAAATAAATAAATAAATAAATATATATATATATATATATATATATATATATATAAGATGAAGTTTCTTAATGAGAAAATTAATGTATGATATTTAATTAATTTGAGAGGCTTTTTTATTAATGAATCTTAGGACACAAGATAGGAAGGTGGAAAGCACAGTTCTTTTGTTGTAAGCAAAATATTGACAAATCAATTCGTTTGGTGAAAGAGAAGAAACTTAATCAGAACCCATTAACCCCACGAAAGTGACATTCAAGTAAGCCCATGTTTTTTTGGGAAATTTAGGTTTAGGTGCACTTACCAAACAAGTTTTTCATATAAATCTCCATTTTAAAAAAAGTGTGCAAATAAATGCATGGTGGAAAATATCTTCTCACTTAAGTCCACTTTTCAAATTTATGATTTTAAAAGGTTTATTTTCATACCAAAAATACCATTTTAGGAGAAAACCCTAAAATCTAATGGAATAGTTTGAAATTTTATTTGGCTGCGCATTGGGAAATTTTGAGTTCATGTTCGATCGTTTCTCCAAGTAAAAACATCGATTATAATTTCAATCGAATCGTTTTAGCGAGGCATTTACGATTCGTGTCTGGTTTTCGTTCCTGTTAATCGATTTAGAGAAGTCACAGAAGGTATTTTATACTTTTGTGAATTTTTTTGCTTTCGTATATGTTACAATGGATCTTGGATTTATGATTCTATTGAAATGTAGAGATGAAACGCAAGTTTTGAATGTGAATCCCACATTTTCATACAGTGAGTTAAAATCTATTGCAATCGGTAAATGGTTTGATTACAACTCTGATGCAATGACTTTAAAATATTCTGTACCTGGACATCCTAATTGTTGTTTGAGTAATGATGATGATATGAGAAATATGTTTATTCTGTGTAAGATTATAGATGTTCATTTGGTGACAATTGATGTTTATGATGAAAAAAATGCATATCATGGAGTTTCTTCGGGAAGTATGAATTGGCAGACTGTCGATGGTGGTGGCACTGTGCCGTTTCAATGTGGTGGTGCATGCGAGACAGATGTGCTCGGAGATACTAGGCAAAATAGTGATGTAAGTGAATTACGTGCACAGGGATGTAACTCATCTGCAGGATATGATTCTGACCTTCAAATGTGTAATTCTAAAGGCAAAGAGAAGTTGTTGTTGTGTTCTAGTTGGGCATCAAATATTAGTAGGGTTGGGCAACAGTTTAGTGGTGGTGTAGAAGAGTTTCGCTGTGAATTAAGTAAATATTCGGTTGAGGTTGGGTTTGATTTCAACTATGTAAAAAACAATAAGGATAGGGTAATTGCCGAGTGTGCTACAAAACATGTTGAGGGCTGTGGTTGGTTTGTGAATGCTAGTGTATCAAGAATAGATAGGTCTTTCTACATAAGAAAATTGCAAAACATGCACACATGTGGGCTGAGAGTGATGAAGAACAAATCAAAAAGGATGAGTTCAGTTCTGATATCTGAAATTATTGCGGAACGAGTGTTTTCAAATCAAACCTTCTCTGCAATCGATGTATGTGAGTTAATGAAGAGAGATTACGGCTTGGATATAACATACAATAAAGCATGGAGAAGTGTTGAGAAAGCTAGATCTATTGCTTTTGGAAATTATGATGAATCGTTCTAAGAACTAAATTCATACGTTCACTCGGTGAGAACAATAAATGTTGGAAGTTTTGTAAAGCTTGAAGTTGACGACAACAACCGATTTTCCCGTTTGTTTGTTTCGTTCCGTGCTAGTATTGACAGTTTTAAATTTTGTCGTCAAATGTTATTCCTTGATGGAACGTTTCTGAAATCCAGATTCAAGGGCACCCTTCTGTCTGCTACGGCTCAGGATGGGAATCAAGGTAAATTGACTGTTTTAAATTGCACCAGTTGTGATTTACATACACCAGTTATTATTTACATGCACTAGTAGTGATTTACATTCACCAGTTATAATAACATGCACCAGTTATGATTTACATGCACCAGTTATAATTACATGCAGCAGTTATGATTTACATGCACCAGTTATGATTTACATGCACCAGTTGTAATTACATGCACCAGTTATGATTTACATGCACCAGTTATGAATTACATGCACCAGTTATAATTTACATGCACCATTTATAATTTACATGCACCAGTTATAACTTACATGCACCAGTTAGGATTTACATGCACCAGTTATGATTTACATGCACCAGTTATGATTTTGAACCAGTTATGATTTACATTCACCAGTAATGATTTACATGCACCAGTTATCATTTACATGCATCAGTTATGATTTACATGCACCAGTAATGATTTACATGAACCAGTTATGATTTTGCACCAGTTATCACTTACATGCACCAGTTATGATTTACATGCACCAGTTATCATTTACATGCACCAGTTATGATTTTGCATCAGTTATCACTTACATGCACCAGATATCATTTACATGCACCAGTTATCATTTACATGCACAGTTATGATTTACATGCACAGGTATATAATTTACATGCACCAGTTATAATTTAGATGCACCAATTACAGTTACAAAATTACATGCACCAGTTATGTTTTACATGTACCATTTATGATTTACATGCACCAGTTATGATTTACATGCACCAGTAATGATTTACATGCACCAGTTATGATTTACATGCACCAGTTATGATTTACATGCACCAGTTATGATTTTGCACCAGTTATCATTTACATGCACCAGTTATGATTTTCATGCACAGGTATATAATTTACATGCACCAGTTATAATTTAGATGCACTAATTACAGTTACATAATTACATGCACCAGTTATCATTTCCATGCACCAGTTATGATTTACATGCACCAGTGATAATTACATGCACCAGTTATAATTTACATGCACCAGTTATATAAATTACATGCACCAGTTATATAATTTACATGCATCAGTTATAATTTAAACGCACCAGGTATGATTACATGCACCAGTTAACAGTTACATGCACCAACTATAATTACATATCATTGTTGAATTTCAGTAACCAATCTTGTTCTCCTTTGGTCAACCGTTTGAAGATGACATTTCGTGGTTTGAACTTGAAAGGCTCGTCATCCTTATTGTCTTTAACGCGTGTTGCAACCTCAAAATTATCATCGTCTTGCAATGCTATTATATCTTTACTGGCTTTTTTGGGTTGATCTTTTTCTTTTACAGTAGAGCTTTTTTGTGTTGACCTCCTAGCCCTTTTCAAGGAGGGGTACGTATGGTCGCTATCTTATGGGCCATTTGGTCCAATCTGTTCTTAATTCTTTTCACCATTGATGTCTGTGCCTCGTTTAATTTCACGAGTTCTACATTTTCTTCGCTCAACATCATTGCAGCTGTTTTTGTGCTGCTCAGGTCGTTGTCAACTGCTTCCTTATCCTTTTTTAAACTTTCGATCCGAGCATGTAGCTGTGCAACGATGTTGTCGAGCTCCTCCTTTTGTTTCAGAACTTCGTTATTTCTGGCATGCAATTCTTTCAGCTCTTCTTCTTTCAGCATGATAATTGTTCTTGCTTCTTCCAGCTGTGTTCTTAATTCTGCATTGTCTAGCCACTGGACATCGTGCTCAGAAACAAATGAGTCAAATTTCACCTGCAACTCTTTTAACTCATTTTCCTTTCTCATAAGTTCCTGCTTTGTTTCTTGGAGTTGGGTGGCCAATTCCGCGGATTGTATAAAATCTGGATTTTGAGTTGAATCCATTGGTTCTTCACTTGCCATATTCACATCTTCATGAAATTCATCTCCTTCTCCATCAGTAGCAAACAAAAATTCCTCACCATAGCTTTTGTCAGCAACAATAAAGAGTTGCGCCTCCATCTCGTTATGAACAAACACTTCAACCAACATATCCTCATTGGACATGTCAACATCATCATATAAATTTTCACCACGGGAATGTTCAGAAAGATCAAGCAGTACCTCAGCAATTGTTGCATCAGGGAAATATGCAACTTCTTCTTCTTCATATTCTCTTTTGTCAAATTCGGGTTCTTCATTAAGACTTACAGCTTGATGTTCTTGTCGTTCTGCCACAGATGGTTCTTTATTTTCAATATCTTGTTGCAGGAGTTCAGCTTCCTCATTTGTCAGTGGTAAAAAGCTTTCCAATATCTGGTGCACCAGTTATATTTTCAAGCACCAATTATAAATTTCATGAGAAGCTATATATCATGCAACAATTATCTTTCACGCACCAGTTATGATTATGATGCACCAGTTATAATTGTATGCACCAGTTATAATTGTATGCACCAGTTATGATTTACATGCACCAGTTATGATTTTAATGCACCAGTTATAATTTACATGCACCAGTTATAATTTACATGCACCAGTTATGATTTACATGCACCAGTTATGATTTTGAACCAATTATGATTTACATGCACCAGTAATGATTTGCATGCACCAGTTAACATTTACATGCACCAGTTATCATTTACATGCATCAGTTATGATTTACATGCACCAGTTATGATTTTGCACCAGTTATCACTTACATGCACCAGTTATGATTTACATGCACCAGTTATGATTTACATGCACCAGTTATGAATTTGAACCAGTTATCACTTACAGGCACCAGTTATCATTTACATGAACCATTTATGAATTACATGCACCAGTTATGATTTACATGCACCAGTTATAATTTACATGCACCAGTTATCATTACATGTGTGAGACCCCGTTATTAATCAAGATATTAAGGTGCGATAAGAGAACTAATCATTCATGTGCATATATCAGAGTAGTAGTGTCGTGTTGATTAACCTGAGCTTAAAAGATTACAGTACCAAAAGTTTAAAAGGAATTACACATATTCCTACAAAAGGTACTACACTATAGTCTTACTTTACTCCTTGTAGAAGCTCTACAAAATTTTCTCTAACATGCTAATTATGTACCACTCCTTATAGCTCAGCATATCAACCCCGACCCTGGTTCTCATCATCAAAAGCACCTATTGTGATGTCCCCGAAATGATTAATTGCAATTAAGGCATTAATTATGTTTATATGATTAATTATGTGGATAATCGATTTACGTGTTGAAATTAATTATCACGATGAAATGCTTAGTCACATGATAGGTATGACCCGGGGGGGGGGGGGGGGAGGGGGGGGTTACGTTTTAAGGTGCATGTTATGCATGATAGGAAATGGGGTGTTAACATGATTTAATTGTGTTGATTGTTAATTATGAGGAAAGTATGGATTTAATAAAGTTGGTTGCATTTTTGTACAATGCTTTTAAAATACCATGTTGGGGTATTTTATACATCATGTTAATTTTTGGGTACAATTTAATTAACCCATATACCCCACTATACCCTCTTTCCCCTCACTTTACCCTTTTCACTCTAAAATCCCCAAATTCATCCCAACCCTATCATTTCATCCCATTTTCGTCCAAGCCAAGGAGGAGGAGGAGAAATCCTTGCACACTCTCCATTTGTTGAAATCTTAGTAAGATTTTGGATCCTCAAGAGGTATGGAACCAATCCTAAAGTTTTTATGAAGTTTGGATTTGAAATGGGATGATTTTGAAGTGATTTATATGGGTTCATTTTGTGTATGTTTTGTATGTTGTTGGGTTATGATTTTTTGAAGTGTTTATGTGGGTTTTAGTGAGTTATGATGATGTGGGTGTTGTTGGAAAGTTTGGGTTTGTATGGTATGAGATTGAGCTTTGAAAATGCACAAAAATGGCGAGAAATCGCGCACCAGCAGGTGGCGATCGATCGCCTGAAATGAGGCGATCGATCGCCGATGGCCAGTAGCCATTTCACGTAGCAGGCGATCGATCGCCTAAAATTAAGCGATCGATCGCCGCAAGACAAAAGAACGAGGCGATCGATCGCCTCAAGTAGCGATCGATCGCCACTGTGTAAAACATGGAAAATGATGATTTTTGTTGAATTTTTGGTATTTGGCTATTGTTTAGCTTCTAATATCAATTTGTATGGTTGTGTGGAACCATCCCAGGTGCCAACAACATCGAGAAGATAGAGTTCTTCAATTTCTCCACTTTTGGAATTAAGGTACGTAAGAAGCGTACGAGCATCGGACGGTAACACACTCCTAACTATGACTATGCATTGATTGTATAAGTATTTATGATGACTATGATCATGATTGTGATAAGTAAGTTTATGATGATGATGTTTATGATGATGATTGTGATAAGTAAGTTTATGATGATGATGTTTATGATGATGATTGTGATAAATAAGTTTAAGATGATGATGTTTATGAAGATGATATGATAAGTAAGTTTATAATAATGTTATACGATGTTTATAAAAGGGTAAGATGCCCATATGGTAAGATGTCATACAATGTTATTATGTGGTAAGATGCCACGGGGGTAAGATGCCCATATGGTAAGAGGCCATACGATGTTATTATGTTGTAAGATGCCACGGGGTAAGATGCCCATATGGTAAGATGACATACAATGTTATTATGTGGTAAGATGCCACGGGGTAAGATGCCCATATGGTAAGATGCCATACAATGTTATTATGTGGTAAGATGCCACGAGGTAAGTTGCCCATATGGTAAGAGGCCATACGATGTTATTGTGTGGTAAGATGCCACGGGGTAAGATGCCCATATGCATGAAGGTAAATCAGGGTCAACAAAAAGAAGTTAACGAATAACCAGCAAGTTACTTAACCAAGACTTCGTACATTTACTGTTATATTTTGTTATGATGCTTAAATGATGATGATGTTATAAGATGATGATGTTATAAGATGATGAAGTTATAAGATGATGATATTATAAGATGATGATGCTATAAGATGACGATATTATAAGATGATGATGCTATAAGATGATGATGCTATAAGATGATGATGCTTATATGATGATGATATTATAAGATGATGATATTTATAAGATGATAATGCTTATATGATGATGATGTTGTAAGATGATGATATTTATAAGACGATGATTTTAATCATTCATGTCAAGAATTAATGATTATATGCATGGCTATGAAACAGGGACAACCAAAGAGGGTTAATGCAATTAACCAGGAAGTATATGTTACCAATTATTTTTCATGCATTTATTTATATGCCATTGCCTTATGATGTTAAGTAACGATGTACATGCTCATGATGGGTTGTTCCTGTAGGTACACTTTTGGACCAAAGGGCTAAGGGTCGGGTTGAGGCAGTGAGCTAAAAGGAGCATGAAAGAAGATAGGATACAGGACTTTTGGATAGTCTCTACTCTAGGAGTAGTATAATTCTATCGCTTTAACATTCATTATTGAGAATGTAATGAGTTAAGTTTTGAAATTTCATTGTTGGCCTGAAATCTTATTAGCTCAAAGCTACAACCGGAACCCTAAGACGTTATTAATGCATGTTTAGTCCATAAATTGTGTAATAAGATGATGTTAAGGTAGGAAGACCCTACATTAGTGGTATCAGAGCAGTGGTTAGAGAACCCGGGAATGAGTGAAGGGTAGCCTTAGCAATAAGTTGGCTAGGTGCTTACTTTTAAACATGTTTTATGCATATGTTGCATATGAGTTATATGAAGTTGTACTAACATGTTTTGTTTCTCTAACGATGTATTATATGAACTGCTTTTGGGTATTGTTGTTAACCCTTGTGTTGCAGCATAGCAGCAAATGCTGAAGTAAGTGATGCGATTTCATATGCACTTCTCCGTCGCCCATGCCTCTTGTAGTCTCGACACCCGCTGGAAGAAGTTTGATAACTGATCAGATTGTGTATGACGGCCTCATTTATTTTGAGGGTAACGAGCTGAGGACAGACTTGATTGTTCTGGGAATGTCAGACTTCGAATGCATTGTGGGCATCGATGTGCTGAACAAGTATCAGGCAGTTGTGGACTGCAGACAAGGACTGTCCGATTCAGGTCTGATATGGGAGTCCAATGGACATTCTATGGGGATGGTTCCCGTTCAAGGATTCCGTTAATATCTGCTGTCAAGATGGCACAGTTATTGGAATGAGACCACAAAGGATATCTCATCTATGCTGTTGATATTACTGAAAAAAAGGGGGAAGAGTTAAAGGTTGAGGATGTGCCCGTAGTGGCGGTGTTTCCTGATGTATTTCCGGAAGAGATTCCCGGATTCCCACCGACGAGAGAGGTTGAGTTTGGGATTAAGCTACCAGGGACGTCTACCATTTCTCGTGCCCTGTATAGGATGGCACCAGCGGAGCTAAGGGAGTTAAAGGTTCAGTTGCAAGAGCTCCTTGATAAGGGCTATATACGCCCTAGCGTATCGCCCTGGGGTGCGCCAGTTTTGTTTGTTAAGAAGAAAGATGGTTCGATGCGGCTGCGCATCGATTACAGACAACTGAACAAAGCTACTGTAAAGAATAAGTATCCGCTTCCGAGGATTGATGATTTGTTTGATCAGCTGCAGAGTACGAGGCTCTACAGTAAGATCGATCTGAGATCAGGGTATCATCAGATTCGAGTTCGAGAGGATGATGTACAGAAGACAGCTTCCAGGACTAGATATGGGCACTACGGATTCTTAGTCATGCCTTTTGGGGTGACGAATGCCCTAGCTGTTTTATGAGCCTGATGAACAGAGTGCCCCAACCATGTTTGGATCAGTTCGTCATAGTTTTCATTGACGATGTGCTTATTTACTCTCGAACTGAAGAGGAACACGTAAAGCACTCGAGAACAGTACTCCAGATCCTTAGGGATTGCCAGACCCCTGACACAGCTGACTCAGAAAGGAGTGCCATTCTATTGGTCCGAAGCTTGTGAGGAAAGCTTCCAAGAATTGAAGTGTCATTGACTACGACACATGTATTGGTGATTCCTTCTGAGAATAAGAGGTTTACCTTGTACACGAATGCATCACTGCAGGGTTTGGGCTGCGTGTTGATGCAAGATAAGCATGTGGTGGCTTATGCACGAGGCGATTAAAACCACATGAGGCTAGGTACCCAGTCCATGATTTGGAGCTGGCAGCCGTTATATTTGCCTTGAAAATTTGGAGCCATTACTTGCATGGTACGTCGTTTACCATCTACACGGACCATAAGAGCCTGGAGTTTTGTTCACACAGGCTGAAATTAATATGCGACAAAGAAGATGGATGGACTTACTCAAATATTTTGATTGTGAAATTAAGTACCATCCAGGTGAAGCGAATTTGTTAGCAGACGCCTTAAGCAGGAGGGTGAAGAGTACTGCTGAGGATGCCATGAATTTATCAGCTATGATGACCTCTTGTTGCCATTTGGGCTATGATTTTGATGTGGACACGTCGCCGGTGCGAGTGTCGACCTTATTGGCTGAGCCGGACATATTTGAGGCTATTAGGAAAGCCCAGAGGTCAGATGATGAGGTTCAGAGGTGGTCGTTTTTAGTACTCCGAGGTCAGCCATCAAAGTTTAGAGTGGCTGAGGATGATTCCTTAAGACTCGGCAACCGCTGGATGATCCCAAATACGCCGGAGTTACGTAAAGGAATATCGGGACGGGCTCATAGTAGTCGGTTCAGTATCCACCCAGGAGGAAGGAAAATGTATAAGGACCTAAGTGGTCAGTTCTGGTGGAGACGCATGAAGCGCGATATGATCGCTTTCGTTAAAAGATGTTTGATCTGCCAACAGGTAAAGACAGAAAGGCAGAAGCCTGATGGCGAGCTGAAGAACTTGAAGGTACCTAAGTGGAAGTGGAGGCATATCACTATGGACTTTGTGACCCACTTGCCAAGGACGGCCTCTGGATTTGATGCGATCTGGGTGATCGTGGATAGGCTAACGAAGGTAGCTCACTTCATCCCCTACTGTATGACTTTCACGTATCTAAAGATGGCCCAATTATATGTGTGGGATGTGGTGAGCTTGCTTGAGGTTCCAGTCTCGATTGTGTCTGACAGAGACCCAAGGGTTACTCCACATTTCTGGGAGGGTCTTCGGACAGCTTTGGGCACAGATGTGAGACTGAGTACATGTGGGGTCTTCCCACCTTAACAGTGATTAATAGACAAAGGAAGGACTAATCATGCATTAAGGTAACATCTTAAGGTTTCGGTTGTTACACGAGCTAACAGGATTACAGGCCAAAATACAAAGCTTCAAAAAAAAAAAACAGTTCATTACATTCCAAAAGAATGTCATTTAGATTTACACTACTCCTAGAGTAGATACTAATCATAACTTGAATCCTATACATTCCTGTGTCCCTCGTAGCTCACTGCCTCAACCCGACCCTTAGTCCTTTCGTCCAAAAGCGTACCTACAGGGACAACACATCATGAGCATTTACAATTTCACTTAACAACATAAAAACATTATAATAAATGCATGAAATCTTGGTTAAGTAAATATGCTGGTTATTGATTAACTTCTTAATGTTGTCCCTGATTCAAAATCATGCATATGGGGCATCTTACCCCCGTGGCATCTTACCACAATATCATCGTATGGCCTCTTACCATATGGGGCATCTTACCCCGTGGCATCTTACCACAATACATCGCATGGCTTCTTACCATGTGGGGCACCTTACCCCGTGGCACCTTACCACAATAACATCGCATGGCTACTTACCATGTGGGGCACCTTACCCCGTGGCACCTTACCACAATAACATCGCATGGCTACTTACCATGTGGGGCACCTTACCCCGTGGCACCTTACCACAATAACATCATGTAAACATTATCATATAAGCATCGTATAAACATCATCGTATAAACCTCATCGTATAAACATCATCATTTCATCATGAATACTCATGCAATAAAAGCATAGTTGTAGTATAAAGATGTGTGTTACCGTCCGAAGCCCGTACGCCTCTTACGTACCTTTTCAAAAAGAGGAGGAGTCAACAGACTTTATCTCCTTGATGGTGCCGGTACCTGGGATGGTTCTACAAGACCACATAATACCATTTTAGATGCCTCAAAACCATCTCACATCATAAACTTAACAAAATAAAACATCATTATATTTTTCAACTTTCTGCCTGTCTCGATCGATCGTCCCAAGGTCTCGATCGATCGAGACACTGTGCACTAACAGTGCCTTAGCTTCCTGCCTCGCTCGATCCATCGAAGTATTTTACCGATCGATCGAGAAGCTTCACCAATCGATCGAGAGCTCTGAAAAATCGGGATTTTCCCCAGATTTTTGAGCACTACTTTTCACACCCTCTTTTCTACTTCACAACCCATCTTTCATGCTGAAACTATCATGTGAATAACTTCATAAAATATCCATGTAAGTACTTAAATCAAAGGTTTAACAAAACCTAAGCTAACATGCATCATAACATCATCATAATCTTCATCCTCAATCAACTTTACAGAAAACAGAGTATGTTCTTCTTTGCCCAGATTTTCGAGCACATAGTTTCATAATCTATCACATAAAACATGTAACATGCTCGAATAAACATGCTAGTAGCTACAAAATACTTCAATGCAAGTACTCATACCAAGGTTTCGACCAAACCTATATTAGCATGCATGAAAATCACCCAACCAAACCCAAACTTAACCAAACTTCCCAGAAAACAGAGTATTAAAACCTTACCCCTCTTCTTCCCACAAGAATTCCTTGCTTAATCCACAACTTAGATCCTTCCTTCCTGTAGCTTAGGGGGACGTTTTTGATGCAGAAGAAAAGGGAGAGAGAGGAGAGTGATTGGGGAAGGAGGGATGGGTTGAAAGAAATGATGGGGTATGGGTTGGTCAAGTGGGGGAGGGTGGCCGGTTATTGGGGTAGTGGGTGGCGTGGGATGTGGTGTTTAATTGTGCCCCGGTATATAGTACGATGTATTAAAATATCATCACTCGATATTTTCTAACTTCATTTAATTAATACATCCCTTAAAACACCCAACATATTCCCTACATCATATCATCATAACATAAATCGTGGCCCCCAATTTAAATACACCACAACCCTCTTAAATACATCGTAGCACATAATCATATAACATTTCGGGGGTATTACATTACTCCCCTACTTATAAGATTTCGTCCTCGAAATCCACATGCATCATCAAAACGGAACTAAACATAAATACATACCAGAGAATAGCTCCGGATAGTGCTGCACCATATGCCGTTCCGTCTCCCATGTAGCCTCCTCGACACCCCGACGATCCCACTGAACTTTGACAATCGGTATAACTTTGCTCCGTAGTCTGCGATCCTCTCGATCCAGAATTCTGATTGGTCGTTCTTCGTAGGACAAATCTGAGTCTAACTGAACTTCTGTAGGCTGTAAGACATGAGACGGGTCTGGCTCATATTTCCGTAACATAGAGACATGGAAAACATCGTGTATGACAGACAAGGATGGCGGTAGAGCCAAACGATATGCCAAAGTACCGATACGCTGCAAAACTTCATATGGCCCAACATACCTCGGAGATAACTTTCCCCGCATCCCAAAACGAACCACGCCCCTGAAGGGCGAGATCTTTAAGAAGACCCTGTCTCCTAACTGGAATTGTAGCGGTCGTCGCCGCTTATTGGCATAGGACGCTTGCCTATCCTGGGCCGCTTTCATCTTCAGGCGTATCAACTTTATCTTACCCTCCATATCTCTGATCATATCCGGTCCTCCGACCGCTTTGCTAGTCAAGTCCTCCAATACAGTGGTGATCTACATCGTCGTCCATACAGAGCTTCAAAAGGGGCCATTTGAATGCTCGCCTGATAACTGTTATTATAGGAGAACTCCACCAGCGACACTGAATCCTGCCACGGAGTATCAAACTCCAAAACACATGCCCTCAACATGTCCTCGAGCGTCTGAATGGTACGCTCTGTTTGGCCGTCTGTCTGAGGGTGATAGGCCGTACTCAGTCTCACCTCTGTGCCCAAAGCTGCCTGGAGACCCTCCCAAAAATGTGAAGTGAACCTCGGGTCCCTGTCAGACACTATTGAGACTGGAATACCATGCAACCTCACCACATCCCGTATATATATCTGGGCCATCTTCAAGTATGTATATGACATACTGTAAGGGATGAAATGAGCCGTCTTCGTCAGCCTATCTACGATCACCCAGATCGCATCAAATCCTGAGGCCGTCCTTGGCAAGTGGGTCACAAAGTCCATAGATATATGCTCCCACTTCCATTCAGGCACTTCTAAGCTTTTCAGCTCTCCACCAAGCCTCTGCCTCTCTGCTTTTACCTGCTGGCAGATCAAACATCTTTTAACAAAAACGATTACTTCTCGCTTCATGCGTCTCCACCATAATTGATCGCATAGATCTTTGTACATCTTCTTTCCCTCTGGGTGGATACTGAATCGACTACTGTGGGCTCGCTCCAATATCCCTCTACGCAGTTCTGGTGTATTTGGGACTACCCATCGGTTGCCCAGTCTCAAAGAATCATCCTCAGCCACTCTGAACTTGGATGGCTGACCCTGAAGTACCAATGATGTCCACCTCTGAACCTCACTATCCGACTTCTGGGCCTTCCTGATCGCCTCAAATATGTCTGGCTCCGCCAATAGGGTCGACACTCGTACAGGCGACGTGTCTACATCGAAATCATAGCCCAGTTGGCAATAAGACGTCATCAAGGCCGACAAACACATAACATCCTCTGCAGTACTCTTCACTTTCCGACTTAAGGCGTCTGCTATCAAGTTGACTTTACCCGGATGGTACTCAATTTCACAATCATAATCTTTGAGCAAATCCATCCACCTTCTTTGTCTCATATTCAACTCCGTCTGAGTGAATAAGAACTTCAGGCTCTTATGGTCCGTATATATAGTGAAAGGCGTGCCATACAAGTAATGCCTCCAGATCTTCAAGGCGAATATGATGGCCGCCAATTCTAAATCATGCACTGGATACCTAGCCTCGTGTGGCTTCAGCTGCCTCGATGCATAAGCCACCACATGCTTATCTTGCATCAACACACAGCCCAAGCCCTGTAATGACGCATCCGTATACAAGGCGAACCTCTTATCCTCAGACGGAATCACCAGCACAGGCGCTGTAGTCAAACGACGCTTCAGCTCTTGGAAGCTTCCCTCACAAGCCTCAGACCAAAAGAAGGGGACTCCTTTCTGAGTCAGCTGTGTCAGGGGTTTGGCAATCTTCGAGAAACCTTCGACGAAACGTCGGTAATAACCTGCCAAACCGAGGAAACTCCGTATTTCCGGTACAGAAGTGGGTGCAGCCCACTCCATCACAGCCTCAATCTTCCTGGGATCCACAGATATCCCATGGCTAGATATGACATGGCCTAAGAATACCACGCTGTCCAACCAGAACTCGCACTTGCTAAGCTTTGCATATAACTGATGATCCCTAAGGATCTGAAGCACTGTCCTCAAGTGCCTTACATGCTCTTCTTCAGTCCGAGAGTAAATAAGTATGTCGTCAATGAAAACTATGACGAACTGATCCAAATACGGTTGGAATACCTTGTTCATCAAACTCATGAAGACAGCTGGGGCATTCGTCACTCCAAAAGGCATAACCAGGAATTCATAGTGCCCATATCTTGTCCTGAAAGCCGTCTTCTGAACATCATTTTCTCTTACTCGAATCTGATGGTACCCCGACCTCAGATCGATTTTACTGTAGAGCTTCGTACCCTGCAACTGATCGAACAAGTCATCGATCCTCGGAAGTGGATACTTGTTCTTTACTGTAGCTTTGTTTAACTGCCTATAGTCAATGCATAGACGCATCGATCCATCTTTCTTCTTAACAAATAAGACAGGTGCACCCCATGGCGATACGCTAGGGCGTATGTAGCCCTTATCAAGGAGTTCCTGCAACTGTATCTTTAACTCCCTTAACTCTGCTGGTGCCATCCTATACGGGGCACGAGAAATTGCAGACGTCCCTGGTAGCAGCTCAATCCCAAACTCGACCTCTCTCGTCGGGGGGAATCCGGGAATCTCCTCCGGAAAGACATCAGGAAACTCCGCCACTACGGGCACATCCTCAACCTTTAATTCCTTCCTCTTTTCCGTCATATCAACAGCATAGATAAGATATCCTGTATGACCTCGTTCCAATAACTGCGCCATCTTGACAGCAGATATTAACGGAATCTTCGGACGGGAACCATCCCCATAAAATGTCCACTGGACTCCCAATACAGATCTAAATCGGACAGTCCTCTGCCTACAGTCTACCACTGCCTGATACTTATTCAGAACATCGATGCCCACAATGCAATCGAAGTCTGTCATTCCCAGCACAATCAAATCTGATCTTAACTCATTATCCTCAAAATAAATGAGGCCATCATAAATGATCTGATCCGTAGTCAAACTTCTTTCAGCGGGGGTCGAGACCATAAGAGGCATGGGGGACGGAGAAGTGCATATGTGGTGCCTTTCAACAAAACTCGTCGACACAAAAGAGTGTGACGCACCTGTGTCTATCAATATAAGAGCAGGGTGCGTAAATAAAAGACACGTACCCGCTATAACTTCCTCCGGAGCCGCTGTAGCCTGCTCCCTCGTCAAAACATACACCTGACCCTGAGGTGGCCCCGTGGGCTGACCTCCATACTGCCTCGGTGCAAAAGGTGGTTTGTGCGGTGTCGCTCTATCCGCAGGCCTCCCCGCAGGGTTCTGCTGTCTTCCCCTGTTGGGACACTGTCGAGCGAAGTGGCCTCTGTCGCCACAGACATAGCAGCCAACACAGTCCTTCGCCAAGTGTGATAGTCCACATATAGTGCACTGAGCTCTTCCAGATCTATCTCCCTGAGGCTGTCCTCTCCCAGATGGAGTATCATTCCTACTTTTTCCTTTCCATCGATTCTCGGGTCTCTTGCCACTGAATCTCGATGCTGAAGTGTTCCACCTAGGCTTAAACGGATCACCCCTGGGCTTCAAGTGGTCAGAAGTAGATTTCTGAGGGGGTGCTGGAGGTGGCACTGCATCAGGATATGCACCAACTCCCAGTTCAGCTAGCTCAGCTCATGAGAGTGCATCATCAAAACAGGCAGAGCCATAAGTGATCACCCTGTCATACAGTTCAGGCCTCAAGCCCTTCATGAAATTCCGCATCTTCGCTTGAGTGCTTGCAGCTATGTGTGGCACATATCGTAGTAAGGAACAGTAATGTAGAGCATAGTCAGATACAGGCATGGTACCTTGTCTTAAACTGGTAAACTCATCCTCCTTGGCCTGTCTTGCAGCGGCTGAGAAATAGCGGTTCAGAAACCGCGTTCGGAACATCTTCCAATTCACCTCTTGTCCCTGAGCCTCTTGCTCAATCACTGTGGTTTTCCACCACATCAGTGCCTTCTTGGACAGCTGAAATTCTGCAAATCTGATCCAGGCCGTCTTTGCACAAGGCGCTGCCACAAATATCTGTTCGATCCTCTCTAACCATTCTCAGCTTTCTCTCCTGATTCAGTTCCCTCGAACATCGGAGGTCGATACATCATAAACTGAGCCAAGTCCCCAGGTAGCAACTGCTGTTCAGAGGGTTCTTCGCCCAAGGCTGGTGGTGGCAATGGATTCGTACGCCCAGCACTTGCATTTACACTAATGGCGTCACCCACTTCTATGTTTGCTGCCATGCTGCAACGCAAGGGTTAATAACAACACCAAAAGCAGTTCATAAAACTCATCGTTAGATAATTGAACATGTTAGCATAACATCTTCTTCTTTACGAAATAACATACATATAAACATGTTCAAAAGTAAGCACCTAGCTAACTTATTGCTAAGGCTACCCTTCGCTCATTCCCGAGTTATCTAACCACTGCTCTGATACCACTAATGTGGGGTCTTCCCACCTTAACAGTGATTAATACAAAGGAAGGACTAATCATGCATTAAGGTAACATCTTAAGGTTTCGGTTGTTACACGAGCTAACAGGATTACAGGCCAAAATACAAAGCTTAAAAAAAAAAACAGTTCATTACATTCCAAAAGAATGTCATTTAGATTTACACTACTCCTAGAGTAGATACTAATAATAACTTGAATCCTATACATTCCTGTGTCCCTCGTAGCTCACTGCCTCAACCCGACCCTTAGTTCTTTCGTCCAAAAGCGTACCTACAGGGACAACACATCATGAGCATTTACAATTTCACTTAACAACATAAAAACATTATAATAAATGCATGAAATCTTGGTTAAGTAAATATGCTGGTTATTCATTAACTTCTTAATGTTGTCCCTGATTCAAAATCATGCATATGGGGCATCTTACCCCCGTGGCATCTTACCACAATATCATCGTATGACCTCTTACCATATGAGGCATCTTACCCCGTGGCATCTTACCACAATACATCGCATGGCTTCTTACCATGTGGGGCACCTTACCCCGTGGCACCTTACCACAATAACATCGCATGGCTACTTACCATGTGGGGCACCTTACCCCGTGGCACATTACCACAATAACATCGCATGGCTACTTACCATGTGGGGCACCTTACCCCGTGGCACCTTACCACAATAACATCATGTAAACATTATCATATAAGCATCGTATAAACATCGTATAAACATCATCATTTCATCATGAATACTCATGCAATAAAAGCATAGTTGTAGTATAAAGATGTGTGTTACCGTCCGAAGCCCGTACGCCTCTTACGTACCTTTTCAAAAAGAGGAGGAGTCAACAGACTTTATCTCCTTGATGGTGCCGGTACCTGGGATGGTTCTACAAGACCACATAATACCATTTTAGATGCCTCAAAACCATCTCACATCATAAACTTAACAAAATAAAACATCATTATATTTTTCAACTTTCTGCCTGTCTCGATCGATCGGCCCAAGGTCTCGATCGATCGAGACACTGTGCACTAACAGTGCCTTAGCTTCCTGCCTCGTTCGATCCATCGAAGTATTTTACCGATCGATCGAGAAGCTTCACCGATCGATAGAGAAATCCTTCGATCGATCGGCATCACAATTTTAAAACATACATTAGACCCACTGTCTCGCTCGATCGATCGGAACCAAATCTCGATCGATCGAGAGCTCTGAAAAATCGGGATTTTCCTCAGATTTTTTAGCACTACTTTTCACACCGTCTTTTCTACTTCACAACACATCTTTCATGCTGAAACTATCATGTGAATAACTTCATAAAATATCCATGTAAGTACTTAAATCAAAGGTTTAACAAAACCTAAGCTAACATGCATCATAACATCATCATAATCTTCATCCTCAATCAACTTTACAGAAAACAGAGTATGTTCTTCTTTGCCCAGATTTTCGAGCACATAGTTTCATAACTAGAAATCTATCACATAAAACATGTAACATGCTCGAATAAACATGCTAGTAGCTACAAAATACTTCAATGCAAGTACTCATACCAAGGTTTCGACCAAACCTATATTAGCATGCATGAAAATCACCCAACCAAACCCAAACTTAACCAAACTTCCCAGAAAACAGAGTATTAAAACCTTACCCCTCTTCTTCCCACAAGAATTCCTTGCTTAATCCACAACTTAGATCCTTCCTTCCTGTAGCTTAGGGGGACGTTTTTCATGCAGAAGAAAAGGGAGAGAGAGGAGAGTGATTGGGGAAGGAGGGATGGGTTGAAAGAAATGATGGGGTATGGGTTGGTCAAGTGGGGGAGGGTGGCCGGTTATTGGGGTAGTGGGTGGCGTGGGATGTGGTGTTTAATTGTGCCCCGGTATATAGTACGATGTATTAAAATATCCTCACTCGATATTTTCTAACTTCATTTAATTAATACATCCCTTAAAACACCCAACATATTCCCCACATCATATCATCATAACATAAATCGTGGCCCCCAATTTAAATACACCACAACCCTCTTAAATACATCGTTGCACATAATCATATAACATTTCAGGGGTATTACAGTACAGCTTATCACCCTCAGTCAGATGGCCAGACAGAGCATACCATTCAGACGCTCGAAGATATGTTGAGGGCATGTGTTTTGGAGTTTGATACTCCATGGCAGGATGCAGTGCCATTGGTGGAGTTCTCCTATAATAACAGCTATCAGGCGAGCATTCAAATGACCCCTTTTGAAGCTCTTTACGGATGACGATGTAGGTCACTGCTATATTGGGAGGACTTGACTAGAAAGCGGTCGGAGGACCGGATATGATAAAGGAAATGGAAGAAAAGATTAAGTTGATACGCCAAAAGATGAAAGCGGCCCAGGATAGGCAAGCAGCCTATGCCAATAAGCGACGACGACGCTAGAATTCCGAGTAGGAGACAAGGTCTTCTTGAAAATCTCACCCTTCAGGGGTGTAGTTCGTTTTGGTATGCGGGGAAAGTTATCCCCGAGGTATATTGGGCCATATGAAGTATTGCAGCGTATCGGTATTTTGGCCTACCGTTTGGCTCTACCGCCGTCTTTATCTGGGATTCATGATGTTTTCCACGTTTCTATGCTACGAAAGTATGAGCCAGACCCGTCTCATGTTTTACAGCCTACTGAAGTGCAGTTGGACTCATATGTATCCTGCGTTGAACGACCGGTCAGAATTCTGGATCATGAGGATCGCAGATTACGAAGCAAGATTATACCGATGGTCAAAGTTCAGTGGGATCGTCGGGGTGTCGAGGAGGCTATGTGGGAGACAGAGCGGCATATGGTACAACACTACCTTGAACTATTCTCTGGTATGTGAGTTATGTTTAGTTTCTTTTGGGGTAAGTGCATGCGATTTCGAGGATGAAATCTTATAAGTAGAGGAGTAATGTGATGTCCCCGAAATGATTAATTGCAATTAAGGCATTAATTATGTTTATATGATTAATTATGTGGATAATCAATTTACGTGTTGAAATTAATTATCACGATGAAATGCTTAGTCACATGATAGGTATGACCCGGGGGGGTTACGTTTCAAGGTGCATGTTATGCATGATAGGAAATTGGGTGTTAACATGATTTAATTGTGTTGATTGTTAATTATGAGGAAAGTATGGATTTAATAAAGTTGGTTGCATTTTTGTACAATGCTTTTAAAATACCATGTTGGGGTATTTTATACATCATGTTAATTTTTGGGTACAATTTAATTAACCCATATACCCCACTATACCCTCTTTCCCCTCACTTTACCCTTTTCACTCTAAAATCCCCAAATTCATCCCAACCCTATCATTTCATCCCATTTTCGTCCAAGCCAAGGAGGAGGAGGAGAAATCCTTGCACACTCTCCATTTGTTGAAATCTTAGTAAGATTTTGGATCCTCAAGAGGAATGGAACCAATCCTAAAGTTTTTATGAAGTTTGGATTTGAAATGGGATGATTTTGAAGTGATTTATATGGGTTCATTTTGTGTATGTGTTGTATGTTGTTGGGGTATGATTTTTTGAAGTGTTTATGTGGGTTTTAGTGAGTTATGATGATGTGGGTGTTGTTGGAAAGTTTGGGTTTGTATGGTATGAGATTGAGCTTTGAAAATGCACAAAAATGGCGAGAAATCGCGCACCAGCAGGTGGCGATCGATCGCCTGAAATAAGGTGATCGATCGCCGATGGCCAGTAGCAATTTCACGTAGCAGGTGATCGATCGCCGATGGGGGTAGCCATTTCACGTAGCAGGCGATCGATCGCCTAAAATTAAGCGATCGATCGCCGCAAGGCAAAAGAACGAGGTGATCGATCGCCTCAAGTAGCGATCGATCGCCACTGTGTAAAACATGGAAAATGATGATTTTTGTTGAATTTTTGGTATTTGGCTATTGTTTAGCTTCTAATATCAATTTGTATGGTTGTGTGGAACCATCCCAGGTGCCAACAACATCGAGAAGATATAGTTCTTCAATTTCTCCACTTTTGGAATTAAGGTACGTAAGAAGCGTACGAGCATCGGACGGTAACACACTCCTAACTATGACTATGCATTGATTGTATAAGTATTTATGATGACTATGATGATGATTGTGATAATTAAGTTTATGATGATGATGTTTATGATGATGATTGTGATAAGTAAGTTTATGATGATGATGTTTATGATGATGATTGTGATAAATAAGTTTAAGATGATGATGTTTATGAAGATGATATGATAAGTAAGTTTATAATAATGTTATACGATGTTTATAAAAGGGTAAGATGCCCATATGGTAAGATGTCATACAATGTTATTATGTGGTAAGATGCCACGGGGTAAGATGCCCATATGGTAAGAGGCCATATGATGTTATTATGTGGTAAGATGCCACGGGGTAAGATGCCCATATGGTAAGATGCCATACAATGTTATTATGTGGTAAGATGCCACGGGGTAAGATGCCCATATGGTAAGATGACATACAATGTTATTATGTGGTAAGATGCCACGGGGTAAGATGCCCATATGGTAAGAGGCCATACAATGTTATTATGTGGTAAGATGCCACGGGGTAAGATGCCCATATGGTAAGAGGCCATACGATGTTATTGTGTGGTAAGATGCCACGGGGTAAGATGCCCATATGCATGAAGGTAAATCAAGGTGTGATGTCCGGGAATTAATGGTGTTAATCCCGGTGTAGTATTAATCCTGGATGGATTTTTTTTAATTGTAAGCAATTAGGAATTAATTGCGGTTTGGGTCTCCCGAGGTTGTTAGATTGGGCATTTGTGATCGTTGGATCCAAAGGTTGAGATTGTATTCTCATTTTGGTGGAAAGCCTATGATTTGGGTTTTTAGTGGGACTTGGAGTCCGGGGTGCCTTGTGTTGGGGCCAGTCTGGGGATTTGATGTTGGAGGGTGAGTTTTTGAAAACAGATGATTTTTAATGAATCATGATGTATTTGCGGAGGTTTTGGTGTGTTGGGGTATTTTGCTATATATACCCGTTGGACTCGGGATTCCGTCATTTGGAATCCATTTCTCTCCTCTCCTCCCCCTCTCACGCCACCTTCGCCCCAAACCCTTCCCCTTCCCTTTGGTTGAAGCAAAATCGTTAGAACTCGATTATGGGGGCCGGATTTCTTGAAGAAAGATAGGTAATATTCTTCTCCTCTCTTTTGGCTTCAATTTGATTGTGGTTTTGTGTTGTGTGGTTGAGTTTTGGGTTGGTTATGGCATTTGGGGGTTTTGGGTTAAAATCCAAAATGTTGATTTCAGTGTTTTCATGGAGTTTAATTGTTGTATTTGAGGCATTGAGGTGGTATGGGGTGTTGGTTTGGAGTTGGGTGTGAAAAACACCATTAGAACTCGAGTTTTTCGAAAAATCGCAGTCCGCGATCGATCTTGGCGAGGCGCCGATCGATCGCGACATGCTACTGGAATTTGTAGAAGATGTACAGTATCGGCGATCGATCGCGAAAAGGGGGCGATCGATCGCGAGGGTCTCAGCGATCGATCGCGAGATGTGGCGATCGATCGCGGATTGATTTTTTTCGGGCAGTAGGCTTGCGCGATCGATCGCGCCTGATGGGCGATCGATCGCGGCACTGTTCACCTGCATGGATTTTCGAATATGTTGGAAAATGTTGGGATTTTGGAACCGAGGTCTAAAGGGCCGACTTCCGGAGTGTTGTTCACATTCCAATGAGAATGTTAGGCTTTTAAAATGGTTTGATTGGAACCAAGCTTATTAAACGGAATTTTTGGTTGGGTTTTTGGCTATCTGTTAATCATATAAAATGGAATATTTTGGGTAGTATGCATGCTTAGCCGGGGGGCTTTTATTTTGGTAATCGTCATGGATTGACGATATGATTGGGAGTCTTGAACGTGCGTGGGCACGTGATCGCATGCTTATTCTTGATTTTGAGTCGTTTATGTGTTTTAGCACATATTTCTCTAGGCATGGGACTCAAGGAAGGTTTGGCTTGGACTACGGAGACTTAAGGTACGTGGGACGTACGAGCATAACCTATTATAGTATTGCAACTGTAATATGCATGGTTTGTGATAATGGTATTAAATGGGCATTGGAATACATGGTGTATGGTAATGGTATTATATGGACATTGCAATATCTGGCATGTGGTAAGTATTGAAATGCATGGTGCATTATATTTACTTCAAATGGATAATGATATGCATGGTATATGGTAACTGTGATAAATAGACATACATTGGAAATCATAGGGTGCCGCTTTAGAGCGAGCAACGATTGGGTGTTGTCGCCGTTGAGCACTACCGGTTATGACGCCGCTATTGTTGAGCGTGCGCTGGGTTAAGAATGCCGCTATTGTGGAGCGAGCAATGTTACGGGAACATGGAATCCTTGGTTAAATATATGTGAAATCTATGGCCTATGTATAATGATTTTACATATTGATTATGGAGCTGACATGATAGAACTGTATTAGTTAATCTATATGGTGATTAACTGGCTTTGGGAATTTGATGAGTTTGGTTATTTTGAGAACAGGGACAATGCATGGGATCCCGGATGAGGGTATTGCCATCCAGGGAGTATCATTTAAATTATGGCATTTACATTCTGTAAATTATGAATTGCAATATTATTATTTTGTGATTGGTGGTATTGGTATGCTCACCCCGTGTGGGGGCTGTCTCTGTTGGGGCAGGTAACACAGGTGTAGCGGCTTTGGAGTCGAGCTCGGGCTTTTGGTTGGAGGTACTTCCAGGATCGAGGTACCAGAGCTGGTTGGATGGACGCTCAGATCCAGTGTTGAGATCGAGTTGTGCTTGGAAGGTGCTTCCAGGATAGAAGTACCAGTAGCGGTATCCGGTATAGTGTTTTATGCATCAAATACACGTTTATTCATTGAGTACACCTTACGTGTATATGGGATGTATAAATGGGCTATGGCCTCTTTCTGTTCATTATGGTTGCATGCAATTAATTATGGAAATTGCTAAATGAACTAAGAGCATATTAGTGTATTATGTGGGTGCATGTTATGTGAATAATAATGGTAGGGGGAATTTGAATATTGGGAATTGAATGCAAGAAATTTTCTGGGTAGCATACGGTGTTGCACTTGCATAGGGTTTTTCCCCTGATGGTATGAGTATATGCACTCATGGTATGGCTTAATGCACTAATTACGGGTTAAGGGCACGGGGGTCCTTACATTAGTGGTATCAGAGCAGTGGTTAGCTCTTTGGGGCTGTTGAGGGCCTAGGAACATGTTATTGGGAATGAGAAGCACATACTTATGCATGATTGCTTATGTGCGTTTATGATATGTGTTCATCATTGGCATATGTGTTGCTAACCATGGTGGTTGCAGGGTCTTATGAGACATGGACTATGCATTACGGTTGCATAGGTATACATCGGAGTGATGATTTTAATGCTTTGCCGCTACATGTTGGAGCGAGGTGCATTAAAATACACTCATGGCGATGTTTATGGGAATACGGATTATGCATTACGGTTGCATGCACGTCGAAGCGATGATGCCGCTGTCGTGTCGAAGCGATGGTAAATGCCGCTGTCACGTCGAAGCGATGATGCCGCTGTCGTGCCGAAACAATTATTGAAATACGGGTTATGCATTACGGTTGCATGCATGGCGTAGCGATATGAATACTTGCCGCTGTCGTATTATAGCGATGAAGAATATTTGCCGCAAATATGTCGAAGCGAAGGAAAATGCCGCTGTCATATTATTATTGCGAGGGATATTATGCCGCTAATACGTCGAAGCGAAGGGTATTTCCGCTGTCATGCCGGAATGATGGTAAATGCCGCTGTCGTGTCGAAGCGATGGTAAATGCCGCTGTCACGTCGAAGCGATGGTACCACCGTCATGTCGAAACGATGATGCCGCTGTCGTGTCGAAGCGATGATACATGCCGCTGTCACGTCGAAGCGATGATGCCGTTGTCATGACGTAGCGATGTGATCGGGAACAAAGTACTACATGAGTGTGAGTACCTCTTGAGTCCGCGATTATCCGGGTATTTTATTGGCGATGGTTCCGCCGGGTATTTTATTGGCAATGGTTACGCCGGGTATTTTATTGGCGATGGTTACGCCGGGTATTTTATTGGCGATGGTTACGCCGGGTATTTTGTTGGCGATGGTTACGCCGGGTATTTTATTGGCGACGGTTACGCCGGGTATTCTATTGGCGATGGTTTATACCGCCGGATATCTATAGCGACATTTTATGCCGCTGACTCCATGGCGAGGGATCATGCCGCTGATTCGATAGCGATGGGTTATACCGCTATGTGTGTAGCACTGGATTATGCCGCCTACGAGCGATGGGTGCTGCTTATGTACCGCTGGTGGACGATGGATACAGGTATTCCGCTATCTCGATAGCGATGAGGTATGGCATATTACTTTTGTTATCAGTATGGTGATTATGGTGTATTATTATTTACCGTCATGTGTTTGACGATGAGATTATGGATGTCGTGTATCGACAGGTACCGTCATATGTTCGACGATGTTATTTGGGATAACTATGTGGACGCTTGGCGTCATTTTGGTGATTTATGCATTCATGTTTATGTATATGGTTGTATGGTTTGAGTGCCGATGGTGGGCACATGGTAGGGTCTGGGTATTTAGTTGACGAGACCTTTTGCCGAGCAGGTTTGCTCGATGGATCATTGATGCATTGTACCGGTGAGAGTACGCATCGTATTATGGAGGTATATTATTGACGAGCAATGATACCCTTGGGTATGCTCGCTGGGATGGCTAAGGCCAAGTGAATGGTGGTAAGAGTAGTCATTGAGGAAACTACTCGCTTGTTATTGTGATGAGGAGTAAACATGGTTACACCCACCCTAAGGGCGTGGAAGAAGTCCTAATGGATTAGGATTGCATGATAATTGAGCGTGGACGCCGGGTTGTCCAGTGTGCTTTGGTGTTTTAGAGATATGTTGGGCAATGACCCACAACTCTAATGGTTTGGGCGGTATGGTATACCGGGATGGAATGTGTGTCGCGTTAATAGGTTGGTATAAGCCTATGGGACCAGCGAATCACTAGCCAGGTATTGTTGCAGTGCTTTAGTGTGCTTGTGGTAGCTATTATAATGCTCGTTGGATTCGAGTTTGGTGAATCGTATGGTGATACGATGAGGGTTATGGTAGACTCTTGTAGTCTCTATGTGGCATGGTGTTTGAGGTAGGGAATACCTCACGGGGACGTTATACGTCATTGTTTTGAGGGACTTGTGCTGGGACAGCTCAAGTTTGTTGGTATTACCAACGTGAGTGTCAACAAGTCGTGGTTAGCTCTAGTTGAGCATCCTTGCATATGGCATGCAATGGGAGTCACAATGGTTTGTGAGATATAGTTAGTGGGGTGACACTACTATATTGATTTTTTTTATCTCTTGGAGAGATTTGGATTGTACTGTCTTGGAGACAGCTTGCATCGGTCGTGGTTTGATTGTAAGTCAGCCATGGTAAGCATTACTGATGTTGGACCGAGTAATGGATTTCTTACCTCGGTGAGACGTTTGAGGAGACGTCTTCGGGGAGATGCTCGATTTTGGAGTACTATGGTATTAGTACAGAGCATCGTTGGAAGGTGTATACATGGCGTATACGGATTTTTGGATTGGGTAATGGTAGTATTGATGCACTACTCTAACCAATTGTATATTTCTGGGTTCCGGGATATGTTTTGGTATTAATATACCAGGTTTTCCGAACGGTAATTCGAGGATTGGAGGATCATGGATTCATGACTTCTTCCTTGAGAGGAAGACGGTATTGTGATTCCTACCGGTTGAATCTTTTGGGGAGATTCGTTATTTTGGTTCGTGTGGTGGTGATGTTGAAATCACACCCTTTGGTTTTGGTTTGTCAACCATCATTCTCCGTGGGGCGAGAATAATCGGGGTTTGACAGTTGGTTTTGGGATTTGGGTGTGATTGGAGATACCCGAGTCTATTGCATTGTGTATGCATGTTGTGATTGGTGTTTGGGCATGTATGCCGTGAGTGTATACGAATGCCAATGTTATTTTGTTCATTGTTGAACGTCGAGTTGTATGCTTGGTTTGGTGAATCTCCGGTGTGAGATTGTGGGACCTCGAGATCGGTAATCTCGCTGGCACGATGCATTCTGATGAATGATCGTGAGGGTTGTTTGACTTCCCCGGAGGAGGGATTGTTGTGTTTTGAAACCATGGTAGTTCTTGCTGGTTAATTCGATAGCCTCCCTGTTTTAGGATTGTAAAATCCCAGGATAGCAAGGGGTGGCCAGGACTCGGATTTGTTTGGTGTCGTGGTTGACACGCATGGCGGGGATGCAAGTGATTGTTTTGCGTGACCTCTGTGGAACTTGAGACTTTGTGGAGTCTTGAGGGTGTGTCGGGACCAAGATATGATTTCTTGGAACACACCGGTGTAAACATCCTCGGTGATGTGTTTTGTGTGGATCAGTGACCGTGGGTAACCCGGTCCGGGTTGCAAGTGGTGCAACTACTCCTTTGGAGGAGATGGGCTGGGAAGCGGAACCGGATTTTCTGTGAGTATACTGTCGTATGCTAGTAGTCCTCATCATAACGATGCGTGTTAAGCATCGTGGACAAGTAATGGAGATATCATGGAGAGATATCTATGTCGAGATTAATGAAGGTTTGGTTGAGTTTCAGTCATGGTGGACTGACTTCTGGGACGATTCACGTCGAGGTATGTTGTTATCTTTCGGGTTGTATTGGTTTTGGCGGTTGCTCTATTTTAGGTCTTAGTGCGAGACTGGTATTCTCGCAGTTGTTAATTCGATTCTAAGGTGGTTCAGAATCGGGGTCTTGGCTTTGTTTTGTTTGTGTAGTCCTGGTGTTACGCGGAGTACACCGGTGCAATTTCGGGGACGAAATTTTATTAGTAGGGGATAATTGTGATGTCCGGGAATTAATGGTGTTAATCCCGGTGTAGTATTAATCCTGGATGGATTTTTTTTAATTGTAAGCAATTAGGAATTAATTGCGGTTTGGGTCTCCCGAGGTTGTTAGATTGGGCATTTGTGATCGTTGGATCCAAAGGTTGAGATTGTATTCTCATTTTGGTGGAAAGCCTATGATTTGGGTTTTTAGTGGGACTTGGAGTCCGGGGTGCCTTGTGTTGGGGCCAGTCTGGGGATTTGATGTTGGAGGGTGAGTTTTTGAAAACAGATGATTTTTAATGAATCATGATGTATTTGCGGAGGTTTTGGTGTGTTGGGGTATTTTGCTATATATACCCGTTGGACTCGGGATTCCGTCATTTGGAATCCATTTCTCTCCTCTCCTCCCCCTCTCACGCCACCTTCGCCCCAAACCCTTCCCCTTCCCTTTGGTTGAAGCAAAATCGTTAGAACTCGATTATGGGGGCCGGATTTCTTGAAGAAAGATAGGTAATATTCTTCTCCTCTCTTTTGGCTTCAATTTGATTGTGGTTTTGTGTTGTGTGGTTGAGTTTTGGGTTGGTTATGGCATTTGGGGGTTTTGGGTTAAAATCCAAAATGTTGATTTCAGTGTTTTCATGGAGTTTAATTGTTGTATTTGAGGCATTGAGGTGGTATGGGGTGTTGGTTTGGAGTTGGGTGTGAAAAACACCATTAGAACTCGAGTTTTTCGAAAAATCGCAGTCCGCGATCGATCTTGGCGAGGCGCCGATCGATCGCGACATGCTACTGGAATTTGTAGAAGATGTACAGTATCGGCGATCGATCGCGAAAAGGGGGCGATCGATCGCGAGGGTCTCAGCGATCGATCGCGAGATGTGGCGATCGATCGCGGATTGATTTTTTTCGGGCAGTAGGCTTGCGCGATCGATCGCGCCTGATGGGCGATCGATCGCGGCACTGTTCACCTGCATGGATTTTCGAATATGTTGGAAAATGTTGGGATTTTGGAACCGAGGTCTAAAGGGCCGACTTCCGGAGTGTTGTTCACATTCCAATGAGAATGTTAGGCTTTTAAAATGGTTTGATTGGAACCAAGCTTATTAAACGGAATTTTTGGTTGGGTTTTTGGCTATCTGTTAATCATATAAAATGGAATATTTTGGGTAGTATGCATGCTTAGCCGGGGGGCTTTTATTTTGGTAATCGTCATGGATTGACGATATGATTGGGAGTCTTGAACGTGCGTGGGCACGTGATCGCATGCTTATTCTTGATTTTGAGTCGTTTATGTGTTTTAGCACATATTTCTCTAGGCATGGGACTCAAGGAAGGTTTGGCTTGGACTACGGAGACTTAAGGTACGTGGGACGTACGAGCATAACCTATTATAGTATTGCAACTGTAATATGCATGGTTTGTGATAATGGTATTAAATGGGCATTGGAATACATGGTGTATGGTAATGGTATTATATGGACATTGCAATATCTGGCATGTGGTAAGTATTGAAATGCATGGTGCATTATATTTACTTCAAATGGATAATGATATGCATGGTATATGGTAACTGTGATAAATAGACATACATTGGAAATCATAGGGTGCCGCTTTAGAGCGAGCAACGATTGGGTGTTGTCGCCGTTGAGCACTACCGGTTATGACGCCGCTATTGTTGAGCGTGCGCTGGGTTAAGAATGCCGCTATTGTGGAGCGAGCAATGTTACGGGAACATGGAATCCTTGGTTAAATATATGTGAAATCTATGGCCTATGTATAATGATTTTACATATTGATTATGGAGCTGACATGATAGAACTGTATTAGTTAATCTATATGGTGATTAACTGGCTTTGGGAATTTGATGAGTTTGGTTATTTTGAGAACAGGGACAATGCATGGGATCCCGGATGAGGGTATTGCCATCCAGGGAGTATCATTTAAATTATGGCATTTACATTCTGTAAATTATGAATTGCAATATTATTATTTTGTGATTGGTGGTATTGGTATGCTCACCCCGTGTGGGGGCTGTCTCTGTTGGGGCAGGTAACACAGGTGTAGCGGCTTTGGAGTCGAGCTCGGGCTTTTGGTTAGAGGTACTTCCAGGATCGAGGTACCAGAGCTGGTTGGATGGACGCTCAGATCCAGTGTTGAGATCGAGTTGTGCTTGGAAGGTGCTTCCAGGATAGAAGTACCAGTAGCGGTATCCGGTATAGTGTTTTATGCATCAAATACACGTTTATTCATTGAGTACACCTTACGTGTATATGGGATGTATAAATGGGCTATGGCCTCTTTCTGTTCATTATGGTTGCATGCAATTAATTATGGAAATTGCTAAATGAACTAAGAGCATATTAGTGTATTATGTGGGTGCATGTTATGTGAATAATAATGGTAGGGGGAATTTGAATATTGGGAATTGAATGCAAGAAATTTTCTGGGTAGCATACGGTGTTGCACTTGCATAGGGTTTTTCCCCTGATGGTATGAGTATATGCACTCATGGTATGGCTTAATGCACTAATTACGGGTTAAGGGCACGGGGGTCCTTACACAAGGTCAACAAAAAGAAGTTAACGAATAACCAGCAAGTTACTTAACCAAGACTTCGTACATTTACTGTTATATTTTGTTATGATGCTTAAATGATGATGATGTTATAAGATGATGATGTTATAAGATGATGAAGTTATAAGATGATGATACTATAAGATGGTGATATTATAAGATGATGATGCTATAAGATGATGATATTATAAGATGATGATGCTATAAGATGATGATGCTTATATGATGATGATATTATAAGATGATGATATTTATAAGATGAAAATGCTTATATGATGATGATGTTGTAAGATGATGATATTTATAAGACGATGATTTTAATCATTCATGTCAAGAATTAATGATTATATGCATGGCTATGAAACAGGGACAACCAAAGAGGGTTAATGCAATTAACCAAGAAGTATATGTTACCAATTATTTTTCATGCATTTATTTATATGCCATTGCCTTATGATGTTAAGTAACGATGTACATGCTCATGATGGGTTGTTCCTGTAGGTACACTTTTGGACCAAAGGGCTAAGGGTCGGGTTGAGGCAGTGAGCTAAAAGGAGCATGAAAGAAGATAGGATACAGGACTTTTGGATAGTCTCTACTCTAGGAGTAGTATAATTCTATCGCTTTAACATTCATTATTGAGAATGTAATGAGTTAAGTTTTGAAATTTCATTGTTGGCCTGAAATCTTATTAGCTCAAAGCTACAACCGGAACCCTAAGACGTTATTAATGCATGTTTAGTCCATAAATCGTGTAATAAGATGATGTTAAGGTAGGAAGACCCTACACCTACAAAGACAACCCCCAACACATGAGCATACCGTGATTCATATTCAACATAATATGAAAGTAAAGCGTAAATGCACAATCATAAATACAAAGCACTTCCTGTATTTCCAGCATTTATAACGCCCATTGGTTGTCCCTGTACCATAACTCATAATAAAACACATTATATGAAATTATGGATCCTTTAATAATGTCATGACATATCTCCTCGTTCTTTACATAGCTTTTGAGTCATATATCAACAGTTACGTTAATGCTTCATGCTTCCACAACTCATAATGAGCGGTACAATCCTCCCCGCTTCATTACTACATAAACTCATAATGAGCGGTACAATCTTCCCCGCTTCATTACTACATAAACTCATTATGAGCGGTACAATCCTCCCCACTTCATTACTACAGAATCTCATAATGAGCGGTACAATCCTCCCCGCTTCATTACTACAGAACCTCATAATGAGCGGTACAATCCTCCCCGCTTCATTACTACAGAACAAGCATAAGCATTAAACATACACTGTGATCTCTCTTGACTCGTGGAATACACCTCTTTATTCCACATCACAATATGCAACAACAATGCATAATAACATGTATCATACTCTTAATGCATCACATTGCATTCATCATGTGTCAAAAGACAAACATAAAGTACATGTTACCGTTGGGATGCCCGTACGTCACTTACGTACCTTTCCAAAATGTAGTGTGTTGTGGGACTCTATCCCCTGCGCTGTGTAGCTGTCTGTGAAGGCTCTACACCAGTGTACAACACAATATTAGATGTCTCATTACAATCCAATATCAAATTTAAACAAATTCCACATTAAAAAAAAAAAAGGCACTACTGATCGATCGGCCCTCATCACCGATCGATCGGTGAACTGTTCGAATTATGTAAAAAATGCTACGGCTTTTGCCGATCGATCGGTGTTCTTCACCGATTGATCGGTCGCTCTGTTTCAACCCATGTTTTCCAGAATTCCCTAACACCGTTATTCATACCCTTCAATCTAACATGTAAGACATACAACATGTCAAAACCAACATGCTAGTAGTTACAATAAACTACTCAGAGTGTATTCATGTCAAATTTACACCCCAAACATAAACCCACATGCATCAACGCCGTCCATTTACATAAGTACTCAACCAACTTTTCCGGAAACAGAACAACATATTTCATTACCAGATTTATTGAGCACCTCATTTCATGCTATTAAAACTACAAGATATCTCATAAAGCATGCTTGAACAAAAAACGTCCTGGCTTTACAAAACTACCATGCATGTACTCAAATCGAGGGTTCACCAAAACACCAACTAACATGCATGATATCACCTCCTCAATATTAGTCCCAATCCATATTTTTCCAGAAAAACAGGGCAAATTCGAACACCTTATTTCACATGCTTTAATCCTTCACATAAAACATGTAACATGCACATGAAAAAATACTGAGAGCTTCATAATAACACCATGTAAGCATTTAAATCGAAGGTTTTAAGAAACCTAAGCTAACATGCCAAAATTACACCACTTAAAAGCAAGAACTTAACAAGCTTAAAAACAAAAACAGAGCATGGTTTCTCACCCTACTTTAATCCAATTTTTGAGAGGCTTCCAAGGAATGAAAATGGCAAGGCTCCCCACGATTTTGCTCAGCAAGTGTTAGAGGTTATTTGGGAGAGAAGGCTCGAGATTTGGAAAGGGAGAAGGAGGCTGAATGATTGAGCCAAGTGGGGTGACTAATCAGCTTATGCACAGTTGATTGGTATGGGTTGGGGAGGGTGGTTGGGTGTTGGGTGGTATGATGTGTTATGTTTTGGTCCCGGTATTTAGCACGATGTATTAAAATATCCTCACATGATATTTATAGTATTTTCTCAATAAAATACTTCAATTCCCATTTAAACATGCTTCACCAAAACAAATAACACATACCCTAAATAAACATGCCACAACCCCAAAATCCCAACATATATCACATGCACCCTGAAATATATCTCCTCAATAATATTAATTCAATCCCACGAATTAACACCCAAATCATCATAATTTAATTAATGATTAAAATCACATAATCATTTCGGGGATATCACAATACTCCCCTACTTATAAGATTTCGTCCCCGAAATCAAACATGCTTACCAACATGAAGTAAAACAATACATAAACGCATACCAGAAAACAGCTCTGGGTAGTGCTGCACCATGTGTCGCTCTGTCTCCCATGTGGCCTCCTCGACACCCCTACGATCCCACTGAACCTTGATCATAGGAATAACCTTGTTCCGAAGTCTGCGGTCTGCCCTATCCAGAATCCTGATAGGCCGCTCCACATAAGAAACATCGGACTCTATCTGAACCTCTGAAGGCTGCAACACCTGTGAAGGATCCGGCTCATACTTCCTCAGCATAGACACATGAAATACGTCGTGTATACCAGACAGAGAGGGCGGTAAAGCTAAACGGTACGCCAGAGTACCCACACGCTGTAAGATCTCATACGGCCCCACATATCTCGGGGACAACTTCCCCCGAATACCAAACCGTACTACACCTCTGAAAGGTGAGATCTTCAGAAAGACTCTGTCGCCCAACTGAAACTCCAACGACCTACGCCGCTGATTGGCATACACTGCCTGTCTGTCCTGAGCTGCCTTCATCTTTCTCCTGATAACCTTTACCTTTTCTTCCATATCCTGGACCAACTCTGGCCCTCCGACCGATTTACGGTCCACATCATCCCAACACAAAGGTGACCTGCAACGCCTGCCATAAAGGGCTTCAAATGGAGCCATCTATATGCTAGCCTGGTAACTGTTATTGTAAGAAAATTCCACCAAGGCTACTGAGTCCTGCCAAGAAGTGTCGAACTCCAGCACACAAGCCCTCAACATATCTTCGAGCGTCTGTATCGTACGCTCGGTCTGTCCGTCCGTCTGGGGATGATAGGCTGTGCTCAACCTCAACTCTGTACCAAGAGCTGACTGAAGACCCTCCCAAAAGTGAGATGTAAACCGCGGATCTCGATCAGACACAATCGAAACAGGGATCCCATGCAGTCTCACCACATCTCTGACATATAACTGTGCCATCCTCAAGTACGTGATGGTCATACAGTAGGGAATGAAATGAGCACTCTTAGTCAATCTGTCGACGACTACCCATATAGCATCAAAACCCGAAACAGTCCTTGGTAAGTGGGTCACGAAATCCATAGACACGTGCTGCCACTTCCACTCGGGTATCTCCAAACTCCTTAGTTCACCTCCAGGCCTCTGCCTCTCAGCCTTCACCTGCTGACAGATCAAACATCTCTTAAAGAATGAGGTGACATCTTGTTTCATACGCCTCCACCAGAACTGACTGCGTAGATCCTTATACATCTTCTTCCCGCCCGGGTGGACACTCATCCTGCTGCAATGAGCTCGTTGTAATATACCCTGACGCAACTCGGGTGTATCTGGAACCACCCATCTATCGCCAAGTCTCAGAGAACCGTCCTCAGCCACTCTGAATCTCGATGGCTGACCTGAATGAACCACTAACATCCATCTCTGAACCTCTGCGTCGGTCCCCTGAGCCTTCCTGATGTGATCATAAATAACAGGCTCAGCTAGCAAGGTCAATACCTGTACTGGTGAAGTAGATACATCATAATCAAACCCAACTGACAGTAGGAGCCCATCATAGCTGATAAGCACATGGCATCCTCTGCTGTGCTCCTCACCTTCCGACTCAAAGCGTCAGCTGTCAAATTTGCTTTCCCGGGATGGTATAGGATTTCACAAGCATAATCCTTCAGCAGATCCATCCATCTCCTCTGCCTCATGTTCAGCTCAGCCTGTGTAAACAAGAACTTCAGGCTCTTGTGATCAGTGAAAATGGTAAATGAGGTACCATATAAGTAGTGTCGCCATATCTTCAAGGCGAACACTATAGCTGCTAGCTCCAGATCATGGACTGGATACCTCATCTCATGTGGCTTCAACTGTCTCGAAGCATAAGCCACTACATGTCTGTCCTGCATCAGTACGCATCCTAGGCCCTGTAGCGATGCGTCAGTATAAAGAACAGATCCTTTGTTCTCCATAGGAATCACTAGAACTGGTGCAGTAGTCAGTCTGTGCTTTAATTCCCGGAAACACTGCTCACAAGCCTCTGACCAACAAAATGGGACTCCCTTCTGAGTCAGCTGTGTAAGTGGCTTGGCGACCTTTGAGAAACCCTTGACGAAACGTCGATAATAGCCAGCCAACCCAAGAAAACTCCGAATCTCACTGCCTGAAGTAGGGGCAGACCAATCCATAACTGCCTCTATCTTCCTCGGGTCTACTGATATCCCCTCACGTGATATGATATGGCCTAAGAATGCTACACTGCTCAGCCAGAACTCACACTTGCTGAGTTTGGCGTACAACTGATGATCTCTGAGGATCTGGAGCACTATCCTCAGATGATCGGCATGATCCTCCTCACTCCTTGAATAGACAAGGATGTCATCAATGAATCCGATCACAAACTGATCGAGGTACTCCTGAAATACTCTGTTCATCAGGCTCATAAAAACTGCAGGTGCATTTGTCACCCTTAATGGCATCACTAAGAACTCGTAGTGCCCATACCGAGTTCTAAAAGCCGTCTTTTGGACATCGTCAGCTCTAACCCGCACATGGTGATAGCCTGACCTCAAATCTATCTTTGAGTAAACCTCTGTACCCTGAAGCTGATCGAACAGGTCATCAATCCTTGGAAGTGGATACCTGTTCTTCACTGTGGCCTTGTTCAATTGCCTGTAGTCAATGCACAGACGCATTGATCCATCCTTCTTTTTCACGAACAAGACTGGTGCCCCCAAGGCGATACACTAGGACGAATGTATCCCTTGTCGAGGAGCTCCTGTAATTGTACCTTCTGTTCCCTCAGCTCTGCCGGTGCCATCCTGTAAGGAGCACGGGAGATAGCAGAAGTCCCTGACAGCAGCTCAATGGCAAACTCAACATCCCTGACAGGCGGAAACCCCGGAATCTCATCTGGGAACACATCAATGAACTCCGCCACGATCGGAATGTCCTCGGCTCTCACTTCCTTCTCTTCTGATACATCCACGGCATAAATAAGGTAGCCCTTGTGGCCGCGTTCCAATAATCGCGACATCTTAACCGCTGAGATTACTGGAATCTTTGGACGAGAGCCGTCCCCATAAAAAGTCCACTGGAACCCCTGATCAGACAGGAAACGTACCATCCTCTGTCGGCAATCTACACAGCTCGGTATCTGCTCAACACATCAATGCCGATAATGCAGTCAAAATCTGCCATCTCTAACTGAATCAGATCGGCCCTCAGATCGTTGCCCTCAAAATAAATGAGGCAATCAGGTAACATTCGGTCAACAATCACATGCTTCCCCGTGGGTGTCGAGACCATGAGAGGCGTGGGTAACAGAGACGAGCACAAGCGGTGTCTCCCCACAAAAGCAGTAGATACAAAAGAATGGGAAGCACCTGTATCTATCAATATAAGTGCAGGGTACGTAAATAAATGGCACGTACCAGCAATGACCTCCTCTGGGGCTGCCTCAGCCTGCTCCCTAGTTAGTGCATACACCTGACCCTGCGGCGGTCCTGCCGTCTGACCTCCCTGCGGTCGAGGTGCGAACTGCTGTCTCTGTGGTGCCCTCCCAGCATCAAACCTTGGCCTATTCGGCCCAGAGTCTGTCTGTCTCTATGGTGCTCTCCGATCGGGGCAACCTCGAGCCAAGTGGCCCACCTTGCCATAAACATAGTAACCCTGGCAGTCACGTGACGAGTGCCATCCTCCACAGTTGTTACATCGATTTTCCCCTGCCTTGCTCCCCTGTGTGGGTCCCCGATTGATTTGTTTGTGACCCTGAGACTTCTTCCCACTAAATTTGAAAGATGATGAGGCCCCACGAGTCTTGAACTGATCTCCTTGTGGCCTCAGACTATCAGCAACAGGCCTCTGTGGTGATACGAAAGGGGGTACAACATCCTTGTACGCGCCCACTGCAATCTCTGCCAACTCTGCCCGTGTCAGGGCGTCATCAAAAGAGCTGGGGTTGTTGGAGACAACCCGATCAATTAGCTCTGGCCTCAGTCCCTTCAGAAAGTTCCTCATCTTGGCATGACTGCTGACAGCTATATGAGGTACATACCTCAGCAGTGAGGAATACTGCATAGCGTAATCTGATACTGACAGGCTGCCTTGCTTCAAACTATTGAACTCATATTCCTTCAATTGTCTGGCAGCCGCAGAAAGTACCGGTTAAGGAACCGGGTCCTGAATACAGTCCAATCCACCGTCATACCCTGAGCTCTCAACTCCATGACTGTTGTCTTCCACCACATGGAAGACTTCTTCGCTAACTGGAACTCTGCCAACCCCAGCCAGGCAGTCCGTGCATAGGGTGCCGATACGAATATCTGTTACAGTCTCTCAAGCCATTCCTCGGCTGCTTCCCCAGTCTCTGTCCCTTCAAATAGCGGTGGATGATAGCTCAAGAACTGGTTCAGACTTATCTCCCCTGGTAGCAGTATCTGTGCTACAGGCTCCAAGCCTACAGCAGGTGGCGGTAATGGATTCGTCTGAGCAATACTAGCGTTCATACTGCCCATATCCCCTACCTCTTCATTGAGGTTCTCCGGGTTAATAGCCGCCATGCTGCAAACAAGAGTTAACAACATTACCAAAAGCAGTTCATAATATAAGCCGTTAGATAACAAGAGTATCTTATTTAAAAGCATGTTAGTTTATCGCTTATACACAATATGCATCACATGCATAACATGCCCAACAATGAATACCTAGCCAACTTGTCTCTAAAGGCTACCCTTCACTCTTCCCTGGTTATCTAACCACTGCTCTGATACCACTAAATGTGAGACCCCGTTATTAATCAAGATATTAAGGTGCGATAAGAGAACTAATCATTCATGGGCATATATCAGAGTAGTAGTGTCGTGTTGATTAACCTGAGCTTAAGAGATTACAGTACCAAAAGTTTAAAAGGAATTACACATATTCCTACAAAAGGTACTACACTATAGTCTTACTCTACTCCTTGTAGAAGCTATACAAAATTTTCTCTAACATGCTAATCCTGTAGCACTCCTTATAGCTCAGCATATCAAACCCGACCCTGGTTCTCATCATCAAAAGCACCTACAAAGACAACCCCCAACACATGAGCATAATATGAAAGTAAATCGTAAATGCACAATCATAAATACAAAGCACTTCCTGTATTTCCAGCATTTATAACGCCCATTGGTTGTCCCTGTACCATAACTCATAATAAAACACATTATATGAAATTATGGATCCTTTAATAATGTCATGACATATCACCTCTTTCTTTACATAGCTTTTGAGTCATATATCAACAGTTACGTTAATGCTTCATGCTTCCACAACTCATAATGATCGGTACAATCCTCTCCGCTTCATTACTACATAAACTCATAATGAGCGGTACAATCTTCCCCGCTTCATTACTACATAAACTCATAATGAGCGGTACAATCCTCCCCGCTTCATTACTACAGAATCTCATAATGAGCGGTACAATCCTCCCCGCTTCATTACTACAGAGCTCATAATGAGCGGTACAATCCTCCCCGCTTCATTACTACAGAACAAGCATAAGCATTAAACATACACTGTGATCTCTCTTGACTCGTGGAATACACCTCTTTATTCCACATCACAATATGCAACAACAATGCATAATATGCAACAACAATGCATAATAACAAGTATCATACTCTTAATGCATCACATTGCATTCATCATGTGTCAAAAGACAAACATAAAGTACATGTTACCGTTGGGATGCCCGTACGTCGCTTACGTACCTTTCCAAAATGTAGTGTGTTGTGGGACTCTATCCCCTGCGCTGTGTAGCTGTCTGTGAAGGCTCTACACCAGTGTACAACACAATATTAGATGTCTCATTACAATCCAATATCAAATTTAAACAAATTCCACATTTAAAAAAAAAAGGCACTACCGATCGATCGGCCCTCATCACCGATCGATCGGTGAACTGTTCGAATTATGTAAAAAATGCTACGGCTTTTGCCGATCGATCGGTGTTCTTCACCGATCGATCGGTCGCTCTGTTTCAACCCAGGTTTTCCAGAATTCCCTAACACCGATATTCATACCCTTCAATCTAACATGTAAGACATACAACATGTCAAAACCAACATGCTAATAGTTACAATAAACTACTCAGAGTGTATTCATGTCAAATTTACACCCCAAACATAAACCCACATGCATCAACGCCGTCCATTTACATAAGTACTCAACCAACTTTTCCGGAAACAGAACATATTTCATTACCAGATTTATTGAGCACCTCATTTCATGCTATTAAAACTACAACATATCTCATAAAGCATGCTTGAACAAAAACGTCCTGGGCTTTACAAAACTACCATGCATGTACTCAAATCGAGGGTTCACCAAAACACCAACTAACATGCATGATATCACCTCCTCAATATTAGTCCCAATCCATATTTTTCCATAAAAACAGGGCAAATATCTACCCAGATTTTTCGAACACCTTATTCACATGCTTTAATCCTTCACATAAAACATGTAACATGCACATGGAAAAATACTGAGAGCTTCATAATAACACCATGTAAGCATTTAAATCGAAGGTTTTAAGAAACCTAAGTTAACATGCCAAAATTACACCACTTAAAAGCAAGAACTTAACAAGCTTAAAAAAAAAAACAGAGCATGGTTTCTCACCCTACTTTGCTCCGATTTTTGAGAGACTTCCAAGGAATTAAAATGGCAAGGCTCCCCACGGTTTTGCTCAGCAGGTGTTAGAGGTTATTTGGGAGAGAAGGCTCGAGATTTGGAAAGGGAGAAGGAGGCTGAATGATTGAGCCAAGTGGGGTGACTAATCAGCTTATGCACAGTTGATTGGTATGGGCTGGGGGGAGGGGGTTGGGTGTTGGGTGGTATGATGTGTTATGTTTTGGTACCGGTATTTAGCACGATGTATTAAAATATCCTCACATGATATTTATAGTATTTTCTCAATAAAATACTTCAATTCCCATTTAAACATGCTTCACCAAAACAAATAACACATACCCTAAATAAACATGCCACAACCCCAAAATCCCAACATATATCACATGCACCCTGAAATATATCTCTCAATAATATTAATTCAATCCCACGAATTAACACCCAAATCATCATAATTTAATTAATGATTAAAATCACATAATCATTTCGGGGATATCACAACATGCACCAGTTATGATTTACATACACCAGTTATGATTTAAATGCACCAATTATGATTTACATGCACCAATTATGATTTTAATGCACCAGTTATAATTTACATGCACCAGTTATGATTTACATGCACCAGTTATGATTTTGAACCAGTTATGATTTACATGCACCAGTAATGATTTACATGCACCAGTTAAGATTTACATGCACCACTTATCATTTACATGCATCAGTTATGATTTATATGCACCAGTAATGATTTACATGAACCAGTTATGATTTTGCACCAGTTATCACTCAGATGCACCAGTTATCATTTACATGCACCGATTATGATTTACATGCACCAGTTATGATTTAAATGCACCAGTTATGATTTTGAACCAGTTATGATTTACATGCACCAGTTATCATTTACATGTACCAGTTATCACTTACATGCACCAATTATCATTTACATGCACCAGTTATGATTTACATGCACAGATATATAATTTACATGCACAAGTTATAATTTACATGCACCAGTAATGATTTACATGCACCAGTTATAATTTACATGCACCAGTTATGATTTTGAACCAATTATGATTTACATGCACCAGTAATTATTTACATGCACCAGTTAACATTTACATGCACCATTATCATTTACATGTATCAGTTATGATTTACATGCACCAGTTATGATTTTGCACCAGTTATCACTTACATACACCAGTTATGATTTACATGTACCAGTTATGAATTTGAACCAGTTATCACTTACAGGCACCAGTTATCATTTGCATGCACCACTTATGAATTACATGCACCAATTATGATTTACTTGCACCAGTTATAATTTACATGCACCAGTTATGATTTACATACACCAGTTATGATTTAAATGCACCAATTATGATTTACATGCAACAATTATGATTTTAATGCACCAGTTATAATTTACATGCACCAGTTATAATTTACATGCACCAGTTATGATTTACATGCACCAGTTATGATTTTGAACCAGTTATGATTTACATGCACCAGTTAAGATTTACATGCACCACTTATCATTTACATGCATCAGTTATGATTTATATGCACCAGTAATGATTTACATGAACCAGTTATGATTTTGCACCGGTTATCACTCACATGCACCAGTTATGATTTACATGCACCAATTATGATTTACATGCACCAGTTATGATTTACATGCACCAGTTATGATTTTGAACCATTTATGATTTACATGCACCAGTAATGATTTACGTGCACCAGTTATCATTTACATGCACCAGTTATCATTTACATGCACCAGTTATGATTTACATGCATAGATATATAATTTACATGCACCAGTAATAATTTAGATGCACCAGTTATGATTTACATGCACCAGTAATGATTTACATGCACCAGTTATAATTTACATGCACCAGTTATGATTTTGAACCAGTTATGATTTACATGCACCAGTTATCATTTACATGCACCAGTTATCATTTACATGCACCAGTAATGATTTACATGAACCAGTTATGATTTTGCACCAGTTATCACTTACTTGCACCAGTTATCATTTACATGCACTAGTTATCATTTACATGCACCAGTTATATAATTTACATGCACCAGTTATATAATTTAGATGCACCAACTACAATTACATAATTACATGCAACAGTTATGATTTAAATTCCCCATTATGATTTAATGCACCACTTACGAATTCACTATTTAGATCCTTCAATTCAATTGAGCTTGGCTTTTTGTACAAATCTACGAGATTCCATTTCATGAATCTGGGGAACAGATTCGCATCCACTGGATCAATTATCTTCGTTTTCTCGCATAGAAAATACTATAAAAAAAATGTTAGTCAATGTTATTAACAAACCAGAGACATTAATTGCAAAAAACAAATTTGTACGCAACATACCGGTATCAACGGAACACAACCAGAATGTTTTTCATTGTTGGATTCTATCAGGCTGCTCAATAAATTGTTTAAAATGTGTTTCGACCAATTGAGGGTGCATATTCTGTCCATATCATCCACAAGTGCCGCATAACCCCAATTCAGGTTTGAAGATTTTGTAGCAATGAAGAACGTTGCAAGTATGTACAAAACAACCAAACGAGCAACATCATTGACATCTGTAATATCCTGGCTTCCCACCTTAGAAATCAATTTCTTGTAAATTGAGCTCTTGTTCATTCTGTAATCCCGTAATTTCTCTTTCTCGGGGAAGCATCTAGTTAGGAATGTTGTACATGGGTAGTCCACCATATGCGTGTCAATGTCCTTGTTGCCATCTCTTATTCCAAAAATTACTCGAACATCACTCGTAGTAATGGTCATTCTATGCTCCCCAAGATGGAATCCTTTAGATTCATTGTGGAAACAATCTATTATTTTCTTGATTGCCACATCCCGTTTCTTGCAATGATTCAATTTCACCATGTTGGCTTGAATAGCATTAACCATATGCCAAAAGGGCGTACGCTGCAACACTTGTAAATGTTCATCTCTGAGTTCAATTTTTTTCAGATCACTCACTACTGTCTGCAGGTTAGATCTGTATAATGAAGTCTTACGCGATATTTTCCTAATTTCTTCCTCTGTTGGCGAGGATTCAATTGGTGCTGTAATGAAACAAATATGAGTGACATTAAATTAAACATTTAACACAATATCAATTTAGTTCATCATTACAAGCCCTAGTTGGGGGAAAAATCCGAATCAATACAGAAATCTCATTACAAACCTGAATATTTCAAGAATATACATAACATGTTTACAGAACTCAGTAGAAAATTACAAGAATTCGAAAACGTTATACACACCATGTTTTGTTACACGCGTGCGTCGATTCGTCTTCCTTTTCTCAGCCACTTTCTGCAAATTTTTGAGCGCCTTTGGAGCCATGTATTATCGTCTTACATGTTACGAAAATTGGGTTTTTTGAATCTTAAAGGAAGTAGAGTTGGATTGTGTTGGATGGAAGAGACTTTGGTATTAAAATCGAAAACTTTTAAAAACGAATTCCAAATCGATGTAAATTCGAAGTGAGAGAATTAGAATTGTGTCAGAGTGAATGTAATCAAACGGACGTTGCAAATCGGAAGAGAAGGGTTTGCCGCCTTTGGTTTAACAGTAGTAAGGGTATATATGTATTTTTGGCCCAAAGTGGACCTAAATAGTTTAATGTTTTTTTCTTAGACTAGCTTCAACAAATTTCAATCATAATGTACCGGCCTGATTTTTTCCCAATTTTTTTTTATCGTATATTTATAATTCCATTGTTTGGCAAACAAATTTAAGAATATAATGTGTTTTAGGAAGTCTTGATGTGAAGTTAGTGACAGTAATTTGGCAAATAACTGAGCTCCGGGCCTTACTGGAATGGACAAGAGCTCATACCCATTTTGGGCAAAATCTAGTTCGAGTCACGTTTAGCGCAAAAAAATAATTTAGTAACACATAACTTATGTGTTTATTAAGGTTATAAAAAGTTCAAAATGTGGTGAGGTATCAAGATAAAGTGTTAAATATTACAAGCTTAAACGTGCTTAATCTAAATTTAAGGGTGAAAATAATATTTAATTGTAATATAATTTTGATTATTAATAGCCAAATAATTGTTAGAATAATGTATAAATATGTAAATTTAAGAGTAAATGTGTTAGGATCGGTCCGGAGTGTTTAGAGGGGGGGGGGAGGTGAATGAACACTCCTTGTAAAAAAAAATTAATCCCTTGTGATTTCTTTCGGATTAGTGAAAGATATCTGTTTCTTAATCAACTCTTGTACAGAACAGACCACTGAAAGTATAAGTGCGGAACGGTCTGTTCTTGTATATGTAAAAACGGCTCGATGGCTAGTATGAAAGAACAAGTGCAGAAAGATAATACACAGGATATGTTTCTGGAAGTTCGAAGGTGGTGTAATCCTTCTACGTCTCCCCTTCTTCCAATTAAGGAAGGTTTATACTAGAAGACTTTGATTTATACAATCCTGTTGTACAAACCCGATTCAGGCTGGATTACCTCACTACCAGTCTGAAACTCCTAGTCACTCGATCTGCTCAGACATACTCTGTCTGACAGTTACAATATGTTTCTCACTTCTATTTTTCAACACAGAATACACAAGATGCGCACAGCGATCCTAAATGATCAAATGTTACAAAGTAATCGTGCTTAAGAATAATTTCAGCTCGAGAGCTTCTGAGCTTGTAAGCTTGTGCTGTTTTTCTTTCTTGTGCGTTTTTCAATTGATCAGCGAGAGTCATGTATATTCCTTTTGTTGCATCCTTTTATAGTTGTAAGTACCAACGACATTATTTCCCTTAATGTGCAACTTTGACTCTGCTTGAGCTCTGAGAAAGCTACAGTCTTCTTCTTCAGGATACTTGCCGTTCTGGTTCATACTTTCGGCGACTGTCAGATAGGCTCTTCTTTGTCTTCTTACCTTTTATGGCAATCTTCAGTCTTTGGTCCTTTGTAGCATTAATTACGACATTTAATGCTACAATAAATAGCCGTTAATGATTCGGAATGAGGAGCCATTCTTTATGTATCCTTGACTGCTCTGATCTGATAAAGATTGAGATCGATCTGAAGCATCGATATAGTCAGTCTAAAATCCATCGATCCGGTCTGATATGCTTTGTCATCTTATCTGCTTGATCTGTTTTGGGCGATCGATCTGTCAGTCCGATTTCACTCGATCCGGTCTGAAATGTTTTGTCATCTTTAAAATCTCATCGATAAGGTCCGGAACTAACAAATTCCCCCTTTTTGATGATGACAAAACCTAGCTTCTAAGTCTGTTTAACCAGTCTGATAAGAACTCTGAAGCGAAAACTTTCGGATCGATTACTTCTTCTTTGTTCAAAATAAATGAACATTATTAAGTTGGATCGATTAAGCCTTTATTAAAGTTCAAAATAAATGAACAAGGACTTAATAAAGTAAGATTTTTATTGATAAAAAATCTCGTATACAGTCAGTCTAAAAATTTAATCAACGAGACTGCTATTTTCTTGAAGTTTGAGGCGGCTTGAAGTGTTTCTTCTTTTCCCCCTTTTTGTCAGCAGCAATCTCTTGAAGAAAATCAACAACTTGTGCTAGCTACGCGCTGATAGCGTCAAGATGAACGTCTTGAGCGCGGAGGGAATTGGCAACAGATGCTCGGACTTCAGTGGCCAGCTCGATCTGCTCTTTTCTCAGGTTGTTCTTATAAGTGGCTTGCTGAGAAAACAGATCATTCAGTCCTCGCTGAAGGCTGATTATACTGGCTGTCATTTTCTCTTTGAATGAATCAAAGTCCAAAGCTGTAAGCCTCTGACCTTGATGAACTTCTAGAACACGTTGAGAGAGTGACATGCAGTTATCAGAGAAATGCTGGAGAGTCCGTGCCAGTGAAGGAGGTGCATCAGATAGTCGGCTGGGAGAGTGATCTGATGATGACAGTGCAGGATCATCTTCTTCAGCAATCGGCATAATGGAAGATATGGCAGCTTGATGACTTTCGGATCGGATCAGGGTGACCAAATCCGAAGAAAATTCTTGAATGAAGGCCAGATCTTCATCTGATTGTCCCGGAGGAGTGCTGGGACTGAGAGGCTCCTCAATTTGTAAAGCTGCAACAACTGTAGACACCACTAAATCCGGATCGACGAAGTCTGGGGCGTCAATTGTTGCAAGTGTTGCGGTTGGACTGATTTGTGCACGGGAGGCTGGTGACCCCAAAGGAATAGATGTTGTTGGAGAGTCCAACAACACATTCAATGGTTCATCATCTGTAGCAGACGGAGCATTAGGCAATGGCTGCTCCGCTGTCTGATCTGCTGGCTGATCTGGTACGAGCTCTGCAGTCTGAGCTGCTGCTTGATCTGCAGTCTCATCTGCGGCTGGTTCTGCAGGCTGCGCTGCTGGCTGATCTTCAGTCTGGTCTGTTGCCCCAGAGGGAATAACCTCAACTAAAGGTTCTGTTTGCTTGTAGAAGGATGATCCGGGCTGGTTGCTGGAGTGGATACACTGATCTTCTGTCGTTGAAAACGGGCAGCTAAGTGAAGAGCATGAACATCCATCTCTAATTGAGCAATAACAGCCCCATCATCTCTGGCAGTTGGAGCATTCGGATCAAAGTTCTCTTTCTTAGCAGCTAGGAGCAGAGTGGCCAGTCTGAATCTTTGTATTGCCGTAAATAGCTCTTTGCGCTGCACGGAAAGCCGAACATCATCGGTCTCTGTTCCTTTCAGAACTTCCTCTTCCATCTTCTTCAGTCGGCTCAACTTTCCGAAGAACATCTCAATGTGGTTGATAGTTCGGTACTGGACGTATTCATCAAAGACCACAATGAGTGCCTTCACCTTCTCATCAACATCCTCCATAGCAATGTCGATGGCTGTCTGCACTGCATATTTGGGTTTAGAGGAGAGGGGTTCGGAGAGAATGGCTTTTCCCTTGCCGGTGGAGGAAGGGGACTTGATCCCTGATTGGGTATAATCTCCCAACTCAGTGATAACTATCCCTTTGACCACGGGAATGGCAGAGGGAAGTCTAACGGTGACATTGGGTGCAGGGGTTGAAGCTTGTGAAGGTTGGGTGGAAAGTTGGGGTGCAGGGGTGGCTTTAGTTGGTGGCAATATGGGTAAGGCTTTTGGTTTGGTAATCTGGGTTCTTGGCTTTTTGGGAAGTGGCTTGGTTGGTGGCGAGGGAGCAGACTGAGTTTCTTCAGAATCAGTCTGGATGGTTAGCTTTCGCTTGACCCGAGGTTTGCGCGCAACAGCTTGTTCTTCGCCCTTCTCAATCTTGACTGCAGCCAGAGTAGTAGAAGTAGGCGGAGCACTCTTGGACTTCAGCAGTGCGAGCCCTTTGGAGTTTAGAATCTTGAAGGGACTGAGAGCGGACTACTTTCCCAGCTCGATGTCTAAGGACTCCAGTAGCTTGCTGAGAGGAACAGCAAAGCATACAGCCTGTTTTGATGCAATTACTGTTTCCATCAGAACTCCAAAAAGAATCACGGACCAGTTCATCTTCTGTCCGGATACAATAGCCGCCATAGCCCTGAACTTCTCTGCGGTTACAGCGTCAAAATTTCCTGCTTTGCCCAAAAGAGGTTTGCCAACGATTTCGCACAGCACCTGGAAATGAAAAAGCATTTCCTTCTTCTTAAACGAGGGTTGCAGGCGGTGGCCAAAAATAGAATCTTCCCTTGAAGAGCTGAGAGTGACGCTTGAGGAATCTGTCCAAATTCTGTCAGTCCGGAATTGGGGAGGCCAAAGGTTTTGGCCAGCGTCATCGGCGAGATCTCAAATGATTTGCACTTGACAGTAGTGGATATTGATGTCTTCTGGGAGACGGCATTGGCGAATAGTTCTCGGATTTCAGATTCATAAACAACTGTGCCGCACTCCAGAAAGTTCCTCAGGCCAGATGATTCCAAAGCTCGGAAGATGGACACCATCTCTGCATCTTCTGCCCTGTAAATGTCATTAAACTCAACGGAGAGAGAGTTGTGAGTAATGGTAGCCATTGGAATGAAGGTAAAAGAGTGCGAAGATTTAGGAGAGTGAGAGAATAAGAAAACAGATAGCGGTAAATTGTAAAAAGTTAAAGGAGATGAAATGTTCAGCCCGCTAAATAGGAGAGAGAAGACACGTGTCTTTATCTCGATGACTGATAAAAAGAAATTCAAATTAAACGGTCAGGATAACAGATAGATAAGACGGTTAAAATGCGATCAGTCCGGGCTGTTTTTGTTAAAAAAAATTTATTGACCAGACAGATCATAGGATAACATCAGATTGACATGGATCGGTCTGAAAGTTCGGACCGGTCTGTGTCTTTCTGAACATTGTATTATCGATCTGTGGCAACAAAAATCTTTAAGAACGAAAGTAAGAAAACATCTAAACTATTAAGATAAGTCAATTAAACCAAGAATTTGACGGAAATAATTAAACTTAGCCTCTGGGAGCGGTTTGGTGAAGATGTCTGCTGCTTGCTGCTCTGTTGAGATGTGCTCGATCCGAATTTCCTTTTTGCCAACATGATCTCGAATAAAATGATGTTGTATATCAATATGCTTTGTTCGAGAGTGCAGAACTGGATTATACGTTATAGCGATTGCACTTGTGTTGTCGCAAAATATCGGAGAGTCAACAGCTTGGATGCCATAGTCTTTGAGCTGGTGTTGAATCCAGAGCATTTGAGCGCAACAGCTTCCAGCGGCTAGATACTCTGCTTCAGCTGTAGATGTGGCAATTGATGTCTGCTTTTTACTGAACCAAGAGATCAATCTTTCACCTATAAATTGACATGTTCCACTGGTGCTTTTACGATCAATCTTACACCCAGCGTAGTCTGCGTCTGAATATCCGATCAAGCTGAAGTTTGAATCTTTGGAGTACCAAAGACCAACGTTCTGAGATCCTTTTAAGTATTTCAGAATACGCTTGGCAGCAATAAAGTGTGATTGCTTTGGTTCTGACTGAAATCTGGCGCACATACAGACTGAGAACATAATATCAGGCCGGCTCGCTGTAAGATACAATAGCGATCCGATTAGTCCTCTATACATGGTTACTTCAACTGCCGTTCCCCCTTCATCTTTGTCTAACTTGATTGTTGGACTCATTGGAGTTGATGCAGTTGAGCATGTTTCCATTCCAAATCTCTTGAGGAGCTCTTTGGTATACTTGGTCTGGTTGATGAAAATACCATTGTTGAGCTGTTTTACTTGGAGACCCAAAAAGAATGAAAGTTCTCCCATCATGCTCATCTCAAACTGTCCCTGCATTAACTTAGAAAATTTCTCGCACAATTTGGGGTTAGTTGACCCAAAGATTATGTCATCAACGTAAATCTGAACTAATAGGGTATGTTCCCCCTTAATAAATTTAAATAGAGTTTTATCTACTGAGCCGATCTGAAAATCATGGTTCAGCAGAAATTGAGATAGAGTGTCATACCAGGCTCTTGGAGCTTGTTTCAGACCATACACAGCTTTATTCAGTAGATACACATGATTGGGATACAAATGGTTCTGAAATCCAGGTGGTTGCTCAATGTAGACTTCTTCCTGAAGCTTTCCATTAAGAAAAGCGCTCTTGACGTCCATCTGATATACTTTGAAGTCTTTAAAGGCATCATATGCAAGAAAGATTCGGATAGCTTCAAGTCTGGCGACTGGTGCAAATGATTCATCGAAGTCGATTCCTTCTTCTTGTCTGAATCCTTGTGCCACCAGTCTGGCTTTGTTTCTAACCACAGTTCCATCTGCGTCTAGCTTATTTCTGAAAACCCATCTGGTTCCAATAACAGGCAGATCGCTTGGTCTGGGGGTTAGACTCCAAACTTGATTTTGTTCAAATTGATTAAGCTCTTCTTGCATTGCCTTAATCCAGTTGAAATCAGTCAGAGCTTCATCGATCTTCTTAGGTTCCAGAGTTGAGATGAAAGCAGCATGTGTGAATTCATCCATCATCTGTCCTCTGGTTCTGATCGGTGCAGAGGGACTACCAATCACTAGATTAGGTGGATGCTTCTTAGTCCATCGATAGCTTGACTCTGGATTGTCTGGTCCGGTCGGATGAGTAGTAGCAGCATGATCAGCATCTGCTTTAACATTTGAGTGAAGAACATCCGGATCAGCTCGATCTGAAGAAGCTTCAATGCCTTGATCCGGTCTGTCTGGTACTTCTGGTTCTGGTGGATTGTCTCTTGACCTGTTAGCTACAATCTCATCATCACTGTTAGCTTCGAGATGGATATTTTCCATCTGATTTTGAATTGATTCTTTGTTGCCCTCAACACATAAAGATTCATCAAAAACTACATGAACAGATTCTTCTACAGTTAAGGTACAATTATTGAAAATTCTATAAGCTTTACTAGTTGATGAATATCCCAAGAATATTCCATTATCTGACTTAGCTTCAAATGCTGTAAGATGATTCTTACCATTGTTATGAACGAAGCATTTGCAGCCAAAAACATGAAAGTGAGAAATAGATGGTCTGTTACCAGTCCATATTTCATATGGGGTAAGGTTCAGCTTCTTGTTGATCATAGACCGATTTTGAGTGTAGCAAGCAGTGTTTACAGCTTCTGCCCAGAACTTTTGCGAAATACCAGAATCAGCAAGCATTGTTCTTGCTGCTTCCTTGAGCGTTCTGTTTCTTCGTTCTGCAACTCCATTCTGTTGAGGAGTTCGAGCGGCTGAAAACTCATGCTTGATTCCATGATCTTCTAGAAAGGATTCAAGATTCTGATTTGAAAATTCAGTGCCTTTGTCACTGCGAATCCTGTCTATGCTGGATGATTTCTCATTCTGAGTGCGTTTCAGCAGCTTGATCAACTTCGGACCGGTCTGATCTTTACTGCTTAAAAATATAGTCCATGTAAAGCGTGAGTAATCATCAATAACAACAAGAGTATACCGCATTCCCCCTAAACTTGTTATTGGTATAGGACCAAACAAGTCCATGTGCAGTAGTTCTAAACAACGGGAGGAGGATTTGGCATTCTTGTTTTTGAAGGATGATCTGATCTGTTTGCCCATTTGGCAAGCTTCGCAGATCTTATCCTTAGCAAAATCGATCTTGGGTAGACCGATAACTAAACCATGTTTACACAGGCTGAAAATAGTCTTAAAGTTTATATGATTCAAGCGCTTATGCCTTAGCCAATGTTTTTTATCATTGTTAGCGATGAAGCAAGTAGGATTATCAGGTTGAGCATGATTCCAGTTAATCTTATATGTATTTCCATTCCTGATTCCTACAAGCATGGTTATACCGTCTGATGATTTAACAGTGCAAGTGTGTTTGTGAAATTCTACAGCATAACCATTATCACAGAGTTGACTTATACTAATCAGATTATAGCACAGATTTTCAACTAACAGCACATCATTGATAATAATGTTACCATGGACAATTTTACCCTTGCCACGGTCCTACCCTTTGAGTTATCTCCAAAGATAATCTTGGGTCCAGTACATTCTGTGACTTCAGACAGCAGCTCGATGTTTCCAGTCATGTGACGAGAACACCCACTGTCCAAATACCAGTCTGATGCGAGTTTCTTCAGTACCTGTCATCAAATATAGTTATTGTTGGTACCCAATCCTATTTGGGTCCAGAACGGATTAGCCCTTTGGGAACCCACACCTGTATCAGCTTCAATGGCTTGTGTGTGTAAGGTGTGTTGTGTGCTGGTCTGTTTCGATGTTGTGTGTGATAATGTGTGCGCTGTGGAAGCCTTTGATTCTCATAAGGTAGTCTATATCTTCGTTGAATCGGTTTTGAATTATAGTAATTGTATTGTCTTCCTTGCCTTCGATCTTGCACCTTTGGATTTGGTCTGATAGACGCAAATCTTGCTGGTGCCTTTTCTTTGGCTTGGTCAACATACCCAATCCCTTTTCTCATATTTTGATTCACGTAAGAGACTTCCGTTTGAATTTTAGGTGCTTCAGTCTCATATACTGTGCTGGATTTAACAAATGTCATTTGTTTGACTTGGTTCTTTACCAGCAACAGCTCAGATTCATCTTTGGTGCATTCTTTGGTGTCAAAGCCTATGCCGGTGAAATCACCGACGTTTCTTTGAACCTCTTATAATTCTTCCAAAGATGTTCTGGATTTTGTCCATGTTTTGAATATATGAGAAAGCTTAGCATTTTGTGTGCTAATTCTCTTATTTTCTTCATGGAGCTGATCATAGGAGATTTTCAGCTTATTCAGCTCGATCTTTAGATTATTGCACTCACCCTGCTCAGAGCAGCTTGGTTTATTGTGCTCATCTATTTGATTACTGGCTTTAGCTTTATTTTTCTCAAATGATTCAGCTAAGATCCTATAATCATTAGCCATGTCTTGCAGTGCGGACATGAGCTCTTCTCGTGTAAATTTATTTGAGTCAAGATCATATACCTCGTCTGTCTGACTCATCTCTTCGTCTACCATAAGACATTGAATATCTTCTTCGCTTTCGCTGGAAGAATATTCAGAGCTTTCCGAGTCTGAGTCTGTCTGAGCCCATTTGCTGTTTCCCTCTTCAGCTACTAGGACTTTTTGGGATTTTCCATGATTCTTGATGTCTTTGTAGTGCTTCTTCTTCCTATCATCACAATGCTTCTCTTTCCGTTCTTCTTTCTTCGGTCTGGTGCAATCTGCAATAAAATGTCCGGTCTTACCACAATTGTAGCAAGCCTGATCGTTAACATCATCATCTTTTCTTGATTTATAATGATGAGAGGGTTTGAAGTTCCTCTTATTCTTAGACATGAATTTACCGAATTTCTTGATAAATAATGACATAGCATCATTACTTATCTGTTCAGCGGATCGGTCTGATGTTGAGGCGGTCTGGTCTGGAATGGCTGCCAGGGCCTTGTTTGGTTGAGAGATGAATGTCTCTGCTTCACCTCTGCTTATCAGTTCAAACTCATAGGCCTTAAGATCTGCAAACAGATCATGAAGTTCAACCTTGTTAAGATCTTTTGATTCCCTCATGGCAATGGTCTTAACATCCCATTCCTTTGGCAGAGCTCTCATAACTTTTAGAGCGATCTCTCTGTTAGAATATTCCTTCCCCAGACCATTCAATTCATTTATGATGCCAGTGACTCTTTCATCAAACTCATTTAGAGTTTCTCCACTCTTCATCTTTATGCCCTCAAATCTTTGAAGAGCAACAGTCAGCTTGTTTTCTTTGGTCTGGTCGTTGCCTTCGCATAGCTGTGCTATCTTCTCCCAAATTTCTTTGGCAGTAGAGCAGCTTGTTTTCTTTGGTCTGGTCGTTGCCTTCGCATAGCTGTGCTATCTTCTCCCAAATTTCTTTGGCAGTAGAGCACATTTTGATTTTGCTGAACATGTTCTTGTCCAATCTCTTGAACAAGATGTCTTTGGCAACGTTGTCGAGATTTGCCTTCTTTCTTTCCTCATTCGTCCAGAGGGATCTGTCTTTCTCTACCATTTGTGGTTCACCACCAGTAATGGCGACTGCTGTATTTATTTTTAGAATCTTCATTGGTCCATCAGTGATGACGAACCACATATCGTCATCCTGAGCTGCCAGATGAGCTTGCATTCTGATTCTCCAGTCATCATAGTCTTCTTTTTAGAACATAGGAATTTTGTTGAATGATGCCATCAGCTCGAGTGATTTTGTGCTGATTAAGATGACCTGACTCTGATACCACTTGTTAGGATCGGTCCGGAGTGTTTAGAGGGCGGGGGGGGGGGGGGGTGAATGAACACTCCTTGTAAAAAAAAAATAATCCATTGTGATTTCTTTCGGATTAGTGAAAGAAATCTGTTTCTTAATCAACTCTTGTACAGAACAGACCACTGAAAGTATAAGTGCGGAACGGTCTGTTCTTGTATATGTAAGAACGACTCGATGGCTAGTATGAAAGAACAAGTGCAGAAAGATAATACACAGGATATGTTTCTGGAAGTTCGAAGGTGGTGTAATCCTTCTACGTCTCCCCTTCTTCCAATTAAGGAAGGTTTATACTAGAAGACTTTGATTTATACAATCCTGTTGTACAAACCCGATTCAGGCTGGATTTACCTCACTACCAGTCTGAAACTCCTAGTCACTCGATCTGCTCAGACACACTCTGTCTGACAGTTACAATATGTTTCTCACTTCTATTTTTCAACACAGAATACACAAGATGCGCACAGTGATCCTAAATGATCAAATGTTACAAAGTAATCGTGCTTAAGAATAATTTCAGCTCGAGAGCTTCTGAGCTTGTAAGCTTGTGCTGTTTTTCTTTCTTGTGCGTTTTTCAATTGATCAGCGAGAGTCATGTATATTCCTTTTGTTGCATCCTTTTATAGTTGTAAGTACCAACGACATTATTTCCCTTAATGTGTAACTTTGACTCTGCTTGAGCTCTGAGAAAGCTACAGTCTTCTTCTTCAGGATACTTGCCGTTCTGGTTCATACTTTCGGCGACTGTCAGATAGGCTCTTCTTTGTCTTCTTACCTTTTATGGCAATCTTCAGTCTTTGGTCCTTCGTAGCATTAATTACGACATTTAATGCTACAATAAATAGCCGTTAATGATTCGGACTGAGGAGCCATTCTTTATGTATCCTTGACTGCTCTGATCTGATAGAGATTGAGATCGATCTGAAGCATCGATATAGTCAGTCTGAAATCCATCGATCCGGTCTGATATGCTTTGTCATCTTATCAGCTTGATCTGTTTTGGGCGATCGATCTGGTCAGTCTGATTTCACTCGATCCGGTCTGAAATGTTTTGTCATCTTTAAAATCTCATCGATAAGGTCCGGAACTAACAAAATGTACCAAGGGGTATGATGAGGAGTTTTAGATTATTTAAAAAGGAATCTGAAAATTTTAATATATATTTTAATTAGACCATCAAAAATATAAAAAAATCGAAAATTAAGAAACCTGGCTCAATTAGGCCAGCTCGATCTACACTGGCTGACCACACGTGCTTGTTCCGGGCTTAATTTCTCATGACTAGGGGCTTGCCTTTCAAATGCAGTACAATCCAAATTCCCCCTTCGTCACAGGGGACTCGAAATTAGCATGCTATTATATTTCTTTTAAACCCCACATTTATTTTTAGTTTTTTTTTTTTAAACAATTTGATACCATCCCTGCCAAGATTATAACTAGTATTACAATAAAAAAATAATCAGCGAAACAAAAAAATTGTAATGAGAGAAATCATATCAGTAAAATTTTGCGCAGTGTGAAGGTAGACCTGTTTCTTGATTAACAGCCACAACTTCTGTTGTGTTGCATTCAAGAACATCCTGCCCCAACTTTGCTCCGGCGGCCTTCAAGCCCTTCAAAGATATAGCCTGATGAAATAGACTCAATGAAGGTAATTTTGAAGCGGGAGGCAGTTTCCCATTTGGTAACAAGTTCCTGAAGTCTTGCTTCAACAATGGAACCTCAAAATCGCCCTTATCGTGCCTCACGACGTTTTCTTTTGCGCTGATATGTGCTCCCGGCTCCATGTGATTGGTCGAGAAGCTCGCTTTGTTCGGAAAGTTGGGGTACAGACTAACATACCCTCTTAAGTACATCATGTCAATAAGAAACTTCTTCCAAGAAGCTTGCCATCCATTTGTTCTTGACTTTGGGATTTGGATCGGATTCTGCTTCGCGTCCTCCGTGAATCTCATGTTCATGTATGCATAGAATTCCCTCCATTGTTTTGGGAAGAAAACTGCACCCCAACTGCAGGGTAACCGATGGAGATAAGGAGTGTTTGGATGGATATGTTTAAAGAACTCGGTGGCATTCCATCTAGGCCGTTCCTTCACCACTTCGACTAATCTTGGGGTGTAGAGTGAGATCGAGGAGAGCTCGGGTAGAGATACCTGAGGGTCGTAGTGATATGCCAAAAGGGTATATTTGATCCATAAGTAGTAGTAAGGGGAGACTTCAATATCATCCTCGAGTAGTAGGCCAAAATCTTCATCTGAGGATGGATACCAGCTCTCACTCACAGCTCTAATGAGCCCTCCTTGGATGATTCGTCTACGTATAGTTTTTGGCCCGTGTAGCCATTTGAAGGAATTTATTAGCTTAAGAGTCGCTTCGTCTACTTCGCTATCGACATTGAATGAAATTCGAACCTCATCTCCTATATAGAATGCGTCGTTGAGAGACTTCAGAAGTCTTGTAAGTGAAGGAGCCCGGTTCTGAGTGATGATGCTTATTGATAACCTCATACGATTCCAATCTATAAATATAAGTTAAATTTGTGACTATACGGAAGAGATGATCAAGAAAAAACAAAATTATAATCAGTAGAGAAAGCAACGTGTTCCTTACTAGGTAACGTCGTGGAGCGAAGATCAGCCATCCAAAGAACCTTTGGCAAGGAAGATCTTGGTAAAAGAACCAAAGTTGAATCATTTTTGTTGGCATCTAATGCCATCTCCAAAGCTTTTTTGACACTTGGTTCGATGTCAGAAACGGCGATCACTATACTTGGGTTGTGTATCCTGATAACTCCTTTCGATGAACCGATTCCCAAGTCAAAAATCTTGAACCGTCTCTCTTTACACACCACCTTAGGCCAACTCAAAGCTGCTGCTGCATCTTCACAAGGGCAGAATTTTCCACCCGAGATGACAAGGTAGGCCTTTTTCCTGACAGTCATTCTGAACTTTTCGAGTAGAGGCGCTAGAGCTTTAACTTCTGCAACAGAGTGAGCATAAAAAAGTGCATCAATCTTTTGAGGATACATTGCTGCCCATTGTGTTACGTAACCCATGGAGAGGGCTTTCCACCATTGATCTGTTGGGATATGCCCTAAGACAAGTCATTAGATGATTGTTTTAGACATACAATGTTTATGGATTTATGAATGGCAATTCATTATTATATATTATTCTTTTAACTGTGCATTGTGAATTAATATATATGTTAATGTCCTTAGAATAATATTGTATTATTCTTAAAGATGTCCCTAGTCAAGTATTATCATGAATAGGGATAATGATAATACGTAGAGACTAGTATATGTTGATCGATGAATTGTTCATTGATATGAGATATCAAATCAACATATGGGTACATGTTAGAGAACGATGTACTGGACAGACCCACCATGAGAATGCAACATGGATAGTTATATGATCGTCATATGCAATTCTCATAGTGATAATAATGTATGTAATCCTTACGACTTGTGATCATCAGAGATCCCAACATAAGGAGTTATGTATCTTGATACCGTCAAACGTTACCCGTAACAGGGTAATCTATAAAGGCGACTATTGGATACACTACGAATTATGTAGAGGGATGTTGACTGATCGAGATAGGATTTGTCCCTCCTATATAACAGGAGATGTGTTTGGCCCTTGATCAAGTAAGAACTAAAATGCATGGCCATGCTCGAATGAGTCGATATGAGATATCGAGCTTATTCGTTTATTCTAGTTCTACTTGGGGATCAAGAAATAAAGATTGGATATACGAGTATGACTATTCCATGACTCGTGTTCAATCTAAACACAAAGGACAAAGGGATTAAGTTACATGATTAATATTATCACAAGTTCTAAAGGTTATGTCGAGTCATTGACATTCTTGTAATTTGGGTAGCATTGATGTGTTGCTAGATACCGCTCAATGCTTGAGACGTAAAATGAGATTTTATGTCACTGCCAACATTGCAAGATCCTATCGGGTCGCACAAAAGATTAAATCGAGAAGTGAAATTAAAGTCATTGGATGAATTAATTAATTAAGAAGAGTCTTAATTAAGTGATTAAAATGTTTTAATTAAATCATGGGTTTGGGCCCATAAGACTTTAAGAAAGTCTTGAACCTTAATTAAAAGCCTTATAATATAAATACATGGTTTTGATTAATTGTTAATCATACTTTCATATCATACTTTGATATTAAAAACCCTAGCCACACAAGCCAAAAGCTCTCGGCCACCTTCTTCCTCTTCAAGAGTCACGGCCGCCGCCGGTTGCTTGGAGGGGTTGTTTGGTCGCCGTTTAGTCGGTTGTGAACCGTGTGTGGTTTTGATTCCGGTTCAAGAATAAGTCTAGCAACTTGTTCTTGAACATCCCTTCACCCGATTTGATCGTGTGGATACCGTTGAGGCAAAACTCATTGAGTTTTGCTATTGACTCCGAGAAGGCGTAGGACGTGGTGCTGCTCCGTGGATTCTGCTTCAAACACGCTACAAGGGTGAGACTCTTATGTATTCCTTAATCCGATATGATTACCTATGTATAGATCCGGTGTTAGTAATCCTAAAATTTTATTCCGCTGCGTTGTATGACATAAGGATTACTTACAGTGGTATCAGAGCCAGGTTCAAGGCTCATATCGGATTTATGTGATTAAATTGTGTTAATCATATTAGAATTAATATTGCATGCTAATTGAAACTGTTTAAATTCATATATGATATGAAATTAATTTTAGTTTATGAAAATCATCGTAGTAATTGTATTTGATATAATTGGCGAATAAAATTATTTATTGAGCATCAAATTTTCGGCCACCACCATCACAAATGTCACCATGGCTAGCCACATGAGGGCTAGGGTTTTCGAACCCTTGGCTCGAGATGGCTTAGTCGTTGTGGCTAATAATTGTGCATGGAAGTGTCGAAAATCAATTAGGGTTTAGAACCCATTGGACGTGACGGCTAGCTCATGACGGCTAGGGTTTCGAACCCTAATAGTCGTGCATGGCTCGACCATCATCGCCTTATTTTCTAAAGTTTTGATGCTTGGATGAGTTTTGAACTCCTTGACTCGATAATGGTTCACGCATGCATGGATTAGTAACTTTATACATGAGAGCAAGGTTTTTCGAACCCTTAGCTCGAGATGGTTGAGCGAACCCCGTGCATGGCATGACCGTGACTCGTGGCTAACAAATTCCGGCGTTTAAAACAAGATGGCTCGATAAAATATCAAAAGGGTGCGAGGCGGCTAGGGTTGGAACCCTAGTGCCGCCGCCGCATAAGCCATGGCTCGGCCATGGGCTAGGGTTTCGAACCCTAGGCCCACTATTGGTCCAGCCGTGGGCTTTTGGTTCGAACCATTGTGGTTCGTGTTTTAGTCGTTTTAGTTCGTGGCATGTGATGTCCCGAGCATACGATAATTTTTCAAAAATTATTTTACAGTTTTAATTAGAATTAAATTTAAAATGTTTAGAATTTAATTAATTAAATGTTAATGCATGCTTTATGTGTTGTTTAAGCATGGTGCCTGGTTATAGCCCTTTGACCTATTAGATAGGATTTGTGGATGTTTGTAATTTATAATACGACCTGCGTGTCGTGCCTTTCTCTATTTCATTCTAAATGTAATCCCTCCCCTATGTTCCCCTCGAATGTGAATCGAGGAATTCTATATCTTGTAAATAGTGTAGTTTATTTTATTGATGGTGATCAATGAAGATGGAGCATCGTGCCGGGATGAGGAGGCCATTCACAAATTGGAGCCAAGGAAGGTGCTTGTGAAGTTACCTTAAGTTGACTCATAGGATTTTCTCATTGGCTTGAGAAAATCATTAGTAGGGGCTATAACCATGTCACGTTTAATTATGTATGTTGATGCATGATTTATCTTATGTTTTAGTTTGATAATAGTATTACACATATATGTAGATATGTATACAACTATATGTAGTGGACATATTTTAAATTATCAAATTAATCATGAGATCAATAAATCCCTCTAAAATATTAAGTTTTAGATGCCTTCCAAAATTAAAAGTACTCGTCAATAACTTCGATTGTACATGTGTGGGTTTGCCAAAGCAAAGCACCGTGGCAATCTTAGTAAGGCGCGAAAGGATAAAAGTGATATCCGTTATACTTTAATTGGGTACGACTTAACTAGGTTATCTCAATAGGATTGGGAACCTAGAGGCATGGGTTGGATTATAATTCATTTGATGAATTGAACAAAGTGTTGTTCGTCCAACTATCCAAGAATTATTTGTGATGTAATTGACAAAGTGTTGTCTACCTAAATAACCGAGTCTTGGGCGATTAGCCAAAGCTAACTCAAGATTAAGTGAAATATGGATCTTGGCCCACTAAAGGTTTCGAGGGTTGATATTTTTCAAACAAAATAGTGGGAGTATCATTTAATATAAGACCATGTTAAATGATTTAAATCATAAACTTATTTTGCATATTTATATTGTAGATATCCATGGCAACTAACAACGTTACTAGCACTTTATCACTGCGATCGGTCCTTGAGAAGGACAAATTAAATGGGACGAATTTCCTAGACTGGTATAGGAACTTGAGGATAGTCCTCAAACAAGAAAAGAAACAATATGTCCTAGAGGAACCCTTACCCGCTGAGGAACCTCCCCTAACGGCTACAAGAACTGAAAAGGATGCTTACAAGAAGCATCAGAGTGACGCACTTGATGTTGGGTGCCTCATGCTTGCCACCATGAACTCTGAGCTTCAGAAGCAACATGAGGAAATGGAGGCGTTCGATATGATCGAACACTTAAAGCAGTTGTACCAACAGCAAGCTAGACAAGAGAGGTATGACGTCTCTAAAGCGTTATTCCAGTGCAGGTTGGTAGAAGGAAGCTTAGTTGGAACTCATGTGCTCAAGATGATTGGGTACATTGAGAATCTGGACAAGCTAGGTTTTCCATTGGACCAAGAGTTGGCCACCGATGTGATCTTGCAATCGTTGCCTGAAAGCTTCAGTCAATTTGTAGTAAATTACAATATGACTGACATGGAAAAGACTCTACCACAGTTGCTTGGTATGTTGAGAACATATGAAGCAAATACTAAGAAGACTAAGGCCACAAATGTCCTTATTGTGAATAAGGGCAAAGGAAGGGCCAAAGCTAAAGGCAACAAGAAAGCAAAGAAGGTCTTTGCTAAATCTAAGCCAAAGTCTTATGCACTGAAGCCAAAGGGAGGGATAGCAAAGGAAGGGAACTGTTTCCATTGCGGTGAGACCGGCCATTGGAAAAGAAACTTCAAAATATATCTGGAGGATCTAAAGAAAGGAAGTGTGACTTCCACTTCAGGTATTTTTGTTATAGAAGTCAATTTATCTACTTCTTCATCATGGGTATTAGATACTGGATGTGGATCTCACATTTGTGTAAATGTGCAGGATCTCAAAAGGAGTAGGACATTGGCGAAAGGTGAAGTTGATCTCCGAGTTGGAAATGGAGCAAGAGTTGCTGCATTAGCTATAGGAGATTATCATTTAGCTTTACCTTCTGGTTTATCACTGATTTTGAAAGATTGTTATTTTGTGCCTTCTATTACTAAAAACATAATATCTATTTCTTGTTTAGACAAGTATGGTTTTTCATTTATAATAAAGGACAATTGTTGTTCTATTTATTTAAATGATATGTTTTATGCTAGTGCACAAATGGTGAATGGTCTTTATGTAATAAATCTTGATATGCCTATCTATAACATAAATACTAAAAGGATTAAAAATAATGATTGTAATCCGACTTATCTCTGGCACTGTCGCTTGGGCCACATAAACGAGAACCGCATATCTAAACTTCATAAGGATGGAGTATTAGATTCATTTGATTTTGAATCATATGAAACATGCGAATCTTGTTTAATGGGCAAGATGACAAAAGCCCCTTTCAAGGGACATGTTGAAAGGGCAAATGTTTTATTGGGACTAATACATAGTGATGTATGTGGACCAATAAGTACACAAGCTAGAGGTGGTTTTCAATACTTCGTTACATTTACTGATGACCTCAGTAGATATGGGTATGTGTACCTAATGAAACATAAGCATGAAACCTTTGAAAAGTTCAAAGATTTCAAGAATGAAGTACAAAACCAACTTGGCAAGAGTATCAAAATCCTTCGATCAGATCGAGGAGGAGAATACTTAAGCCAAGAGTTTCATGACTATCTAAAGGAGTGTGGGATAGTCCCACAACTCACTCCTCCGTATACTCCGCAATGGAATGGTGTATCCGAGAGGAGAAATCGAACCTTGTTAGACATGGTTAGATCAATGATGAGTCATGTAGATCTTCCGATATCGTTTTGGGGACACGCTCTAGAAACAGCGATTTTCTTACTGAACCGTGTTCCATCTAAATCAGTGGAAAAGACACCATATGAGATATGGACTGGGAAGCGTCCTAGTATGTCTTTTATGAAGATTTGGGGTTGTGAGGCTTTCGTTAGACGTCACGCCACTAACAAACTTGGACCCAAGTCTGATAAGTGTTTATTTGTGGGGTATCCTAAGGAAACGAAAGGGTACTATTTCTATTATCCCACCGAGAACAAAGTAGTTGTTGCTCGGACTGGTGTATTTCTTGAAAGAGAATTTATTTCTAGAAAAACCAGTGGGAGAAAAATAGAACTTAGTGAAGTTCAACCACAAGAAAACACTGAACCTGAGATTGAGATGGAAACAGAGCAGGCACCACAAGCTGTGTGGAAGAAGCACCTGCTCAAGAGACACAAGCCCAGCGTAGGTCTGTAAGAGAACACCGGGAGCCACAGAGATATGGATTTCTTGTGACTCAACAAGGTGACTTACTACTTATTGATGAGGATGAGCAGTCATCTTATCAACAAGCTATTATGGGCAATGATTCTGAGAAATGGCAAGAGGCCATGAAATCTGAGATGGAATCCATGTATGCAAACCAAGTATGGACTTTGGTTGATCCACCTGAAGGGGTACGACCCATAGGGTGCAAATGGATTTTCAAGAAAAAGACCGATATGGATGGTAACGTACAAACCTATAAAGGTCGGCTGGTTGCAAAAGGATTCAAACAAATTCATGGTATTGACTATGATGAAACCTTTTCACCAGTGGCCATGGTTAAATCCATAAGGATCTTACTTGCAATAGCTGCATTTCATGATTATGAAATCTGGCAGATGGATGTCAAAACAGCTTTCCTTAATGGAAATCTGCTCGAGGATGTGTACATGACACAGCCCGAGGGTTTTGTCGATCCAAAGGATGCTGGAAAGATATGCAAGCTACAACGATCCATTTATGGATTGAAGCAAGCTTCTCGGAGTTGGAATCTTCGTTTTGATGATGCAATCAAAGAGTTTGGTTTTATCAAAAATGAAGATGAACCTTGTGTTACAAGAAGGTCAGTGGGAGTGTAATCATTTTCCTAGTGTTGTATGTAGATGACATACTCCTTATTGGAAATGATATCCCTGCCTTGCAATCTGTAAAGATTTGGCTAGGGAACTGCTTTTCGATGAAAGACTTAGGAGAAGCCACCTATGTATTAGGAATCAAGATCTATAGAGATAGATCGAGAAGGCTTCTTGGTCTAAGTCAAAGTACATACATAGACAAGGTGCTTAAAAGGTTTAGCATGCAAGAATCCAAGAAAGGATTCGTGCCTATGACACATGGTATTTATCTCTCGAAGGAACAGTGTCCTTCAACACCAGATGAGAGACAACGCATGAGTAAGATTCCATACGCGTCAGCTATTGGATCTATCATGTATGCCATGATATGTACTCGTCCCGATGTATCGTATGCTTTGAGCATGACGAGCAGATATCAAGTTGATCCAGGTGAAGGTCACTGGATTGCTGTCAAGAATATCCTAAAGTACTTGAGAAGGACTAAGGATACATTCTTGATTTATGGAGGTGAGGAAGAGCTCAATGTAATGGGTTACACTGATGCAAGCTTCCAAACCGACAAAGATGATTTTCGATCGCAATCTGGATATGTGTATTGCCTAAATGGAGGTGCTGTGAGCTGGAAGAGTTCAAAGCAAGAAACAGTAGCGATTCTACAACGGAAGCTGAGTATATTGCTGCCTCGGATGCAGCAAAGGAAGCTGTTTGGATGAGGAAGTTCATTTCTGAACTTGGAGTGGTGCCTAGCATTAAAGATCCGATAGAACTCTATTGTGACAACAATGAAGCGATCGCATTGGCTAAGGAACCAAGATCTCACCAAAGATCCAAGCACATACTAAGGCGTTTCCATTTCATTCGAGAAATCGTTGAAAGGGGAGATGTTAAAATATGCAAAGTACCAACAGATGATAATGTATCTGACCCATTGACGAAGCCGCTGTCACAGCAGAAGCATGATCGTCATACTAGATCTCTAGGCATTAGGTATATGTCTGAGTGGTCTTAGTGCAAGTGGGAGATTTGTTGGGATGTGCCCTAAGACAAGTCATTAGATGATTGTTTTAGACATACAATGTTTATGGATTTATGAATGGCAATTCATTATTATATATTATTCTTTTAACTGTGCATTGTGAATTAATATATATGTTAATGTCCTTAGAATAATACTGTATTATTCTTAAAGATGTCCCTAGTCAAGTATTATCATGAATAGGGATAATGATAATACGTAGAGACTAGTATATGTTGATCGATGAATTGTTCATTGATATGAGATATCAAATCAACATATGGGTACATGTTAGAGAACGATGTACTGGACAGACCATGAGAATGCAACATGGATAGTTATATGATCGTCATATGCAATTCTCATAGTGATAATAATGTATGTAATCCTTACGACTTGTGATCATCAGAGATCCCAACATAAGGAGTTATGTATCTTGATACCGTCAAACGTTACCCGTAACAGGGTAATCTATAAAGGCGACTATTGGATACACTACGAATTATGTAGAGGGATGTTGACTGATCGAGATAGGATTTGTCCCTCCTATATAACAGGAGATGTGTTTGGCCCTTGATCAAGTAAGAACTAAAATGCATGGCCATGCTCGAATGAGTCGATATGAGATATCGAGCTTATTCGTTTATTCTAGTTCTACTTGGGGATCAAGAAATAAAGATTGGATATACGAGTATGACTATTCCATGACTCGTGTTCAATCTAAACACAAAGGACAAAGGGATTAAGTTACATGATTAATATTATCACAAGTTCTAAAGGTTATGTCGAGTCATTGACATTCTTGTAATTTGGGTAGCATTGATGTGTTGCTAGATACCGCTCAATGCTTGAGACGTAAAATGAGATTTTATGTCACTGCCAACATTGCAAGATCCTATCGGGTTGCACAAAAGATTAAATCGAGAAGGGAAATTAAATTCATTGGATGAATTAATTAATTAAGAAGAGTCTTAATTAAGTGATTAAAATGTTTTAATTAAATCATGGGTTTGGGCCCATAAGACTTTAAGAAAGTCTTGAACCTTAATTAAAAGCCTTATAATATAAATACATGGTTTTGATTAATTATTAATCATACTTTCATATCATACTTTGATATTAAAAACCCTAGCCACACAAGCCAAAAGCTCTCGGCCACCTTCTTCCTCTTCAAGAGTCACGGCCGCCGCCGGTTGCTTGGAGGGGTTGTTTGGTCGCCGTTTAGTCGGTTGTGAACCGTGTGTGGTTTTGATTCCGGTTCAAGAATAAGTCTAGCAACTTGTTCTTGAACATCCCTTCACCCGATTTGATCGTGTGGATACCGTTGAGGCAAAACTCATTGAGTTTTGCTATTGACTCCGAGAAGGCGTAGGACGTGGTGTTGCTCCGTGGATTCTGCTTCAAACACGCTACAAGGGTGAGACTCTTATGTATTCCTTAATCCGATATGATTACCTATGTATAGATCCGGTGTTAGTAATCCTAAAATTTTATTCCGCTGCGTTGTATGACATAAGGATTACTTACATGATCATCTCTAACTTGGACGATGTCTTTGAAGATTACTGTTGTTTCGGATACATAAGCAAGCCGATGTTCACTGTCTCCCCAAGTTTCTTTGTCCTTTGGATCAACTGGCAGCACAAATGAACCAGCATTTCTGTACTTTTGAAGCTGATAGCTGCATGTATTTTGTAAAATATTACATTGAAGAGTTTTATAAGAATGTAACCTAGAAGAAAAACAAACAAGTTTTATACCTCAAATGCAAATCTTCTCCTGTCATGAAAGTGAAGGGTGTTTCGATGAAGAGCGTTTTAATTAGCTCAGCAGACAGAAACCACGAACTAGAAAGAAAATCAACCTGAACAACTCTGTCAATTGTGATGTCATATGCAGGATCAGGCAGATAAAGCCCAGCCTCCTTAGATCGAAACTTTCTATAGCTCGGAAATGTAAAATCCTTCTGTCGGAAAGGCAAGATCCTCCCAATACTACCTAGAACAGAATTCTTGTACTTTCCGGTCCCTGCCACGTGTGATAAAATCTGTAGCATTTTTTTCCCCGGTATCATGTCATCATCGAGTATGTACACAAGGTCAGCTTCTGTTTGTAAAGCCATTTGGAATCTCCCGTAGTACTTAAAATCATAGCTTGAACTAATGAAACTAATTCTGGAGTTATTATAGCTATCAACAATTGTTTTCAGGGATTGTTCATTAGGACTACCGAATGAAAGTACCCAAACATGATGGAATGGAAGCGTTTGATGAAGCAAAGAATCGAGCTGTGCACACAACGTTTTACGTTTAAAATGGTTCAAAATCACAGTGACTTTGGGGATATTCGAACCATTCAAATCCCACTTGGATTTCATGGCCATTAACTCGGAAAGAGTCTCGGTTCCGACGTTTTTGGTTTGAAAATCCAACACTTCCTGATAAAGTTCCCTCTTCCACTTGATCATCACTGTATCATTGGACTTCTTCTGCACAAAATCTATATTTTCATGCTCGCAGACTTCCGACGGACTAACTTTACCTTGGATAAATAAATTGGATGCTTCGTAATGATTCACAACATGAGGTGTGGCAATGAATTGTTTCCATTGTCGTGCTATATGTGTAGCCCAAGAATTCGGTTTTGTTCTCAAGTCTAGTGTGGGACTCAAGTAATACAGAAGAAACGTGGCGTAAACTGCAAAGGCAAATTGTAAACACGTTAAGACCGTGACAAGCCTAGCTGAGGCACCCTTTTGTGCTCTCAACTTAGCCTTTCCTCCCATATATTCGCTTAACATTCCTTCCAAATTCTCTCCACTTCTGATGGTTGGATTCCGAGATAACACCATCTTAAAAGTCCATACGTAATATTAAATACCTGAAGATTTGCAATATAAATTCAGTCCATCAGCAGAAAATTAACAATAAAACAAAGTTAATGGAAAAAAATTGCATGATGTTACGAACTCTTGCACAACTTCAAGACTCGACTGAAAAATCTTGTATCAGTCTTGAATTTGCTCTTGAAAATAAAGAATTTGATCACGACAAGGAAAAGGGTGGACGTAAATGAAGTTTGATTAGCTATATATAGATGGCCCAATAATAGAAATTGTTATCTCATTTTTTGGTTCGATTCGATAACAAATGAATAATATACAGAAAATAAATAGACATCAAGATTTTTTTTACGTGGAAACCCCGAAGGGAAAAACCACGGGACCTGGTCCAGTTTGAATCTTCACTATGAACAAGAATTTACAATGGTTGTTTTCTTTGCAAAAATGGAAGAAGAAAAACATGGAAATCCCATGATCCAGCCGAGCCGAGCCCGCCTCTTCCCCCCTTCCAGGAAAAAATGAAATCCCCTCCTCCTAACCTACTGTTCCCCCCTTTATCTTATATTAGTGGGCCCTTAGTTTAGTTAATGGGCTAATTAAATTTAAGGTTAAGGAAAATGGGATAAGGGTAATAGCAAATGGGCCCAAATGTTTAAGGGTAATGGGCCACTTTAGGATGATCTCTAGTATCTTATGAGATCGGGTCGAGCCCATAGAATTCGGGTCCAAACCGCACCGGGACAATTATCGGGGTATCATCAGTATCCCCCTCTAGTCGAGCTAGAGTAGCGCTGTATCGACTCCAACTGGTTAGGTGAGGACCCGGATTGGTAATCCTTTAAATGACAAACCATCATGTGATCTTGCGCAGTGCTGAGTTCCCAAGTCATGCTGTCGGTAGAGCCATAATCCTTGATGAAATAGGCGACTCATAAAGCCCATACGAGGAACCGGTGTAATCACGGTACTGAGCTTCTGCCAATAATAGCAGGTCGGACTGGGCAATAGGAATCCGAACTGAAGCTACTATATCGAGAATTCCGAGCAGACGAAGGTGATCGAGAGATCCGATGTGATAAAACTGAGCTGATATGAACAAATATTGCTTGCCCGACCTGATCTTAGCTCCGACATAAATAAGAGCAAATAATGCTCGCCTGAACTCCATAACCAATAAAGCTTAGCTCAGTTCCATGGCAGATAAAACTCGCCGAACTCCGGAGCTAATAAACACCTGGGCATCCAGAGCTTGATAAATATGTCGTGCTGAGCAACAAAATACAGCAGAACTCCAAAATTATCCAGACATCTAATAACTTCGGGTTGATCTGACTTCATAAGTAGTACCGAGCCGAGGAGTGAATAAGTTGATGTGAGCTCTAGAGACGAGATATCTCGAGCAAATGACCTGTTTGAACTCACAAAATAGTAAGTCATGCGTTGAGTAAATAGATATAGCCGAACTCCAGACAATCAACACGAAGCAAATAAGACTCCAGAGTGTCGAAACTGAGCTGGCATGTTGTAAGGATGACATGTTTCTCGACCGGGATGACCTATTATAACTCAAAATAACTCTAAGTATATGATTAAATCTTAAGCAGGGCTGACCTGTTACATTTGTGCAGGGCTGACCTGCATTACCAATTAGAAATATTTCTAAGTACAGAATTAAATCTTAACAGAGCTGACCTGTTATCTGTGCAGGGTTGGCCTGCAATAACAACTAGAAATATTTCTAAGTACAGAACTAAATCTTAAACAGGACTGACCTGTTAATCTATGCAGGGCTGACCTGCAATAACTAAGAATTATTTCTAAGTACAGAATTAAATCTTAACAGGGCTGACCTGTTATCTGGGCAGGGCTGACCTTCAGTAATATCTCGAAATAATTCTAAGTACAGAATTAAATCTAAAACATGGCTGACCTGTTTTCTTGGCAGGGCTGACCTGCGATAACTAAGAAATAATTCTAAGTACAGAATTAAATCTTAATAGGGCTGACCTGTTATATGGGCAGGGCTGACCTGCAATAATAACTCGAAATAATTCAAAGTACAGAATTAAATCATAAACAGGGCTGACCTGTTTTCTATGCAGGGCTGACCTGCAATAACAACTAGAAATAATTCGAAGTACAGAATTAAATCTTAACAGGGCTGACCTGTTTTCTATGCAGGGCTGACCTGCAATAATAACTAGAAATAATTCTAAGAGAATTAAATCTTAACAGGGCTGACCTGTTATCTGGGCAGGGCTGACCTGCAATAATAACTCGAAATAATTCAAAGTACAGAATTAAATCATAAACAGGGCTGGCCTGTTTTCTATGCAGGGCTGACCTGCAATAACAACTAGAAATAATTCGAAGTACAGAATTAAATCTTAACAGGGCTAACCTGTTTGAACTCCGAAGATAATAAACCGAGCATATAAGTCTCGCCCGACCTGAGCTCCAGAGATAATAGACTGAGCACATACAGCTCGTACATATTGAACTCAATAATAAATGCGCGGAGATATAGCTCATCTGAATTTGCAAAGTGAGATGACTTGAGCTCTCGAGATGATAAAATGCTGAGCAAATAAAGCTCGTCTCATATGATCCTAGAGAATAAATATGAGCAGATAAGACATGTCTGGTTTGGACTCCAGATAGTAAACATGAGCAGATAAGACCTGCAATAATATTTGCCAGGGCCTCATACACCTGGGCTTAAGCAATCAGGCGGACCTGTGCTAATGTTTGCCAGGGCCTCATACACCTGGGCTTAAGCAAACAGGGCGGACCTGTGCTAAATATTTGCCAGGGCCTCATACACCTGGGCTTAAGCAATCAGGCGGACCTGTGCTAATGTTTGCCAGGGCCTCATACACCTGGGCTTAAGCAAACAGGGCGGACCTGTGCTAAATATTTGCCAAGGCCTCATACACTTGGGCTTAAGCAAACAGGGCGGACCTGTGCTAAATATTTGCCAAGGCCTCATACACTTGGGCTTAAGCAAACAGGGCGGACCTGTGCTAATGTTTGCCAGGGCCTCATACACCTGGGCTTAAGCAATCAGGGCGGACCTGTGCTAAATATTTGCCAAGGCCTCATACACTTGGGCTTAAGCAAACAGGGCGGACCTGTGCTAAATATTTGCCAAGGCCTCATACACTTGGGCTTAAGCAAACAGGGCGGACCTGTGCTAATGTTTGCCAGGGCCTCATACACCTGGGCTTAAGCAATCAGGGCGGACCTGTGCTAATGTTTGTCAGGGCCTCATACACCTGGGCTTAAGCAATCAGGGCGGACCTGTGCTAATGTTTGCCAGGGCCTCATACACCTGGGCTTAAGCAAACAGGGCGGACCTGTGCTAATGTTTGCCAGGGCCTCATACACCTGGGCTTAAGCAAACAGGGCGGACCTGTGCTAATGTTTGCCAGGGCCTCATACACCTGGGCTTACTCCGAATATCCCATCCGAATAAGTTCATCCAAAATCCAGAACAAATAAAGTTCCCGGGCTGATCTCCTGATGTGGGGCTTACTGCTAGATTGCATGCCCGAGCTGATATAATAGGGGCTTACTGCAAGATTGCATGCCCGAGCTGAAGTGCACGGAGGCTGACCTGAAATAGTGAAATAGTGCAACACAAAAATATATGTGTGAAATTAAAATAGCAGTTGGGAAGAAATAACCATAAATATGGGCATGCATATTGAACCCCAAAGTCGAGGTCAGTTGCTAGGTTGAATATGCCCTGAGCTCCGTAGCAATGAGCTAGAGGCCGAGGACCTTATGCTTTGAGTGTGCCTAAGAAACATGGGTCGAGCATAGTCAAGATGCAGATGACCGTATATAACACGTCCTGAGGTTAGTATATTGTAGTAAGCCAAAATGAGATGTTGTGAAAACTGTGGAGGTCATAAACCAAATGTCACTGAGGTAAATGGTCCCAGCAAGATCGAGTGATTCATATTTGGAGGCAATTGCGGCCACAGCCGCCGGCATGCAGAGCACCATCCCAATTAGCAAAATCAAGTGAATCATCAACTCTCCAAAAAGGCCATTTAAGAATCTTGCAGCCTACTAATCTCCCGTTGTCAAGAACAACAATAATCACACCCCGGGAATCAAATGTCTAGCCCAACGAATGATAATGACAATTATGGCAAACCCAAAATAAATTTATATATATATATATATATATATATATATATATATATATATATCATCCACATGGACTTCTTGCCTTTTTCTCCCCACCGCATATCAAAAACCCAAGGAATTCAGTACATGTAAATTTTTGAAATACAAGATAAATTTGGTATGAGTATATGCATGTGTATTCTGCCCCTCCTGCCGTGGCTATACAAAAGATGAGCGAGTGGGAGGACGACCAGCATCTTAAACAAAAGAATAATTAGCTTAGGTAATCCATCGGACAGATGGTAGGCAACAGAGTACATAGGCATTGATATGCACATACAGAGAAGGATCGAGCCCAATAAATACACAAAAAACATCTTCAAATCCAAATAGAACCACAATCAATAAAAATCGCACAAAAGCCAGCCAGAATATAATATCAAAGCTTCCCTTTGAGCATATATGTATAAGTAATAGATGACAATACCATATGCAAATCAGGTAACCCCCTGCTCGGTGATGTTGGGAAACACAGCCTCTACACAGCCTCAAAACGAGCGACACAACACGTTAACACCTCACGAGCAGCCCCAGAGACCATCGTCTCGAGCTCATTGTCAAGTCACCACCGCCTGAAAGCCTAACCCAATATCGAAATACACCGCGCGTGAAGCCCTGAAACCACCGGCATAGCAACCACGGACGACCAGAGGGGCAGAAACTCCTCTGGAATTTCTCGAGAGAGATTTTGAAGGAGTGAGCAGCGCAAACCTCCCAAGTTATCAAGCTCTTCGGGGGGTGCATAGGAGCGACAAGCTTTGGTGAAAAGGGGGAGAGTTTTTCTTCTATGGTGGATTTGGGATTTAGGTGAAAGAATGGAGAAGGGAATCCAAGAGAGCCCAACACTTGTTCCTCTCTGCTTTTGTTTTCAAGAAACCCATCAACTTTCCTTCATGAAATTTTAAGACATCGCCCAAAAGTGTTCTTCGGATCGCGAACTGGTTCATCACCATATATCTTTCAGAATACGGGCTTTTATCAAGCAAAAAACTTCATCCCCTCAATCTGTACGCCCATTTCCAAACTGCTGCCCGAAGCTCGCCCCTCAGACTCTGTCCTTCTCATTGCCCAGACTGTCCGAAAAAGGTTGGATACAACGAAGAAGCGGTGACACGGCGGCGGGAGGAACAACCCCGGAAAGGCAGAGACAGCTTCGAAAAACCCATAACAACGCACTACAGCTGTTCGGCAGTGAAAAATCTGCCCAACCAAAATACCCAGCCTCTCTGATTTTCCCTCCGTAGAAGATGAAGCCCATGAAATCGAAAAATGCCGAGGCTGAGCTGAAGAGAGCTCGAGAAGAGAGCTCAAAAAACAAAAACCCATCGTAAAATGCCCTAAAAAATCGACGTCTTAGCTCCAGTTCCCACAGACGGCGCCAATTTGTTATCTCATTTTTTGGTTCGATTCGATAACAAATGAATAATATACAGAAAATAAATAGACATCAAGATTTTTTTTACGTGGAAACCCCGAAGGGAAAAACCACGGGACCTGGTCCAGTTTGAATCTTCACTATGAACAAGAATTTACAATGGTTGTTTTCTTTGCAAAAATGGAAGAAGAAAAACATGGAAATCCCATGATCCAGCCGAGCCGAGCCCGCCTCTTCCCCCCTTCCAGGAAAAAATGAAATCCCCTCCTCCTAACCTACTGTTCCCCCCTTTATCTTATATTAGTGGGCCCTTAGTTTAGTTAATGGGCTAATTAAATTTAAGGTTAAGGAAAATGGGATAAGGGTAATAGCAAATGGGCCCAAATGTTTAAGGGTAATGGGCCACTTTAGGATGATCTCTAGTATCTTATGAGATCGGGTCGAGCCCATAGAATTCGGGTCCAAACCGCACCGGGACAATTATCGGGGTATCAGAAATATATTGACACCAGAGGCACATAGAGATGTGTGTTCAACGCATTAAAGTGTGCCTCAAGATCCATGGAAAATGCAGCAAAACTCACATGGGGTTACCCTTCGCCCCTCAATATTAAACTAACAAGCTGCATGAAGGAGTTCTCCACACTTCTTAAAACACAAACTTTCAGTTGACACTAATTAAAAAGCCTCAAATGTTTCCGCAAAAAACGGCTACCCCGGCATTTTTTGCGCTTCAGATCACTACTTTCCCTCTGAAAGAACTTACTTTTTTAATCTAGAAATAGCAAATAATCAATGAAACTGTACTTAATTACTAAAGGGTTTTTGGCACTTTTTTAATCTAAATAGTCGGTTTACACCATTTTATTAAAATGAGACGGTTTACCCATGTATTTTCAAAAGAAGTAGTTTACACTCATATGCTTTGTGATCTGTAAAGAGACAGTACGAAATATTTTACAAACACACATAGGGTTAACTGTCTATTTTGTAAACTATATGGAATAACATATCTATTTACAAGTGTAAAATGCATATTTACAAACCAAGGTAAAGTTCTATTAACGATATCACTTACGAATTACTAACTAAGGTGGCATAATAGAATGTTTATTGAATTTGAAAACTTAAATCTTAAATTAATCCATTAGTAAGCAATCGGTCACCACATCGATTAATCTATTGTAAACTATAAGCTACCCAAGAAAATAATAATCCAGACATTGGATTCTAATCAAACTTCTAAAACAATGATACCATAGATTCAAACCATTAGTCATATTCGACTATTTAGGGAAACTCAAATCCCAAAACAAATCTTCAATATTCAAACCAATTTTTTTTTTTAAAAAAAACACTAACTACAAAATATAAAAGCCAAGAAACAATCAAATTTCAAACCAATACCTTGAAATCAAAATAAAATCTATGCTTCAAGAAACTAGAGGGACCAAAGTTGAACCTTTTTCTTCGTGAGCAAATTAAGCTAGAACTTTATGAAAGAGTTTTACGTACCAAAAAATTGATCAGAATATATATAGGAGGAAGAATAGTTGGCAAGGGTTGACTTACAGCATCTACGTTAACTTGGTGTCGAATGTGGACGAGAGTCGCAAGCTTTGTTAATGGCCATTCGCCAAACTTGGCAAGTTGGATACAAGCAAGAAACATCTTTCTTGGACTGATTTTTTCATGCACCAAGGATTACCAGCACTTCGTATCAGAAAATTGGATATAATTCATAAATTAAAATGTTATAATTTAATATTTATAATTTGCATTAAAGTGAGAAAATTATTATTAAAATGTTCCATAACTTGAGGTGTGCCTTAAATATTTAAGTACTATTGTTAGTGCCTTCTAATGGTCATTGTTTGGATTGCTTGTGTATCTACTTAGTTTACCAACCTCATATGCAATGTCAGGATTTACGCAGTTCATCAGATATATTAGACAGTCAATTATTCTCGAGTATTCCAATTGCATGAGAGGGTCTCCATTATTATTAACTACGTGTTGATTAGGATCATAGGGTGTTTTCACCAATGATGTGTTATTTGCGAGAACTTCTCTAGCATTTTTCTTAACATAATGAAATTGCGTCAACACTCGTTCTTAGGATGTCTTGGAAACTTAAATTCCAAGTATAACATTTGCTTAACCCATATCCTTTCATTTCAAAATATTTTGTCATCATTTTCTTTATTGTGTTGGCGATTTCTAAATTGCTTCCCACTATGAGCATATAATCAACATACACAACACTCTCAACATATGCTTTATGTGTATTTTTCGTATATACACACTTATAACACTCGTTAATTATTAACCATTTGACAAGATAATTTGGTCAAATTTTTCGTGTCATTGATTTGACGCTTGCTTAAGCCCATACAATGACTTAACGAGTCTACACACCTTTTGGATTTTTAGTCCTTCATTATAACGGTTTTGCTATTACTTTGTCAACAATAAATTTTCTCTTAACAAAACAGGGAAGCCCTCCGCCTACGTCTCAACTTTATCCAGTGCTATGAATACTGAATTCATAGTATATTGATCTGATGCCTGAAATCTAATTATCTTGATTAATTAAGTTAAGGGGGATGGTTAAGAGATAATTATGATTAATTATCGTTTTGCAATTGAAATTGGTTTTGAGGTACATCAAGTGTGGTTAAAATATGATTGTGTCATAATTATTGAATGGATAAATGTTGAAATGAATAATGTGAATTGTGAAAGTATTTATGAGTATGTATTGGGAGGTAGTTATTGAAGTTGAGCAATAATTATGGATTTGGGAGTTAAATAAGTGTTGGGTAAAAATTTTAATGTGTATTGAAGTTGAGGGACTAAATGGTTAGTTTTGTTAATTATGGAATAATTGCTTAATTGAGTTTCCCGCGATTTTAACCCAGTATCGGGATTGTTGATTAAAGGTTCGAGATTTTAATATTGTTGGCATGCTGAACCTTGGAATCATTTTTAGTAGTGGGATTTCGAGTTTGGGGTTTTTGGGATTGAGGTTGATGAGAGTTAAAATTATTGAACACTTTTGTTATGACATAATTTTGGTACGTGTATTTGGAGACTCGGATTTTGGAGTCTTGGTACTATATACCAAGTGGACTCGGTGTTCAAGGATGGACACTCATTCTCTCCCTTCTCTCTCTCCCGCTTCCTTTCTCTTCCCCCTTTTCCTCTTCCCCTTCTTTCTTCATTGTTTTTTGAAGAGAAAGTTGGCGGAACTCGATTTTTGGGACGATTTCTCTTGCTAATCGTTAGGTAAACTCCTTCATCTCTTGATTGTGATTGTTTTGATTGTGAGTTTGAAGCTTTTGGTTATGGTTTTGGGTTGGTTTAGTTTTGATTTTGCAAAACACTTGAATTATTGTTGATTTCTTTGATAGAAATGATGTTTTGATCCATGTTTAGCACTCTATGATGTCTAATTGCGGTTAAATTGGATTGGTTGAGTTTTTAGGTCGAAATCGCCATGGATCACGATCTCATTTTTTGAAAATCGCAGGTGGCGATCGATCGCCGAGGGCAATTCTCCAGGAAACAAAATTCACGGACTGACGATCGATCGCCAGTTGAGCGGTGATCGATCGTCGAAGGCAGCTTTATGAAAATTATTTTTTGTATGCTATTTCGACATACGCTTTGCCCGAGCCTTTTTGCATAATGAATCATCGTGATAAAATGATATATTGTGATTTTAAATCCATGTTTGAAAATAAGTAATATGCACGTGATAGATTATGAATTTGCTAATGTGTGTAGCATGTGAATTCATCATTTCTCGGGGAATGTCAATGAGTAACTATTGCAATTGGACAATAAGATATGTGTAACATATGAGCATAGGTAAATGCATTATTGTTGCATTTAAGGAATGATATATTCTTGTTTTATTTGAATTCATAAAGACATACAAGTACTTAAAGTATAATTGTTGACCTGGTTATTGAGAAATATGTTGATAGAGTTTGAGTTCACAAATGAATGGTGCGATGGTTATGGTGATGCTGCTATTGAGCGTGCAATGATTATGATACTGCCGTTATTGAGCGAGCGAGGTTATCGATTATGGGTTGATGATGTGATATTGTGAGAACAGGAACAGTGCATGAGATTTCTTTAAAATTATTATTTATGTATATGTTGATTTTTTGATTATATTTTTGTTATGATCACCCAGTGTGGGGGCTGTTTATGTTGGAACAGGTAAAGCATATACGACATTGGCTTTGAAAATGAGTTCGAGTCGTAGAACAAGGATGCTCTTGGGAGCGAGGTACCAGTATTGGTATAGAGTAATGTGTCTTATACAAGTAGATACACATTTATTTGTCAATGCTAGTCTGTGAGCATCGTGATATTAGTATATGTGTTGTATAAGTGTTTTAATGGTTCTCTTTTCATTTTAGTGCTGCATGCAATTTAATTCAGAGTAAATTGCATTAATGAATTGAGAATATGTTAGTGCATTACAAAGTATATACGCATGTGAATCATATTGTGTTGGGGAAATTCCGGTGAAAATTTGACAGAGGTTATACCATAAGCACGAGACATATAGTTGGAATCCCCAAAAGCTTATAAATGTATGCACTAATTGACGGAGATAAATGAACTAATGACGAGATTATGACTTGTGATCTTACAATTGAGCTATACACATTTTGTTTAGCGAATTGCATTCGTTTCCTTTTTCATGACACAACAGCATTACCAATGGTTAACACAAAACTATATGTGTCATATATCCAATTTGTATCAGGATATTCTAAGCTTTATAACTTACAAAATTTGAAACTATAATAACTTCTCGATTTTAATTCACAATTCAAATTTGAAGCTCAATTTCTTAGAAAGTCCAAGTTCAAGATTTTATTTCCTACAAACTTGAATTTTAAGCGTAAAGCTTAAAAAATTGAAACTAGAAGTAAACATGAGAATTCATCTTTGAAATTTCAATTCCAATTTTGATATTGCTGCATCAACATTCAACATGTCAATATTGTTTCTCATAATGATCAAATCATCAACTTGAAAGCATACTTATATATGCTTCATGTGTGTCACTTTAAGTTACACTTGTTCTAACAACGCAATTTTGTGAAATTTCTCATATCATTACTTGACACTTGTTATGACTTACTTCACTCAGGAAGCCCCCCCCCCCCACCCCCCCCCCCCCACTTTCAATATTTGTAGGAAACCTTTGTCCTTAACATATAAGAATTTCCGTCATTTCATAATGTGGTACCTAGGATATGGTAGACCGATAGAATTGTTTCCCCCATAGTTTGGGTAATGTCGAACTTATCAAGATTCCATTGCATTTAACTTTCAAGTTTCAAATTCTAAGCTTATAAATTAATAAATCAAACTTCAATGTAAGGCCCCGATGCTAATTAATCCGGATTAACGATGATTAAACAAACCCGGATAATTAAAAGTATAGACTTTGAATTAAGGTGTCCCAACTACGACGAGTCAACAAACTAGTGGAACATGTTTTTAGTGCATGAGCATGTGCATGATCACATGGTACTTGGAGAACACATGCCACTAATTAATTTAACTCATGTTTAATACATGATTTTGGACCTTTAATCTTGCAAGATAGTGATGCATTGACACATGGATTCCACCATGCATCAAATAAATTAAAAACATGCCCAAATGGCATAGGAACCCACGCCCTTACCATGTAAATATTCAGATTTGGGTTGCTTTAATTTGCTAGCACTTTCTCTCTCTAATTCCTAAAAAAATTCCTCTTCCTTCTCTCATCCCCATTTTCGAAATTCAGCCTTTCTTTCACCCAAAATTCTTTTAAGTTTGTGAATGCATGTCACATGCAATCATAGAATTGAAGAGGCTTTGAGGTGGGAAGCTAGAAACCTCAAGAAATTGTGGGAGTGGAGGCTTGGATTGATCTTTGGTGGAAATTTTGGGTCTACAAGGGTATGAACCTGTTCTTATCTTTATTTAGTTGAACTTTGTAGATTTTGGGTCGAAATTTAGGAGGAGACACGAAATTTGTTGGTGTCATTTTGTCAAAACAGAATCTGCAGAAATGTTGTTGCATGCAGTAGGTGCTCCGAAATATCGATTTACCTAACTTCTGATTCTGACTTTGAGCCTCAAACAAACGTTGTAGATATATGTGTTTTCGTCATGTGTTAAAATTTGATACGATTTGGACTTAAAATGAATGAGTTATGATGTTTTTACCACAAGGTGCACAATCTGGAACATGCATGTAGGCGAGTTGCACATGCAGTGTGCTCTTGGTAACTCTGGGCAAACTATGCTACGATTTTGACCTTGGTGTCTGAATAACAGTTGTAAAACTTTGAGTTATCTTGCATTAGAAACTAGCCTCACATGATTTGGAGTTTATTTGTGCAAGATATGCACTTTTTCCTAGAACTGCTCACTCTGTCAAAACAGAGTGTATAAGTATTTTTAAAACTGCCATACTTTGTTTTTCATGTGCCTCTAGATGAGCGAACTAGCTTTTGGACTTCAAATATGAACTGTAGTACTGTGAGTTTTCGTGATTTTACCACTAGCCTCAAGTCATTTGGATGTTTTATGAATATATTACGATTTTTATACAAAAATGGGTCAGGCTTGAATTTGGTGAATTGTCCTATTTTTCCAGCAGATTGTTCTTGGCCATTTTACCTAGGCTAAATAAACGAATTTGAAGATGAGTAGAACTGATGAAATGTTCATTTTTGAGTTAGCTTTGAAAATAAATTGGACCCATGTAATTTTATTAAGTATCGGACAAGTTATGAGCCGATCTCTACGGTTGCGCAGGCTGAAATTTAGAGAATTGGTTTTGGGTCTAAGTTTGAGTTTTATTTTGATAAGCTTAAGGCTAGTATGTGACATTATGTTGTATTTGGAACTATTATGACCAGGTTAATAGATTCCGGGGTTGATCTGAGAAGTCTCGGTAGATTAGCTTGGGTCGAGGTACGTTGAAATGAGTTGTATCATGACGTCTGGCAAAGGCGTGTAATGATACTATTGTATGACCTTTTTGACGTTACTTGATAAATCGAATTAATTGTCACTATATGATGTCTTATATGATTTGATGGTTTGGATTTCATGATATGTGAGATTACTTGACATGGATTTATGTTCACATATGATTGCATGATATATTGAGTTGCATATGTCATTAATGCATAATGATTCATGGGCATATCATATTGAGCTATCGTTTCCTTGATATCCATAATTTTGACTGAGTTGACTTACTCTGAGTGTCGGGTACGACGAGCATGGCGATGATAGGCAGTATAGGTAGTAACTGTAGTCAGGTGCAGGTGCGACCGGACCTAGACACGAGGGCTGGATGCAGTAACGTACATAGGATGAGTTTTTCCTAGCGCAAAGTACGTATACTGTCACCCTCTGCTCGAGCTTTGATGATTTGATGATACCTTCCTTTGGACTCCGATATTTGGTATCTTCAGATTCGATTCTTTGTACCCATTCATACATCGCATTCATACATGGTATGCATTGCATGATACTTTGTCATACTTGACATGATCTATTTATTTCTCGTACTGGGTTCTGACCCCCGTAGTGGGGCCTGTCATGTCTTTGTTGTATGGGCATGACAGGTGGTACAGGTGGACGTATTGCGGATGCTCGAGGTGAAGCATCGGTGAATACCGGAGCTCCTTGAGAGCGAGCTCAGGTTTATGTTTATGTTTTGAGTCCCAGTAGTTGTTAGAATATTTTTTATTATGTTTTGAATTCCCGGGGTATGCCCCGAGTATCTGTATTTTAAGTATTCTACTACTGGTTGATTTATACTTGATATGAATGTTATGCTCAACGTGTTAAATTGGAAACTGGAATTACGTATTTTCAGTATCACTATATATGTATCACCTAAAAGCGAAAAACTTTTAGGGCCATTTGATAAGACCTTTGAAATAAATCTTCCACTGTTTACGCAAATTAATCATTATGTGTTAATTAAACACCACATTAGGATCGGGCCCTCACATTATGGTATCAGAGCATATATCTGGGATATGCTCGAACTAGAGTTAGGACACTGAGAATAGACACAAATGAATTGTTTGTGCATGTGTCTGACTATGTGATTTTATATGATCTTGCCTGCTATGATTACATGTTAGATAATGAACTGTTAGACATGTAATGGATTATTAAGCAAGGATAGCGAGATGTCATATCTCTGAATATTTTAATATGCTGATTTGCATATAATGTAGAGAATTTGAATGCTGAGTTGCATATATTCTAGAGATTTGAGAATTTTATTTGTTAGCACTGATAGTTGCTGACCGGATGATGAAGTAGAATAAGTGATGAGAACATCTCTGACTTGAGATTGTATATGATGTTTTGATTTTATGATGAACAGTTAGTGTTTGGACAGGTAGCAGCGATACAGACTTTAAGAGCCATCGATTGTACCTGTAGGCATAGTAAACTGCTAAGTGAAGTATAATATTGTGATAATTATTGAAACGTTTATTTATCACTTTGGGACTTAATTCTTGTGATTAGTCGGATGGCACTAGAACTATTTTAAAATGCATTGTGTCGATTGACATCGGGAATTTGAGTCCGAAAGACCAGGGTAATACGTATGAGTTTACGTCAAAACCTGTGCACGTTGAGATGATGATTTAGAACTTGAGAATATTGAAATTATTGATATTTCAATTGAAGAATAGAGTATAGTTGTTTGAGAAACAACGAGAATTGATTTTAATGAGGACTTGGATAATGCTTAATCTCGATAGCTATTCACTAGTGAAGAGATTAGATATCGACTGAAGAAGAAGACACGGATGTGGTGCGAAGTAGTTAAAACTGGATTAAAGATTAATAAAGTGACTATCATTGGGATAATCTCAATAGTCCTAGAAAAGTTTCAGAAGTATCACTCCAATTTATCCTGCTCTAGTAGTTCTGGAGGTACTATGAGATTGTAGAATACCAAATCTTTTCGAGGTAATTGTGGATGTAAATATCTATTGATCCATTTGAAAGAATAATAAGAACTGATATTGATTGTGGCCAGTCAGAGCATGTCTGTTACTTACTCGTGAATAGATGCAGCCATAACAACAAATACCCTGAGCTAGGGGTATATATCATGGTGGTTATTCTTTACGACCACTCAGTTTCAGCAGCAGTTAATTACCTGTAGACCAGAGAGTATAACTTGACAATGGGATTGAGATGTCTCCAGGATATATAACCATTTTGATTTTGGAGATGCTAGTGATCACAGATACATGTTGTGTATTTGATCACACTGCACGAGTTTGATTTGAGATAAAAGTATTGTTTTCATACATTGCATCAAATGTGCATTGATAATAATGATTTGGAAAATACACCAGCAGTTTATACTATCCACAGTTGTAATAGTGAACTGTAGCTTACAGTTTTATGATAGTGATGTTGATTTGAATTCAATGGTGTTGCCCATATATGGTTTTGATTATATCAAGGGCATGGATACTCTGATAAATTTTGAGATATTGTAAGTTGATTTCATGGTATAATGAATTTTCGACTGCATTGTGACTACAAATGAAATGTTTACAGCCACGAATAACAAGTTAAGATACTGATAGTGTCAGCTATGGAAATAATTGTGGTTGCAATATTTGGAAAAGAAGGATATTTGATCATAAGCAGTTAATGCTGACCAGGAAGAATCGATGTTGACTGATATCCTAGTGGTAAGAAACTTACCAAGATTTTCTTGAAGAAATAAACAAATTTTCACTAGAGAAGGAGTTGATGTTAACTGTTTGTTGATGCCAAGGAATAGATTCGATATCGAAAGCACTGTACGGAATGTCATCAGCAGAGTTGACAGATATAGATGAATAGTTGCTGAATATCCTCGATACTGGTACATACGTCTTAGTATGTCACCTTCAGAAAACAACAGTGTTGTTTGTGAAAGAAGAAATATTGTATTATGAAGACGTGTATCGACTAAAGGCAGTTGAATCGGGCTATTGTCAAGAATAAATACCCACTGCTTAAGATCGAGAAGTAATTGATCAGTTGTAAGGAACTTTGATGTATAAAAAGAACGATTTTCACTATGGTTACCATCAGTTTGAGTCAGAAGAGAAAATGTTCTCTAGGCAATTGGTCAAACCAGATATAGACATTTTGAAATTTTGGAAATGTCGTGTGGTCTGACAACTATACCGGTAGAGTTATGAATTTGATGAAGAAAATTTTCCGTAACTTTTGGGCGGAAGTGTAATCATATTCATCAGTGGTATACTAGTGTATACGAGATCCGGAAGGAACCACACAGAACACATGTGATTGATTTTTCAGACGCTTCGTGAAGCTCAAAGGGTGTACCAAGTTATTGAAATGTAAATCTTGGTTGAATCAAGTGTTGTTTTGGGATAGGTGATATCATCTCACCAGATACCTGTTGATTCCAGTAAAGTAAAGATAGTACTAATTTGGCCAAGACCAATCATTGTACTCAAGATGAAAAGTTTTATGAATTTTGACAGATAATACAGGCTTTTACGGAAAAATATTCTAGGATAGCCTGTCTTATGAACTAATTGACCAAGAAGAAATTTGATATTCGTTTGGTCAGATGAATGAGAAAGCAGTTTTCATAACTGAAACTGAAATGGACTACAACCCCAATGTTGTTTTGGTTTAACTGGTTCAGGGAGATATGTAGTTGTGCAAATACGTATGTCAAAGATTTGAAGATATGTTGTAGGGCCTCGCTACCCTAACAGTGTTATAGCGACATAAGAAGGACTAATCATGCATTAAAAACATCTTTAAGGTTCTGGTTGTTAAATGAGCTAACAGGATTACAAGCCCAAAATACAAAACTTCAAAAGTAATTCATTACATTCCCAAAAGAATGTTAACATTTAGATTTACACTACTCCTAGAGTAGATACTAATCATGACTTGAATCCTATACATTCCTGTGTTCCTCGTAGCTCACTACCTCAACCCGACCCTTAGTCCTTTAGCCCAAAAGTGTACCTACAGGGACAACACATCATGAGCATATACAATCTTACTTAACATCATAAAAACATCACAGTAAATGCATGAAACATTGGTTAAGTAAATATGCTAGTTATTCATTAACTTCTTTTTGTTATCCCTGATTCATGTTCATGCATATGGACATCTTACCTTGTGACATCTTACCACATCATAACATTGTATGGCCTCTTACCATATGGGCATTTTACCCCGTGGCATCTTACCACATAATAACATCGTATGGCCTCTTACCATATGGACATCTTACCCCGTGGCATCTTACCACATAATAACATTGTATGGCCTCTTACCATATGGGCATCTTACCCCGTGGCATCTTACCACATAATAACATCGTATGGATATATATAAACATCTTATAAATATCATCATTTCATCATGTATACTCATGCAATAAAAGCATAGTCGTAGTGTAAAGGTATGTTTTACCGTCCGATGCTCGTACGTCTCTTACGTACCTTTTTAAAAGGAGGAGGAGTCAACAGACTTTATCTCCTTGATTGAGCTGGTACCTGGGATGGTTCTACAAGACCACATAATAACATATTAGATGCCTCAATACCATCTCATACCATAAACTTAACAAAATAAATCATCATTTTATTTTCAACATTCTGCCTCTCTCGATCGATCGGCCCCAAGGTCTCGATCGATCGAGAAACTGTGCACAAACAGTGCCCAAACACTCTGCCTCGATCGATCGATCGAAACATTTTACCGATCGATCAAGGAGCTTCACCGATCGATCGAGAAATCCTTCGATCGATCGGCACCTGAAATTCAAAACATGCTTTAAACTTTCTGCCTTGCTCGATCGATCGGGACCAAATCTCGATCGATCGAGCGCTCTGAAAATTCGGGACTTCGCAGATTTTTGAGCACCTCTTTTCCTACCTTCATTTCTACTTTATAACATATCATACTTGCTCAAACAAACATGTTAGGAACTTCATAAAACTTCCATGTAGGTACTTAAATCAAAGGTTTAACAAAACCTATGCTAACATGCATCATAACATCATCAAAATCTTCGACCTCAACCAACCTTTACAGAAAACAGAGTATGTTCATCTTTGCCCAGATTTTCGAGCACAATGTTTCATAACTAGAAATCTACCACATAAAACATGTAATATGCTCGAGCAAACATGCTAGTAGGTACATAATACTTCCATGTAATTACCCATAAAAAGGTTTCACCCAAACTTATACTTAGCATGCATAAAAATCATTCAACAAAACCCAAACTCAACCAATAACCCAGAAAAACAGAGTACCCACTTACCCCTCTCTTTTTGCTCCTCTTTTTTTGCAAGGTTTTTCACCTAATAAATCCAGCCTTTCCTTGCCTACAGCTGCTTGCTTGGGACGACAATGGAGGAGAGAAGGAGGGGAATTGATTGGAATGGGAGGAGAGTGGGGGCATGGTGGTGATTGGGCATGGGTTAAGCAAGTGGGGAGCATGGTGGTGGCCAAGTGGGAAGGGGAGGTGGCCGACTTTGGGGTGTGGGGTGGTGAGGGTTGGGGTGGTCATGTGGTGTTTAATTGTGTCCCGGTATTTAGTACGATGTATTAAAATATCCTCACTCGATATTTTATAACTTCATTTAATTAATATATCCCTTTAAAACACCCAACATGCCCCCTAAATTATAACATCACCTCATAAATATAACCCCTAATTTAAATACACCACAACCCTTAAACATATCATAAATCATCATCATGGCACATAATCATATAACATTTCGGGGTATTACATTACTCCCCCACTTATAAGATTTCGTCCTCGAAATTCACATGCATCACCATATCGAAACTAAACATAAAACATACCAGAGAATAGTTCCGGATAGTGCTGCACCATATGTCATTCCGTCTCCCACGTAGCCTCCTCGACACCCCGACGATCCCACTGAACTTTGACCATCGGTATGACTTTGCTTCGTAGTCTGCGATCCTCTCAATCCAGAATTCTGATTGGTCGTTCTACGTAGGACACATCTGAGTCTAACTGTACTTCAGTAGGCTGTAGGACATGAGACGGATCTGGCTCATACTTCTGTAACATAGAGACATGGAAAACATCGTGTATGCCAGATAAAGATGGCGGTAGAACCAAACGATAAGCCAATGTACCGATTCGCTGCAACACTTCATATGGCCCGACATACCTCGGAGATAACTTTCCCCGCATCCCAAAACGAACCACACCCCTGAAGGGCGAGATCTTTAAGAAGACCCTCTCGCCTAACTGGAATTCCAGCGGCCGTCACCGCTTATTGGCATAGGCTGTTTGCCTATCCTGGGCCGCTTTCATCTTTTGGCGTATTATCTTCATCTTTTCTTCCATGTCCTTGATCATATCCGGTCCTCCGACCGCTTTGCTAGTCAATTCCTCCCAATACAGTGGTGATCTACATCGTCGTCCATACAGAGCTTCAAAAGGAGCCATTTGAATGCTCGCCTGATAACTGTTATTATAGGAGAACTCCACCAACGGCACTGAATCCTGCCACGGAGTATCAAACTCCAAAATACATGCCCTCAACATGTCCTCGAGCGTCTGAATGGTACGCTCCGTTTGGCCGTCTGTCTGAGGGTGATAGGCCGTACTCAGTCTCACCTCTGTGCCCAAAGCTGTCTGGAGACCCTCCCAGAAATGTGAAGTGAACCTCGGGTCTCTGTCAGACACTATCGAGACTGGAATACCATGCAATCTCACCCCATCCCGTATATACATCTGGGCCATCTTCAAGTATGTATATGACATACTGTAAGGGATGAAGTGAGTCACCTTCGTCAGCCTATCCACGATCACCCAGATCGCATCAAATCCTGAGGCCGTCCTTGGCAAGTGGGTCACGAAGTCCATAGATATATGCTCCCACTTCCATTCAGGTACCTCTAAGCTCTTCAGCTTGCCACCAGTCCTCTGCCTCTCTGCCTTTACCTGCTGGCAGATCAAACATCTTTTAATAAAGGCGCTCACCTCCCGCTTCATGTGTCTCCACCAGAATTGACCGCATAGGTCTTTGTACATCTTATTTCCCCCTGGGTGGATACTGAACCGACTACTGTGAGCTCGCTCCAATATTCCTCTACGCAACTCTGGTGTATCTGGGACTACCCATCGGTTGCCCAGTCTCATAGAATCATCCTCAGCCACTCTGAACTTGGATGGCTGACCCTGAAGTACCAACAACGTCCATCTCTGAACCTCATCATCCGACCTCTGGGCCTTCCTGATTGCCTCAAATATATCTGGCTCTGCCAATAAGGTCGACACTCGCACATGCGACGTGTCTATATCGAAATCATAGCCCAGATGGCAATAAGAAGTCATCAAAGCCGACAAACACATGACATCCTCTGCAGTACTCTTCACCTTCCGACTTAAGGCGTCTGCTATTAAGTTCGCTTTACCGGGATGATACTCAATCTCACAGTCATAGTCTTTGAGTAAATCCATCCACCTTCTTTGCCTCATATTCAACTCTGCCTGAGTGAATAAGAACTTCAGGCCCTTATGGTCCGTAAAGATGGTAAATGAAGTACCATAAAGATAATGCCGCCAAATCTTTAAGGCGAAGATGATAGCCGCCAGCTCCTAGTCATGAACTGGGTATCTGGTCTCATGAGGCTTCAACTGCCTCGAAGCATAAGCCACCACGTGCTTATCTTGCATCAACACACAGCCCAAACCCTGTAGTGATGCATCCGTATACAAGGCGAATCTCTTATTCTCAGACGAAATTACCAACACAGGCGCTGTAGTCAAGCGACGCTTCAGTTCTTGGAAACTTTCCTCACAAGCCTCAGACCAAAAGAAGGGGACTCCCTTCTGAGTCAGCTGTGTCAGGGGTTTGGCGATCTTTGAACAACCCTCGACGAAACGTCGGTAATATCCTGCCAAACCGAGAAAACTCCGTATCTCAGGTACAGAAGTGGGTGCAGCCCACTCCATCACAACCTCAATCTTCCTGGGATCCACAGATATCCCACTACTAGATATAACATGACCTAAGAATACCACGCTGCTCAACCAGAACTCGCACTTGCTGAGCTTTGCATATAGATGATGATCCCTGAGGATCTGGAGTACTGTCCTCAAGTGATCCGCGTGTTCTTCTTAAGTCCCGGAGTAAATAAGTATGTCGTCAATGAAGACTATGACAAACTGATCCAAAAATGGCTGGAACACTGTGTTCATCAGACTCATGAAAACAGCTGGGGCATTTGTCACCCCAAAAGGCATGACTAAGAATTCATAGTGCCCATATCTAGTCCTGAAAGCTGTCTTCTGAACATCATCTTCTCTTACTCGAATCTGATGGTACCCCGACCTCAGATCGATCTTACTGTAGAGCCTCGTACCCTGCAGCTGGTCAAACAAATCATCAATCCTTGGGAGCGGATACTTATTCTTTACTGTGGCTTTGTTCAGTTGCCTATAGTCAATGCATAGACGCATCGATCCATCCTTCTTCTTAACAAATAAGACAGGCGCACCCCGGGGCGACACGCTAGGGCGTATGTAGCCTTTATCAAGGAGCTCTTGCAACTGAATCTTTAACTCTCTTAGCTCCGCTGGTGCCATCTTATACGGGGCACGAGAAATGGCAGACGTCCCCGGTAGTAACTCAATCCCAAACTCGACCTCTCTCGTCGGTGGGAATCCGGGAATCTCCTCCGGAAAAACATCAGGAAACTCCGCCACTACGGGCACATCCTCGACTTTCAAGTCTTCTTTCTTCCCAGTAACATCAACAACATAGATGAGGTATCCAGTATGGCCTCGTTCCAATAACTGTGCCATCTTGACAGCAGATATCAACGGGATCTTTGGACGAGAACCATCCCCAAAGAATGTCCACTGGACTCCCATATCAGACTTGAATCGGACAGTCCTCTGCCTGCAGTTCACGACTGCCTGATACCTGTTTAGAACATCAATGCCTACAATACAGTCAAAGTCTGACATCCCCAGAACAATCAAATCTGACCTTAGTTCATTATCCTCAAAATAAATGAGGCCATCATAGACAATCTGATCTGTAGTCAAACTTCTTCCAGCGGGTGTCGAGACCATAAGAGGCATGGGGGACGGAGAAGTGCATATGTGGTGCCTTTCCACAAAACTCGTTGACACAAAAGAGTGTGACGCACCTGTGTCTATCAATATAAGAGCAGGGTGCATAAATAAAAGACACGTACCCGCTATCACCTCCTCCGGAGCCGCTGTAGCCTGCTCCCTCGTCAAAGCATACACCTGTCCCTGAGGTGGCCCCGTGGGCTGACCTCCATACTGCCTTGGTGCAAAAGGTGGTCTGTGCTGTGCCGCTCTGTCCGCAGGCCTCCCCGTAGAGTTCTGCTGTCTTCCCCTGTTGGGACACTGCCGAGCAAAGTGGCCTCTGTCGCCACAGACATAGCATCCTACGCAGTCTTTTGCCAAATGTGGTTGCCCACAAAGAGTGCACTGAACTCTTCCAGATCTGTCTCCCTGAGACTGTCCTCTCCCGAATGGGGCATCATTCCTACGGTTCCCTTTCCAACGATTCTCAGGCCTCTTGCCACTGAACCTCGAAGGTGTTGTGTTCCCCCTGGGTTTGAACTGATCACCCCTCGGCCTCAAATTGTCAGAAGTAGATTTCTGAGGGGGTGCTGGAGGTGGCACTGCATCAGGATATGCGCCAACTCCCAGTTCGGCTAGCTCGGCTCGTGAAAGTGCATCATCAAAATAGGCAGGTCCATAGGTAATTACCCTGTCATACAGTTCCGGCCTCAAGCCCTTCATGAAGTTCCTCATCTTCGCTTGAGTGCTTGCAGCAATGTGAGGTACATACTGAAGTAAGGAACAGTAATGTAGAGCATAATCTGATACAGGCATGGTACCTTGCTTGAGGTTGGTAAACTCATCCTCTTTAGCCTGTCTCGCAGCAGCTGAGAAATAACAGGCCAGAAACCGCGTCTTGAATAGTTTCCAATTGATCTCCTGACCCTGAGCCTCTTGCTCTATCACTGTGGTCTTCCACCATATCAGTGCCTTCTTAGCCAGCTGAAATTCTGCTAATCTGATCCATGCCGTCTTTGCACAAGGCGCTGCCACAAATATCTGCTCAATCCTCTCTAACCATTCCTCAGCCTTTTCCCCTGTTTCAGTTCCTTCGAACATCGGGGGTCGGTACATCATAAATTGAGCCAAGCTCAACTCCCCGGGTAATAATTGCTGTTCCGAAGGCTCTTCGCCCAAGGCTGGCGGTGGCAATGGGTTCGTACGCCCAGCAATTGCATTTACACTAATAGCGTCACCCACTTCTATATTCGCTGCCATGCTGCAACACAAATGTTAACAACAATACCCAAAAGCAGTTCAAAAAGTACAGCGTTAGATAATTAAACATGTTAACATATCACTTTCTACTTCATATGCAGCATACATATAAAACATGTTTAAAAGTAAGCACCTAGCCAATCTTATTGCTAAGGCTACCCTTCACTCATTCCCGGGTTATCTAACCACTGCTCTGATACCACTAATGTAGGGCCTCGCTACCCTAACAGTGTTATAGCGACATAAGAAGGACTAATCATACATTAAAAACATCTTAAGGTTCTGGTTGTTACATGAGCTAATAGGATTACAGGCCCAAAATACAAAACTTAAAAAGTAATTCATTACATTCCCAAAAGAATGTTACCATTTAGATTTACACGACTCCTAGAGTAGATACTAATCATGACTTGAATCCTATACATTCCTGTGTTCCTCGTAGCTCACTGCCTCAACCCGACCCTTAGTCCTTTAGCCCAAAAGTGTACCTACAGCGACAACACATCATGAGCATATACAATATCTCCCAATTGAAATTCCAACGGTCTCCTCCATCTATTCGCATAAGCTGCCTGTCTGTCCTGGGCTGCTTTCATTTTCTGCCTTATCATCTTTATCTTCTCTTTCATTTCTCGTACCAGTTCCGGTCCTCCGACCGATTTGCGGTTCAAGTCATCCCAACACAAGGGTGATCTACACCGTCTGCCATAAAGAGCCTCAAAAGGAGCCATCTGAATGCTCGCTTGGTAGCTATTATTATAAGAGAACTCTACCAAGGCTACTGAATCCTGCCAAGAAGCATCGAACTCCAATACACAAGCCCTCATCATGTCCTCGAGCGTTTGGATAGTACGCTCGGTCTGGCCATCCGTCTGAGGATGATATGCGGTGCTCATTCTAACTTCAGTTCCCAAGGCTGACTGAAGACCCTCCCAAAAATGAGATGTGAATCGTGGATCTCGATCCGAGACTATGGAAATGGGGATTCCATGCAATCTTATCACATCTCTAATATACAACTGCGCCATCCTCAAAAAGGTGAAAGCCATGCTATAAGGAATGAAGTGAGCCACTTTGGTCAATCTGTCCACAATCACCCAAATGGCATCAAAACCCGAGGCACTCCTCGGCAAGTGGGTCACGAAGTCCATAGAAACGTGTTCCCACTTCCACTTTGGTATTTCCAAGCTTCTCAACTCGCCGCCAGGTCTCTGCCTTTCTGCCTTGACCTGTTGGCAGATCAAGCATCTCTTAACAAAAGCGACGACATCACACTATATTCTCTTCCACCAAAATTGATCACGTAGACCCTTATACATCTTCTTTCCGCCGGGTGGATACTAAGTCTGCTACTATGAGCTCGTTCCAAGATTCCTCTACGCAACTCCGGTGTAGGGTCTTCCTACCTTGACATCGTCTTAATCACCTATTAGGGACTAAACATGCATTTATAACGTCTTAGGGTTTCAGTTGCAGCTTAGAGCTAGTAAAATTATGGGCCGAGAATGAAATTTTAAGAGCTAAAAAGATTACATTCACAAAATGAATGTTAAGGCGATAGAATTATTCTACTCCTAGAGTAGATACTATCCAAAAGTTCTTGCATCCTAACTTCTTCCATGCTTCTCAAAGCTCACTGCCTCAACCCAGCCCTTAGTCCATTAGTCCAAAGGTGTACCTACAGGAACAACCCATCATGAGCATATACATCGTTACTTAATAATCATAAGGAAATGGCATATAAATAAATGCATGAAAGTAATTGATAACATATACTTCCTGGTTAATCGTATTAACCCTCTTTGGTTGTCCCTGTTTCATAGTCATGCATAAAATCATTAGTTCTTGCCATAAATGATTAAACATCATACTTCACATATATGCTCATAATAAACTATGTTAATTAGAAATGGGACTGTCCGGGTTCCATTATGACAGCGGTATAATTGGCCCCCTCGCTCGACATAACACATCATATGATACCCATCGCTACGCCTTGATAGCGGATGTATCTCTTTATTCAGCGGATGATACCCATCGCTACACCTTGATAGCGGATGTACCCCATCGCTCAGCGGATGATACCCATCGCTACACCTTGATAGCGGATGTACCCCATCGCTCATCAGCGGATGTACCCCATCGCTCATCAGCGGATGATACCCATCGCTACACCTTGATAGCGGATGTACCCCATCGCTCATCAGCGGATGATACCCATCGCTACACCTTGATAGCGGATGTACCCCATCGCTCATTATGTGAGCGGCAAGACCTTCCTCGCTTGCCCATAATAACCACCGGACATTCAACCATTCTTAAGAACATAGTTTCATATTCATCATAAACATCGTAGCATCTTATAAACATCATCATCTTGTAAACATCATTATCATATAAGCATTATCATCTTATAGACGTCATCGTCTCATCGTAATCGTTATAGTAACATCATATCATCATCATTTATCATAACGTCATCATAAGTATCTTGTCATCTTTATTCATCATAAAATCATCTTTATTCGTCATAACATCATCGTAAATATCTTATCATCTTGATTCATTATCAAATCATCTTCATCGTGAACTTACTTATCATAACATCATCTTAAACGTCTTATCATCTTCATGCATTATACACATCATCGTGGCATCGTAAATTCTTATGCATTCATAGTCATAATATAGGAGTACAGTCTCTCATCATGTGGGCATCTTACCCCGTGGCGTCTTACCACATAATAATATCGTATCCCATCATCATAAACTTACTTATCAAAATCATCATTATAACCTTCATCATCATAATCATCATCATCATAACTTGCTTATCATAATCATCATTATAAACATCATATCATCTTCATTTATCATAACATCATCGTAAACATCGTAAACACTTATGCAATTAATGCATAGTCAGAGTTAAGGGTGTGTTACGTCCGATGCCCGTACGCTTCTTACGTACCTTAATTCCAAAGTGGAGAAGTTGTAGAACTTTATCTCCTTGAAGTTGTGGGTACCTGGGATGGTTCTACATAACCATACAAACCGATATTAGAAGCTAAATATAGTCCAATATCCAAAAATCCCACAAAAAATAACAAAAACACATAATTGTGTGACTCGCGATCGATCGCTGAGATGCCCCGATCGATCGCGAGATCGCACTGCCCGTTGCTGACTTTTTGTGCCTTCGGCGATCGATCGCCAACCTCGCCGATCGATCGCCCAAAAGTGGTGATCGATCGCCAAATGGCTCTGGAGCCTACTGCTGGCTCGCGATCGATCGCCAAAAACGGGCGATCGATCGCCGATCTCTGTACATCGAAAATTCGCCATTCTTGAGCATTTTTCAAGCTCCACTTCAACCCCTTTAAATCCAAACTTTTCTACAACATTAACATCATCATAACACACTAAAACACACATAAAACACCTCAAAAATCATACCCCAACAACATACAACGTATACCCAACCAAACCCACTTAAATCACTTCAAAATCAACCCATTTCAAATCCAAACTTCATAAAAACTTAAGGAAGGGTTCCATACCTCTTGAAGACTCCAAATCTTAACAAAGATCACACAAACACAAGTTTTGTGGAGTTTCCTCCTTCCTCCTTTGAAGGATTTCGAAAATGTGGTAAAGGGGTAGGGTTTGAGAGTAATTGGGGATTTAAGAGTGAAAAGGGTGAAAAGGGTAAAGTGAGTTGGGTAAGGTGGGGGAAAGGGTTAATTAAATTATACCCAAAATTAACATGATGTATGAAATACCCCAACATGGTATTTTAAAAGCATTTTACAAAAAAATGCAACCAACTTCATTAAATTCATACTTTCCAAATAATTAACAATTAACACAATTAAATCATGTTAACACCATTTCCTATCATGCATAACATGCACCTTGAAACGTAACCCCCGGGTCATGCCTATCATGTGACTAAGCATTTCATCATGATAATTAATTTCAACACGTAAATCAATTATCCACATAATTAATCATATGAACATAATTAATGCCTTAATTGCAATTAATCATTTCGGGGCGTCACATTACTCCCCTACTTATAAGATTTCGTCCTCGAAATCGCATGCACTTACCCAAAATGAAACTAAACATAAATCATACCAGAAAATAGTTCCGGGTAGTGCTGTACCATACGCGGCTCCGTCTCCCACGTAGCCTCCTCGACACCCCGACGATCCCACTGAACTTTGACCATCGGTAAAACTTTACTTCTTAGTCTGCGATCCTCACGATCCAGAATTCTGACCGGTCGTTCAACGTAGGATACCCCTGAGTCTAACTGCACTTCAGTAGACTGTAATACATGACGGGTCTGGCTCATACTTCCGTAACACAGAGGCATGGAAAACATCATACATCCCAGATAAAGACGGCGGTAGAGCTAAACAGTAAGCCAAAGTACTGGTACGCTGCAATACTTCATATGGCCCAACATACCTCGGGGATAACTTCCCCGCATACCAAAATGAATTACACCTCTGGAGGGTGAGATTTTCAAGAAGACCCTGTCTCATACTTGGAATTCTAGCGGTCGTCGCCGCTTGTTGGCATAGGCTGCTTGCCTATCCTGGGTCGTCTTCATCTTTTGGCGTATCAACTTAATCTTGTCTCACATATCCTTAATCATATCCGGTCCTCCGACCGCCTTACTAGTCAAGTCCTCCCGATACAGCGGTGACCTACATCGTCGTCCGTAAAGAGCTTCAAAAGGAGTTATTCGAATGCTCGTCTGATAGCTGTTAATATCGGAGAACTCCATCATTGGCGCTGAATCTCGCCACGGAGTATCCAACTCCAAAACATATGCCCTCAACATGTCCTCGAGCGTCTGAAGGGTACGCTCTGTCCGACCGTCTGACTGAGGGTGATAGGCCGTACTCAGTCTCACCTCTCTGCCTAAAGTCGTCTGGAGACCCTGCCCGAAATGTGAAATAAACCTTGGGTCTCTGTCAGACACAATCGAGACTGGAACTCTATGCAACCTCACTACATCCCGCACATATAATTAGCCATCTTTAGGTGCGTGAAAGACACATGACAAAGGATGAAGTGAGCTACTTCATCGGCCTATCCACGGTCACTCAGATCGTATCGAATCCAGAGGCTGCTCTTGGCAAGTGGGTTACAAAGTCCATAGGTACATGTTCCCACTTCCATTGGGGTACTTCCGAGCTCTTCAGCTCGCCATCAGGCCTCTGTCTTTCTGTCTTTACCTGCTGGCAGATCATACATCTTTTGACAAGGCCATAACATCACGCTTCATATGTCTCCACTAGCAGCGACCACTTAGGTCCTTGTACAACTTTCTTCTTCCTGGGTGGATACTGAACCGGCTACGGTGAGCTTGCTCCAAGATTCCTTTACGCAACTCCGGCGTATTTGGGACTACTCATCGGTGGCCCAATCTCAATGAATCATCTTCTGCCGCTCTGAACTTTGATAACCGTCCTTGAAGTACTATAGATGACCATCTTTGAACCTCATCATCCGATCTCTGGCTTTCCTGAAAACCTCAAATATGTCTGGCTCGGCCAACAAGATCGACACTCGCACCGGCGATGTGTCTACATCAATATCATAGCCCGGACGGCAATAAGAAGTCATCATCGCTGATAAACATATAATGTCCTCGGCAGTACTTTTCACTTCCGACTTAGGGTGCCTGCTATTAAGTTGCTTTACCAGGATGGTACTCAATCTTACAGTCAAAATCCTTGAGTAAGTCCATTCATCCTCTTTGTCGCATATTCAACTCAGCCTGTGTGAACAAAACTTCAGGCTCTTATGGTTCGTGTAGATGGTAAACGACGTACCATCCAAGTAATGCCTCCAAATTCCAAGGCAAACATAATGGCTGCCAGCTCCAAATCGTGGACTGGGTACTTAGCCTCATGTGGTTTCAACCGCTTCGATGCATAAGCCAGCACAAGCTTATCTCGCATCAACACATAGCCCAAACCTTGAAGTGATGTATTCGTGTACAAGGCAACCTCTTGTCTTCAGAAGGATTCACCAACCCTGGCACTGTCGTCAGACGACGCTTCAATCCTTGGAAGCTTTTCTCATAAGCTTCGGACCAAAAGAATGGGACTCCTTCCTGAGTCGGCTGTGCCAGCGGCTTAGCGATCTTGATATAACATTACTTAAGAACACTACACTGTTCAACCAGAACTCGTACTTACTGAGCTTTACATACAACTGATGATCCCTAAGGATCTGGAGTACTGTTCCAAGTGCTTTACATGTTCTTCTTTAGTTCGAGAGTAAATAAGTACATCGTCAATGGAAACTATGACGAACTGATCCAAACATGGTTGGATCACCCTGTTCATTAGGCTCATAAAATAGTTGGGGCATCCGTCACCCCAAAGGGCATGACTAAGAATCCGTAGTGCCCACATAAGGTCCTGGAAGCTGTCTTCTGTACATCGTCCTCTCAAACTCGGATCTGATGATCCCCGATCTCAGATCGATCTTACTGTAGAGCCTCGTACTCTGCAGCTGATCAAATAAATCGTCGATCCCCGGAAGCGGATACTTATTCTTCACTATGGCTTTGTTCAGTTGTCTGAAATCGGTGCACAACCGCATCGAACCATCTTTCTTTTCGACCAATAGGACTGGTGCATCCCAAGGCGACATGCTAGGGTGTATATAGTCCTTGCCAAGGAGCTCTTGCAACTGAACCTTTAATTCCCTTAGCTCCGCTGGTGCCATCCTATAAGGGCACGAGAAATGGTAGGCGTCCCTAGTAGTAACTTAATCCCAAACTCGACCTCTCTCGTCGGTGGGAATCCGGGAATCTCTTCCGGAAATGCATCAGGAAACACCGCCACTACGGGCACATCCTCAACCTTTAATTCTTTCCTCTTTCAGTAATAACCACAGTATAGTTGAAATATCCTTTGTGGTCTTGTTCCAATAACTGTGCCATCTTGACAACAGATATTAACGGAATCCTTGAACGGAAATCATCCCCATAGAATGTCCATCGGACTCCCATATCAGACTTGAATCGGACAGTCCTTGTCTGCAGTCCACAACTGCCTGATACCTGTTCAGAACATCAATGCCTACAAACTGGCATCCCTAGAACAATCAAGTCTGTCCTCAGTTCGTTATCCTCAAAATAAATGAGGCCGTCTTAACCAATCTGATCAGTTATCAAACTTCTTCTAGCGGGGGTCGAGACTACAAGAGGCGTGGGCGACGGAGAAGTGCATATAACATCGTATCACTTACTTCTGCATTTGCTGCTATGCTGCAACACAAGGGTTAACAACGATACCCAAAAGCAGTTCATATAATACATCGTTAGAGAAACAAAACATGTTAGTACCACATAATATACTTCATATGCAACTTATGCACAAAACATGTTTAAAAGTAAGCACCTAGCCAACTTATTGCTAAGGCTACCCTTCACTCATTCCCGAGTTATCTAACCACTGCTCTGATACCACTAATGTAGGGTCTTCCTACCTTGACATTGTCTTAATCACCTATTAGGGACTAAACATGCATTTATAACGTCTTAGGGTTTCAGTTGCAGCTTAGAGCTAGTAAAATTATGGGCCGAGAATGAAATTTTAAGAGCTAAAAAGATTACATTCACAAAATGAATGTTAAGGCGATAGAATTATTCTACTCCTAGAGTAGATACTATCCAAAAGTTCTTGCATCCTAACTTCTTCCATGCTTCTCAAAGCTCACTGCCTCAACCCAGCCCTTAGTCCATTAGTCCAAAGGTGTACCTACAGGAACAACCCATCATGAGCATATACATCGTTACTTAATAATCATAAGGAAATGGCATATAAATAAATGCATGAAAGTAATTGATAACATATACTTCCTGGTTAATCGTATTAACCCTCTTTGGTTGTCCCTGTTTCATAGTCATGCATAAAATCATTAGTTCTTGCCATAAATGATTAAACATCATACTTCACATATATGCTCATAATAAACTATGTTAATTAGAAATGGGACTGTCCGGGTTCCATTATGACAGCGGTATAATTGGCCCCCTCGCTCGACATAACACATCATATGATACCCATCGCTACGCCTTGATAGCGGATGTATCTCTTTATTCAGCGGATGATACCCATCGCTAACCCATCGCTCAGCGGATGATACCCATCGCTACACCTTGATAGCGGATGTACCCCATCGCTCATCAGCGGATGATACCCATCGCTACACCTTGATAGCGGATGTACCCCATCGCTCATCAGCGGATGATACCCATCGCTACACCTTGATAGCGGATGTACCCCATCGCTCATTATGTGAGCGGCAAGACCTTCCTCGCTTGCCCATAATAACCACCGGACATTCAACCATTCTTAAGAACATAGTTTCATATTCATCATAAACATCGTAGCATCTTATAAACATCATCATCTTGTAAACATCATTATCATATAAGCATTATCATCTTATAGACATCATCGTCTCATCGTAATCGTTATAGTAACATCATATCATCATCATTTATCATAACGTCATCATAAGTATCTTGTCATCTTTTATTCATCATAAAATCATCTTTATTCGTCATAACATCATCGTAAATATCTTATCATCTTGATTCATTATCAAATCATCTTCATCGTGAACTTACTTATCATAACATCATCTTAAACGTCTTATCATCTTCATGCATTATACACATCATCGTGGCATCGTAAATTCTTATGCATTCATAGTCATAATATAGGAGTATAGTCTCTCATCATGTGGGCATCTTACCCCGTGGCGTCTTACCACATAATAATATTGTATCCCATCATCATAAACTTACTTATCAAAATCATCATTATAAGCTTCATCATCATAATCATCATCATCATAACTTGCTTATCATAATCATCATTATAAACATCATATCATCTTCATTTATCATAACATCATCGTAAACATCGTAAACACTTATGCAATTAATGCATAGTCAGAGTTAAGGGTGTGTTACCGTCCGATGCCCGTACGCTTCTTACGTACCTTAATTCCAAAGTGGAGAAGTTGTAGAACTTTATCTCCTTGAAGTTGTGGGTACCTGGGATGGTTCTACATAACCATACAAACCGATATTAGAAGCTAAATATAGTCCAATATCCAAAAATCCCACAAAAAATAACAAAAACACATAATTGTGTGACTCGCGATCGATCGCTGAGATGCCCCGATCGATCGCGAGATCGCACTGCCCGTTGCTGACTTTTTGTGCCTTCGGCGATCGATCGCCACTTTTGGCGCGATCGATCGCCAACCTCGCCGATCGATCGCCCAAAAGTGGCGATCGATCGCCAAATGGCTCTGGAGCCTACTGCTGGCTCGCGATCGATCGCCAAAAACGGGCGATCGATCGCCGATCTCTGTACATCGAAAATTCGCCATTCTTGAGCATTTTTCAAGCTCCACTTCAATCCCTTTAAATCCAAACTTTTCTACAACATTAACATCATCATAACACACTAAAACCCACATAAAACACCTCAAAATCATACCCCAACAACATACAACGTATACCCAACCAAACCCACTTAAATCACTTCAAAATCAACCCATTTCAAATCCAAACTTCATAAAAACTTAAGGAAGGGTTCCATACCTCTTGAAGACTCCAAATCTTAACAAAGATCACACAAACACAAGTTTTGTGGAGTTTCCTCCTTCCTCCTTTGAAGGATTTCGAAAATGTGGTAAAGGGGTAGGGTTTGAGAGTAATTGGGGATTTAAGAGTGAAAAGGGTGAAAAGGGTAAAGTGAGTTGGGTAAGGTGGGGGAAAGGGTTAATTAAATTATACCCAAAATTAACATGATGTATGAAATACCCCAACATGGTATTTTAAAAGCATTTTACAAAAAAATGCAACCAACTTCATTAAATTCATACTTTCCAAATAATTAACAATTAACACAATTAAATCATGTTAACCCCATTTCCTATCATGCATAACATGCACCTTGAAACGTAACCCCCGGGTCATGCCTATCATGTGACTAAGCATTTCATCATGATAATTAATTTCAACACGTAAATCAATTATCCACATAATTAATCATATGAACATAATTAATGCCTTAATTGCAATTAATCATTTCGGGGCGTCACATCCGGTGTACTCGGAACCACCCAACGATTACCCAATCTCAAGGATCCGTCATCGGCAACTCTGAATTTCGTTGGTTGACCAAGATGTACTAAAGATAGCCATCTCTGAATCTCATCATCTGACTTTTGAGCTCTCCTGATGTTCTCATAGATATCTGGCTCAGCTAATAAGGTCGATACATACACAGGCGATGTATCTATATCAAAATCATAACCCAGATGGCAATAGAAAGTCATCATGGCTGACAAATGGATGACGTCCTCAGCAGTACTCCTCACTTTCCGGCTCAAAGCGTCTGCTGTCAAGTTAGCTTTTCCGGGATGGTACTCAATCTCACAATCGTAGTCCTTGAGTAAGTCCATCCATCTTCTCTGCCTCATGTTCAGCTCTGCCTGAGTGAATAAGAACTTCAGGCTCTTGTGATCCGTGTAAATGGTAAACGACGTACCATACAAATAATGTCTCCAAATCTTCAGGGCGAAGATGATAGCCGCCAATTCCAAGTCATGGACGGGGTATCTAGTCTCATGCGGCTTCAACTGCCTCGACGCATAAGCTACCACGTGCTTATCTTGCATCAATACACACCCAAGGCCCTGAAGTGATGCATCAGTATAGAGGACAAACCCAGTGTTCTCCGAAGGAATCACCAACACAGGCGCCGTCGTCAACCGGTGCTTCAACTCCTGGAAGCTCTCCTCACAAGCTTCTGACCAAAAGAATGGTACTCCCTTCTGGGTCAATTGTGTCAACGGCTTGGCGATCTTTGAAAATCCCTCGACGAAACGTCGATAATAGCCAGCTAAACCAAGAAAACTCTGTATCTCGGGCACAAAAGTGGGTGCAGCCCACTCCATCACAGCCTCGATCTTCCTGGGATCCACCGATATCCCACTGGTAGATATGACATGTCCCAAAAATACTACACTGCTTAACCAAAACTCACATTTGCTGAGCTTGGCATACAACTGGTGTTCTCTGAGAATCTGGAGCACTGTCCTCAAGTGTCTCACGTGCTCTTCCTCGCTCTGGGAGTAGATGAGAATGTCGTCGATAAATACAATGACGAACTGATCAACATATGGCTGAAACACTCTGTTCATCAGACTCATAAAGACAGCGGGGGCCTTTGTCACCCCAAAAGGCATGACTAAGAATTCATAGTGTCCATACCGAGTCCGAAATGCTGTCTTCTGCACATCTTCCTCCCTGACTCGAATCTGGTGATACCCGGATCTCAAATTGATCTTGCTATAAAGTCTGGTACCTTGCAACTAATCAAACAAATCATCAATCCTTGGTAGAGGATACTTGTTCTTCATTGTAGCCTTATTCAGTTGCCGGTAATCGATGCACAGCAGCATCGAACCATCCTTCTTCTTTACAAAGAGAACCGATGCGCCCCATGGCGATACGCTAGGGCGTATATATCCTTTATCAAGGAGCTCCTGCAACTGCTCCTTCGATTCCCTCAACTCCGCCGGTGCCATCCTGTAAGGTGCACGAGAGATAGCGGATGTCCCCGGTAATAACTCGATCCCAAACTCGACTTCTCTAGCCGGTGGAAAACCTGGGATCTCCCCTGGGAATACATCAGCAAACTCTGCTACCACTAGTACATCCTCAACTCTCAATTCTTTACTCTTCCTCGACGTGTCCACGACATAGATGAGATAGCCCGTGTGGCCACGTTCCAACAACTGAGATATTTTGATTGCCGAAATCAACGGAATCTTCGCACGAGAACCGTTGCCATAAAAAGTCCACTGTGTCCCCAAATCAGATCTGAACCTTACTGTTCTCTGTCGACAATTTACCACTGCCTGGTATCTGTTCAAAATGTCAATACCCACGATGCAGTCGAAGTCTGACATGCCCAACACGATCAAGTCTGCCTTCAACTCATTGCCCTCAAAATAAATGAGGCAATCTGCAAGAAACTGATCGGCAATAACATTTCTTCCAGTGGGTGTCGAGACCATGAGAGGCGTGGGTAAAGAAGACGTGCGCATATGGTGTCTCTCCACAAAGCCCACAGATACAAAAGAGTGGGAAGCACCTGTATCTATCAATATAAAAGCAGGGTACGTAAATAAATGGCACGTACCGGCGATCACCTCCTCCGGGGCTGCCTGGGGCTGCTCTCTGGTCAGTGCATACACATGTCCCTGGGACGGTCCCACTGTCTGACCTCCCGATGGTCGAGGCACAAACTGCTGCCACTGGTGCACTGTCCTGTCCTCAAATCTCGGTTTGTTTCCTTGAATATCTGACTGTCCTCCCCGAGTGGGGCAATACCGAGAAATGAGGCCCATCTTGCCACAACTATAACAAGCGGGGCAATTACTCGAAGAATGTGGCCCTCCACAATTGTCGCACCTTGTCTCTCCCGATCTAGTCCCTTGCATAGGTCCCCGGTTGGTTGACCAATTGTTCTTCTTGTTCTCTTGCTTCCGACCAAATGATTTCTTTCCACTGAACCATGAGGATGAAGAGGCACCACGAGGCTTAAATGACTCTCCTCGGGGCCTCAAGCTATCAGTAGCTTGCCTCTGTTGTGGCATGTGTGGGGGTACAGCATTAGGATAGGCCCCAACTCCGATCTCCGCAAGTTTTGCTCTTGTGAGAGCATCATCAAAAGAAGTGGGGTTATTGGTGATAACCCGGTCGAATAGTTCCGGCCGCAATCCGTTTAGAAAGTTTCTAATCTTTGCATGCCCATTGGTGGCAATGTGTGGAACATACCTCAGCGAAGAATAGTGCATAGCATAGTCTGACACTGACATGCCTCCTTGCTTCAAGTTTGCGAACTCATCTTCCTTCATCTGTCTCGCCGCCGCAGAGAAGTACCGATTCAGAAACCGGGTTCTGAAGAGCGTCCAATCGATCAATGCACCCTGTGCTCTCAGTTCCATTACCGTGCTCTTCCACCACATGGAAGTTTTCTTTGCTAGCTGGAACTCCGCCAGCCTCAGCCATGCCGTTCCCGCACAAGGAGCGGATACAAATATCTGTTCAAGCCTCTCTAGCCACTCCTCAGCCTCCTCTCCTGATTCTGTTCCCTGAAACCGGGGCGGGTGGTAAGTCAGAAATTGAGTCAAACTGATCTCACCAGGTAGTAACAACTGAGCCACTGGTTCCATGCCTACAGCTGGTGGAGGTAAAGGGCTTGCCTGACCAATGCTCGCATTAACACTACCAACGTCACCCACCTCTTCATTGAGGTTACCCAAGTTCATAGCCGCCATGCTGTAGCACAAGGGTTAAAACAATCCCAAAACAAATATATATATGTTATGCCGTTAGATAACATGAATGATAATAAGCATGTTAGTATAACAGTATATACAACAATATGCACCACATGCATAAACATGCTTCAAATGTAAGCACCTAGCCAATCATGCTAAGGCTACCCTTCACTCGTTCCCGGGTTCTCTAACCACTGCTCTGATACCACTAATGTAAGGACCCTTTCCTTAAGTGCGGATTAAAGGCATAATTAGAGCTAACATACATTATCAGAGTATAAATGTTCGTGTTGAGATTATGAGCCTTAAGAATTACATGCCAAGTTAAGGACTATCAATGGATTAATTACATTCCCAATCAAAAATGAATGTTATCAACTATAGCTTTACACTACTCCTAGAGTAGACACTAGTCCTGTCCTTCATTTCTCAAAAGTGTTCTTCACAAGCTCACCGCCTCAACCCGCCTTAGCCCCTTTTTCATGCCAAAATGTACCTACAAGGACAACCCCCAAACATGAGCAATAATATTATTCATATCCAACACAATATGAATATAATGCGTAAATGCATAAATCATAATAAAACACTTCCTGTTTTTTTCCATGCATTTTAAACGCTTCCTTTTTGGTTGTCCCTGTACCATAACTCATGAGTATAATCCAATAGATTATTTAATGGTCCAGACATGTCATTACATAATACCATTTCACTATCACCAATTACCAATCACCAATCCCTAGTCTGTTCATCACAATGTATTTTAATGCCCCTCGCTTTTCATATAGGCGGCATAGAATAACCTCGCTTCAATGGACATGCGGCGCTCCCACCCCTCGCTTCACATTGAGCGGCAAATATTCTTTCCTCGCCTCATATGACAACCACGCTTCAATGTGACATGCGGCGCTCCCACCCCTCGCTTCACATTGAGCGGCACCAAACAAATAACGGCAAGCATTAAAATCATCAAGGGATGACCATGACTCATGGGATGTGCACCAATAACCATCATATGCATATACAATCATCATGCATAATTCAACATGTATTTGCATCCACAATGCATAATTCCATATATACTCGCATCCACAATGCATAAACAATGAGTATATTAGATACATATACCGTTGGGTGCCCGTACGTCCTCTACGTACCTTTCCAAAAGTGGAATTTGATATGGCTTCACTTCCTTGGTTGTGTCGCCACCTGGGATGGTTCTACACAATCACACGACCCCATATTAGAAGCCAAATAATAATCAAATACCAAAAATTCGCCAAAAAAAACCATTTTCCAAAATTCTGCTGCTGGCGATCGATCGCTTCGCTGAGGCGATCGATCGCCTCAATTTTTGCTTCGCGGCGATCGATCGCGCCATACATGGCGATCGATCGCCTACCTTACGTTTTGGACACTGCCCCTCGGCGATCGATCGCACCATTTCAGGCGATCGATCGCCTACCCTGAGATTTCGATACTGCCTGTTGGCGATCGATTGCGCCATTTCAGGCGATCGATCGCCACATACAGACCCGCAATTTTCACCATTAATGCACACCAAAACCATCCCAAACCATACCAATACTCCTTCCACCAACCCAACAACATAAGAACACAATAAATCAACAAAATACACCTCAAGCAACACAAAAATCCAACACCCAACCAAAAATGATACCAACCCAAAATAACCCATTTTAAAACCTTACAAAACTATTTCAAACTCAATCCAAACACTATAAAAACGTTAGGAGGTATCCATACCCCTTGGAGACTCCAAATCTCCCAACAAACTCCACAAATCAAGCTTTTGGAAGGATTTTTCTTCACCCCTTTGCCCAAAATCGAAAATGAAGGAGGGAAGGGTTTGGAGGAGTAATTGGGGAAAGTAGGAGTGATGGGTGTAGAGGGGTTGGGGGGTATTAATGGGTTATTTTTAAAATAAATTGTACTCCACAATTACCACGGTGTATAAAACACCCCAACATGATATTTTAAAGGCATTTTCCAAAATGCATCAAATCCTAATTAAAATCATGCTCGACCAAATAATTATCGACTACCATAAACAACCATGATAACCCTTAATTTCCCAACATGCATAACATGCATCCCGAAATGCATCCCCAGTCACGCTTACCATGACTAAGCATTTCAACATGATAAATAAATCCAGCACATAATTAATTATCACCATAATTAATCATATAAACATAATTAATGCCCAAATTGCATATAATTATTTCGGGGATATCACACACGGGGTGAGCATACCAATACCACCAATCCAATAATCATAACATTGCAATTCATAATTTACAGAATGTAAATGCCATAATTTAAATGATACTCCCTGGATGGTAACACCCTCATCCGGATCCCCTGTATTGTCCCTGTTCTCAAAATAACCAAACTCATCAAAATTCCCAAAGCCAGTTAATTGCCACATAGATTAACTAATACCGTTCTATTATGCCAGTTCCATAATCAATATGGTAAAATCATTATATAAAAGACCGTAGATCTCACATATATCTAACCAATGATTCCTTGTTCCTATTTCATTGCTCGCTCCACAATAGCGACATTCTAAACCCCGCGCACGCTCAACAATAGCGGCGTCATAATCGATGGTCGCTCAACGGTGACAGCATCCCAAATCATTGCTCGCTCAATAGCTGCACCGTATGGTTCCCAATGCATAACCATTTGCCGCAAATACCGTTTACCATGCATATCGCTATCCATTTAACGCAAGTATCATGTGCCATGCATTTCAATGTCTATTTGATGCAATTACCACATACCATGTATTTCAATGTCCATATAATGCAATTGTTACACACCATGTGTTTCAATGTCCATTTAATGCAATTATCACATACCATGCGTTTTACTGTTGCAACATTATAATAGGCTATGCTCGTACGTCATACGTACCTTAAGTTTCCGTAGTCCAAGCCAACCTTGCTTGAGTTCCATGCCTTGAGAAGTATGTGCTAAAACACGTAAACAACTCACAATCAAGTAAAAGCATGCGATCACGTGCCCACACACGTTCATAACTCCCAATCATACCGTCAATCCATGACGATTACCAAAATAAAAGCCCCCGGCTAAGCATGCATAATACCCAAAATAATCCATTTAGAACGTTTAAAAGATAGCCAAAAACTCAACCGAGAGTTCCGTTTAATTTAACTTGGCTCCACCAACCATTTTAAAAGTCTAGCATTCCCATTGGAATGTAAACATTGCCCCGGAAGCCGACCATTTAAGTCGCAAATCCAAAATCCCACGAAAAAGCCAAGAAAAACAAAAATCATCTGCTGGCGATCAGTCGCTATACCGGGCGATCGATCGCTAGCCCCTTGGCGATCGATCGCCAGACCTTACTGGTGCGAGGCGATCGATCGCTCAAAAGTAGCGATCGATCGCTCGTTGTTTGATTTCGCTACTTCGCGCGATCGATCGCCAAAAATGGGCGATCGATCGCCGCGACCTGTAATCCGAAAAACACCATTTCAAGAGCTTGAAACCTCCACAAATCATACCCCAACTCCTCCCAACTCAAAACCACAACAAATCCACACACAAGGACCCCCAACAAGGGTGTTAAACTCAATTTAACACAAACCCAAAATATATGATTTTCACCAAAATCACCCAAACCAACCCAAACCCAAAACTCAACCAAAACCAACAAAATTACAATCAAATCAAAGCTACAAGGGAGGAGAAAGATATTACCAGCTTTTCTTCAAGAAATCCGGCCCCTAAATCGTGTTCCCAACGATTTCCATTGAAGGGGAAAGAGGGGAAGGGTTTTGGGGTAAAGGGGGAGAGAGCGATGAGAGAGAGATGATTCCGGAAGAAAATGACGGAATCCCAAGTCCATCTGGTAAATATAGCAAAAATGCTCCGAAATATCAATACCTCCACAAATACATCATGATTCATTAAAAATCATCTGTTTTCAAAAATCTCTCTCCAACATCAAATCCCCATACCAGCCCCAACATAAAGCACCACGGACTCCAAGTCCCACCAAAAACCCAACTCATTGGTTTTTCACCAGAATGAGAATACAATCTCAACCTTTGGATCCAACGATCCCAAATGCCCGATTTAACAACCTCGGGAGACCCAAAACCGCAATTTATTCCTAATTGCCACAATTAAAATCCATTAAGGATTATTACCACACCGGGATTAACACCATTAATCCCCGGGAATCACACTACCACATCAGTTGTTATTGATACATGATGATTCTTATGTATCTATGAATGAGATTGAGACATCTCATATGATTTAATTTATTGAGTGATGCTCAGTTTTGCGATTTCGAGGACGAAATCTTTTTAAGAGGGGAAGAACTGTAAGGCCCCGATGCTAATTAATCCGGACTAACGATGATTAAGCAAACCCAGATAATTAAAAGTATAGACTTTGAATTAAGGTGTCCCGACTACGATGAGCCAACAAACTAGTGGAACATGTTTTTAGTGCATGAACATGTGCATGATCACATGGTACTTGGAGAACACATGCCACTAATTAATTTAACTCATGTTTAATACATGATTTTGGACCTTTAATCTTGCAAGATAGTGATGCATTGACACATGGATTCCAACATGCATCAAATAAATTAAAAATATGCCCAAATGGCATAGGAACCCATGCCCTTACCATGTAAATATTCAGATTTGGGTTGCTTTATTTTGCTAGCACTTTCTCTCTCTAATTCCTAAAAAAATTCCTCTTCCTTCTCTCATCCCCATTTTCGAAATTCAGCCTTTCTTTCACCCAAAATTCTTTTAAGTTTGTGAATGCATGTCACATGCAATCATAGAATTGAAGAGGCTTTGAGGTGGGAAGCTAGAAACCTCAAGAAATTGTGGGAGTGGAGGCTTGGATTGATCTTTGGTGGAAATTTTGGGTCTACAAGGGTATGAACCTGTTCTTATCTTTATTTAGTTGAACTTTGTAGATTTTGGGTCGAAATTTAGGAGGAGACACGAAATTTGTTGGTGTCATTTTGTCAAAACAGAATCTGCAGAAATGTTGTTGCATGCAGTAGGTAGCTCCGAAATATCGATTTACCTAACTTCTGATTCTGACTTTGAGCCTCAAACAAACGTTGTAGATATATGTGTTTTCGTCATGTGTTAAAATTTGATACGATTTGGACTTAAAATGAATGAGTTATGATGTTTTTACCACAAGGTGCACAATCTGGAACATGCATGTAGGCAAGTTGCACATGCAGTGTGCTCTTGGTAAATCTGGGCAAACTATGCTACGATTTTGACCTTGGTGTCTGAATAACAGTTGTAAAACTTTGAGTTATCTTGCATTAGAAACTAGCCTCACATGATTTGGAGTTTATTTGTGCAAGATATGCAGTTTTTCCTAGAACTGCTCACTCTGTCAAAACAGAGTGTATAAGTATTTTTAAAACTGCCATACTTTGTTTTTCATGTGCCTCTAGATGAGCGAACTAGCTTTTGGACATCAAATATGAACTGTAGTACTGTGCGTTTTCGTGATTTTCCCACTAGCCTCAAGTCATTTGGATGTTGTATGAATATATTACGATTTTATACGAAAATGGGTCAAGATGGAATTTGGTGAATTGTCCTATTTTTCCAGCAGATTGTTCTTGGCCATTTTACCTAGGCTAAATAAACGAATTTGAAGATGAGTTGAACTGATGAAATGTTCATTTTTAAGTTAGCTTTGAAAATAAATTAGACCCATGTGATTTTATTAAGTATCGGACAAGTTATGAGCCGGTCTCTACGGTTGCGCAGGCTGAAATTTAGAGAATTTGTTTTGGGTCTAAGTATGAGTTTTATTTTGATAAGCTTAAGGCTAGTATGTGACATTATGTTGTATTTGGAACTATTATGACCAGGTTAATAGATTCCGGGGTTGATTTGAGAAGTCTCGGTAGATTAGCTTGGGTCGAGGTACGTTGAAATGAGTTGTATCATGACGTCTGGCAAAGGCGTGTAATGATACTATTGTATGACCTTTTTGACATTACTTGATAAATCGAATTAATTGTCACTATATGATGTCTTATATGATTTGATGGTTTGGATTTCATGATATGTGAGATTACTTGACATGGATTTATGTTCACATATGATTGCATGATATATTGAGTTGCATATGTCATTAATGCATAATGATTCATGGGCATATCATATTGAGCTATCGTTTCCTTGATATCCATGATTTTGACTGAGTTGACTTACTCTGAGTGTCGGGTACGACGAGCATGGCGATGACAGGCAGTATAGGTAGTAACTGTAGTCAGGTGCAGGTGCGACCGGACCTAGACACGAGGGCTGGATGCAGTAACGTACATAGGATGAGTTTTTCCTAGCGCAATGTACGTATACTGTCACCCTCTGCTCGAGCTTTGATGATACCTTCCTTTGGACTCCGATATTTGGTATCTTGAGATTCGATTCTTTGTACCCATTCATACATCGCATTCATACATGGTATGCATTGCATGATACTTTTTCATACTTGACATGATCTATTTATTTCTCGTACTGGGTTCTGACCCCCGTAGTGGGGCCTGTCATGTCTTTGTTGTATGGGCATGACAGGTGGTACATGTGGACGTATTGCGGATGCTCGAGGTGAAGCATCAGTGAATACCGGAGCTCCTTGAGAGCGAGCTCAGGTTTATGTTTTATGTTTTGAGTCCCAGTAGTTGTTAGAATATTTTTAATTATGTTTTGAATTACCGGGGTATGCCCCGAGTATCTGTATTTTAAGTATTCTACTACTGGTTGATTTATACTTGATATGGATGTTATGCTCAACGTGTTAAATTGGAAACTTGAATTACGTATTTTCAGTATCACTATATATGTATCACCTAAAAGCGAAAAAATTTTAGGGCCATTTGATAAGACCTTTGAAATAAATCTTCCGCTGTTTACGCAAATTAATCATTATGTGTTAATTAAACACCACATTAGGATCGGGCCCTCACAATATCTTGCAAACTTTTGATTTAAGTTCACTTGCTTACAAATTTTGAAATTGGACATCTATCGAATAAAATTCACTATTTACATTTTAAGCGTCCAAACTTATAAAACTCAAATTCAAGATTTTAGGTATTGCAACTTCGAGCCTTAAGCATATAATGCTTAGAAAATTCAAATAGAATCAATTTTATGAGAGAGCAACGCCCAGAAAACCAATTGTGGTATTTGATTCATCATTTATATTTTAAGCATAAAAATCCTATAAAACTTGAATTCAAGATTTTAGAACTTGCAAACTCAAGTTTTGAGCATAAAATGTTTAGACAACACAAATAAAATTAACACACAATTCTTCATTGCAAAACTCATTTGCTTAGTTTGTTTTTCAACCTCATTCTCTTCTATTGACATAGTCTTTGCTTCGCAGCAGATAGTCATAACAATATCTTGTGTAACAATTTATAAAGCAACAAATACTTTTCTCACACCTTTAGTTTGCACAAACTTTAAATCACAAACATCAATGTGATTGATTCTAGATGTGTCTCTTTCTTTCAACCGATCACGATTTTGTTAACTTGTTGGGTTTTGGAAATCCGAATAATCTTGGTTTTATGTTAACAAAATTTGTTATTGTGTTGCTAACATATTTCATCAAGTGTGCAGTTCATAGACCATAATTAAGAGCTTGATAAATTACAAAGAAGTAGCTTGAAAATATCAAGCTGGACCAAGACTGAAATCCTGGCAGAGCGTTTGTTTCATCATATCTCATAGCTCGGATATCGAAATGGCGTGCTTCCAAAGAGGTTGAACAACCAACTCAATATACTAAAAGTCACACAACAGATCGGCTAGTTCGAATGTTATCAAGGAGAAAAGATGCCTGCAAGATCGAGCTGTACCACGAAGAAACAACAAGCTGTTACAGCAAGCAACTGTCAGTCTGTTTGGCATAACTCTTAGGTCGCTTATTGGAACTAGACGATTCAGTATGGGTTGGAAAGCTAAGACAAAGATCTACAAGTCATCTTTGAAAGTCAAAGACTGAATCGGACGTTACAATGGCCAAAAAGCTTCTGCAAGTCACGCCATGTACTGTTGCATCCAGCAAACATACAACAGGACCATCGCCTCGTATTTAGAGCATAACTCTCTCATACGAACTCAAAATCGAGTGATTATTGATTATGTTGAAAGCTAAGAGAAAGGCTACAACTTTCATGTAGATCACTTTGACCAGCAATCAAATAATCAAGAGCTATAAGCAACAGATCGGAAGAGCAAGTTTATCAATCTGTTTTGTATCAAGCTGATTGTCACGACTGATCAGGCCAGACTGGTCTGCCCAAGCTGATCCGGCCAGACTGATCTGCCAAGCTGTTGGTTATGGTTTTGGGTTGGTTTAGTTTTGATTTTGGTTTTGCAAAACACTTGAATTATTGTGGATTTCTTTGATAGAAATGATGTTTTGATCCATGTTTAGCACTCTAGGATGTCTAATTGCGGTTTAAATTGGATTGGTTGAGTTTTTAGGTCGAAATCGCCATGGATCACGATCTCATTTTTTGAAAATCGCAGGTGACGATCGATCGCTAGTTGAACAACGATCGATCGTCAAGGACAATTCTCCAGGAAACAAAAATCACGGACTGATGATCGATCGCCAGTTGAGCGGCGATCGATCGTCGAAGGCAGCTTTTTGAAAATTATTTTTTGTATTGCTATTTCGACATACGCTTTGCCCGAGCCTTTTTGCATAATGAATCATCGTGATAAAATGATATATTTTGATTTTAAATCCATGTTTGAAAATGAGTAGTGTGCACGTGATAGATTATGAATTTGCTAATGTGTGTAGCATGTGAATTCATCATATCTCGGGGCAATGTCAATGAGTAACTATTGCAATTGGACAATAAGGTATGGGTAACATATGAGCATAGGTAAATGCATTATTGTTGCATTTAAGGAGTGATATATTCTTGTTTTATTTGAATTCATAAAGACATACAAGTACTGAAAGTATGATTGTTGATCTGGTTATTGAGAAATATGTTGATAGAGTTTGAGTTCACAAATGAATGGTGCGATGGTTTGCGTCCCGGTATTTAGCATGATGTATTAAAATACCCTTATATGATATTTTATAACATTCATTCGATAAAATAAATCAAAACTCCAATTATACATGCTTTACCAAAACAACCAACACCCACCCCAAATAATCATGCCATAACTCAAATTCCCAACATATAACACATGCACCCTGAAATGCATTACTAGGTCATGACCACCGCATGACTAAGCATTTCCCATTATTATTAAATCAACACCAATAAATTAACACCATAATCCTCACATAACATAATTAATGTTCAATTGCACATAATCATTTCGGGGACATCACAATACTCCCCTACTTATAAGATTTCGTCCTCGGAATCAGCATGTACTTACCAAAATGAAACAAAACATAAATTACATACCAGAAAATAGTTCCGGATAGTGCTGCATCATATGTTGCTCCGTCTCCCACGTGGCCTCCTCGACACCCCTGCGATCCCACTGAACTTTGATCATAGGTATCACCTTGTTCCGAAGTTTGCGGTCTGCTCGATCCAGAATTCTAACAGGCCGCTCCACATAAGATACATCGGACTCTAACTGAACCTCGGGAGGCTGCAAAACATGTGACGGATCCGGCTCATACTTCCGTAACATAGACACGTGGAACACATCATGGATACCAGACAAAGAAGGTAGCAAGGCCAGTCGGTAAGATATGGTGCCAATGCGCTGCAAGATCTCATACGGCCCAACATATCTCGGAGATAATTTCCCGCGCATCCCAAATCGTACAACACCTATGAAAGGTTAGATCTTCAAGAAGACCTTATCTCCCAATTGAAACTCTAACTGTCGTCGCCGTTTATTAGTATAAGCTGTCTGTCTGTCCTGAGCTGCTTTCATTTTCTGCCTTATCACCTTTATCTTTTCTTCCATTTCCCGGACCAATTCTGGTCCTCCGACCGATTTACAGTCCAAGTCGTCCCAATAGGGGTGATCTACATCGTCTGCCATAAAGGGCCTCAAAAGGAGCCATCTGAATACTTGCCTGGTAGCTATTGTTATACGAGAACTCTACCAAGGCCACTGAATCCTGCCATGAAGTATTAAACTCCAATGCACATGCCCTCAACATGTCCTCGAACGTTTGGATAGTACGCTTGGTTTGGCCGTCCGTTTGGGGATGGTATGCAGTACTCAACCTTACCTCAGTTCCCAAGGCTGATTGAAGACCCTCCCAAAAATGAGATGTGAATCGTGGATCTCGATCAGACACTATAGAAATAGGGATCTCGTGCAATCTTACCACATCTCGAACATATAACTGGGCCATCCTCAAATAAGTGAAGGTCATACTATAGGGAATGAAGTGAGCCACTTTGGTCAGTATGTCTACAATCACCCAGATGGCATCAAAACCAGAAACAGTCCTCGGCAAGTGGGTCATAAAGTCCATGGATATGTGATCCCACTTCCACTTCGGTATCTCTAAGCTTTTCAGTTCACCACCAGGTCTCTACCTCTCTGCCTTTACCTGCTGACAGATTAAACACCTCTTGACAAAAGTGATGACGTACCGCTTCATATGTTTCCACCAGAATTGATCACAAAGATCTTATTACATTTTCCTCCCTCCTGGGTGGATACTAATCCTATTGCTATGAGCCCGTTATAGTATTCCTTGACACAATTCCGGCGTACTCGGAACTACCCAACGGTTACCGAGCCTCAAGGAACCGTCTTCAGCCACCCTAAACTTCGACGACTGCCCAAGACGTACCAAGGATAACCATCTCCGTATCTCCTCGTCTGATCTCTGAGCTCCTGATATTCTCATAAATATCTGGCTCAGCTAATAGGGTTGATACTCTTACAGGCGATGCATCCACATCGTAGTCATAGCCCGGATAACAGTAGGAAGTCATCATGGCTGACAACTGCATGACATCCTCAGCAGTAAACCTCACTTTCCGGCTCAAAGTGTCTGCTGTCAGGTTAGCTTTCCCAGGATGGTACTCAATCTCACAATCATAGTCTTTGAGTAAGTCCATCCATCTCCTCTATCTCATGTTCAGCTCTGCCTGAGTAAAGAGAAACTTTAGGCTCTTGTGATCTGTATAAATGGTAAATGAAGTACCATACAAGTAGTGCCGCCATATCTTCAGAGCAAATACAATAGCCGCCAGTTCCAAATCATGAACTGGATACCTAGTCTCATGCGGCTTTAACTGTCTCGATGCATAAGCTACCACATGCTTATCCCGCATCAGCACACATCCTAAGCCCTGAAGTGATGCATCAGTATATAGAACAAATCTCTTGTTCTCCGTAGGAATCACCAACACTGGTGCTGATGTCAATATGTGCTTCAACTCCTGGAAACTCTGTTCACAAGCCTCAGACCAATAAAATGGTACTCCCTTTTTAGTCAACTGCGCCAGTGGCTTGGCAATCTTCGAGAATCATTCGACAAAACGCCGGTAATATCCGGCCAAACCAAGAAAGCTCCGTATCTCGGGCACTGAAGTAGGCGTAGACCATTCCATCACCGCCTCTACCTTCCTTGGATCTACTGATATCCCGTCCGTAGAAATGACATGACCGAGAAATACTACAGTGCTCAACCAGAATTCACATTTGCTGAGTTTGGCAAACAACTGATTATCTCTGAGGATCTGGAGCACCGTCCCAAATGACTCACGTATTCCTCCTCACTCCGAGAATAGATAAGTATGTCATCAATGAATACAATGACGAACTGGTCAAGATATTGCTGGAACACCCGATTCATCAGACCCATAAAGATAGCCGGGGCGTTCGTCACACCAAAAGGCATAACCAAGAACTCGTAATGTCCATATCGAGTCCGGAATGCTGTCTTCTGTACATCTTCCTCCCTAACCCGAATTTGATGATAACCAGACCTCAAGTCAATCTTAGAATAGAGTCTCGTGTCCTGCAACTGATCAAACAGGTCATCAATCCGCGGAAGAGGGTACTTGTTTTTAACTGTCGCTTTGTTCAAGGCGATACACTCGGACGTATGTATCCCTTATCAAGGAGTTCCTGTAATGGCACCTTCAATTCCCTCAGTTCCACCGGCGCCATTCTATAAGGGGCTCGAGAAATAGCAGAAGTCCCCGGTAATAACTCAATTCCAAATTCAACATCTCTACTCGGCGGAAACCCTGGAATTTCGTCCGGGAATACATCAGTAAATTCTGCAACCATCGGTATTTCCTCGATCCTCATTTCTTTCTTCTTTTCCGCTATATCAACGGCATAGATCAGGTAACCCGTATGGCCACGTTCCAATAACCGTGACATTTTAACAGCCGAAATCAAAGGGATCTTCGCACGAGAACCATTCCCATAAAAGATCCACTGGAACCCCTGATCAGATCGGAAGCGAACAGTTCTCTGTTGGCAGTCAACCACGGCCTGATATCTGTTCAGTACATCAATGCCCACAATACAATCAAAGTCTGACATATTCAGTACAATAAAATCAGTCTTCAAATCATTGCCCTCAAAATAAATGAGGCAGTTCGTAAGAAACTGATCAGCAATAACATTTCTTCCGGTGGGTGTCGAGACCATAAGAGGCGTGGGTAGCGGAGACGGGCACATACAATGTCTCCCCACAAAATTAGAAAATATAAAGGAATGGGAGGCACCTGTGTCTATCAAAATAAAAGTAGGGTACGTAAATAAATGGCACGTACCAGCAATCACCTCCTCTAGGGCTGCCTCGGCCTGCTCTCTGGTCAGTGCATATACTTGTTCCTGAGGCGATCCCACTATCTGTCCTCCCGATGGTCGAGGCATGTTCTGCTGCCTCTGGTGCACTGTCCTATCATCAAATCTTGGCTTATTCACAATTGTTTGATGAGTGTGGCCCTCCACAATTATTACATCTTGTTTCCCCTGTCCTGTTCCCTTGCATCGGCCCCCGATTGGTTGATACATTGCCCCTTCGATTTTCCTGTTTCCGGTTATAGGACTTCTTCCCACTAAATCGAGAAGACGAAGAAGCTCCACGAGGCTTAAACTGCTCTCCTCGTGGTCTCAGACTATCGGCAACTGACCTCTGCGGTGGCACATGTGGGGGTACAGTATCAGCATAGGCCCCAACTCCAATTTCTGCCAGCTCTGCTCTATTAAGAGCATCATCAAAAGATCTAGGGTTATTGGAGATAACCCGATCGAATAACTCCGGTCTCAGACCCTTCAAAAAGTGCCTCATCTTGGCATGTCCATTGCTAGCAACGTGAGGGACATACCTCAACAGTGACGAGTAATGCATAGCATAATCTGAGACAGTCATACTGCCCTGTTTCAAGCTGGTGAACTCGTCCTCTTTAAGTTCTCTGGTAGCAGCTGAGAAGTATCGATTCAAAAATCGAGTTCTGAACAGGCTCCAATCAATAGGTACCCCTTGAGCTCTCAGCTCCATCATAGTAGTCTTCCACCACATGGAGGACTTCTTAGCTAATTGGAATTCCATCAACCTCAACCAGGTAGTCTTGGCACAGGGTGCCGACACGAAGATCTGCTCTATCCTTTCTAACCATTCCTCAGCCTCTTCCCAGTCTCAGTTCCCTTGAATCTAGGCGGATGGAAGTTTAGGAACTGTGTCAGACTCAGCTCACCCGGCAATAATGGCTGTACAACAGGTTCCACACCCACAACAGGCGACGGTAGAGGATTCGTCTGAGCAATGCTAGCGTTAATACTTCCTACATTGCCCACCTCCTCATTATGATTCCCCAAATTTATAGCCGCCATGCTGTAATACAAGGGTTAACAACAATTCTAAAAACAATTCATATATATCACCGTTAGATAACATGAATAATAAAAGCATGTTAGCATAACAATTATATACCCATATGCATAAGCATGCTCATATGTAACTCCTAGCCAACAAGTTGCTAAGGCTACCCTTCAGTTATTCCCGGGTTCTCTAACCACTGCTCTGATACCACTAATGTAAGGACCCTAGTTCCTTAAGTGCAAAATAAGGACATAAGTAGAGATAAAGTATATTATCAGAGTATAAAATTTCGTGTTGAGGCCTTGAGTTTTAAAGGGGTTACATGCCAAGATAAATACTTCCAAATGGATTAATTACATTCCTAACAAAAGAATGTTAATCCTATAGATTTACACTACTCCTAGAGTAGAAACTATACAAAAGAATCCCAGCTTCTATACCAAAAGCCCTCCTCGCTAGCTCACTGCGTCAACCCGACCTTAGCCCCCTTTATGCCAATATGTACCTACAAGGACAACCCCCAATCATGATCCATATTAAGCATAGCATGATTAAAAGCGTAAATGCAGAAACCGTAAATACGAAACACTTCCTGTTTCCCAATTGCATTTTTAAACGCCCCCTTTTTAGTTGTCCCTGTATAATAACTCATGAGTTTAATCAATGGATTATTCAATGGTTTTACAAATGTCATGACATATCACCAATTATAAATCCCTAGTCTGTTATAACAGTGTATTTTAATGCACCTCGCATGTCATGACAGCGGCACCAATACCCCTCGCTTCGACATATTAGCGGCATTGAATAACCTCGCTCAAATGCGACATGCGGCAATACCCTCGCTTCAACATTTGGTGGCAAATATTCATTCCTCGCTATAATATGACTGTTGGAATCGAAGAGGGCGGGTGAATGAGATTCCTTGGCTACTTTAGCGTTTTAAAATGAGTTTGAAAAATAAAAGAGTTTTGCGATTGCGGAAGCCTTACGCCAATCGATAAATAAAAAGAATAAGTAAATAAATGCGTAATGAAAATTAAAGCAATAAAAGACACAAAGATTTGTTATAGAAGTTCGGCGATGAATCGCCTACGTCTCCTCTTCCCGGTTAGATAACCTCCAACCGAGGTTCCACTAGAATAAAAGATCTTGGCTTTGAGGGCTCCAAGTTAGCCACAACCCAACTCTTCCCGAGTTTACAAAGCTCTTCCTGAGCACACTACTCTTCCCGAGTACACAAAGCTCTTCCCGAGCACAATACTCTTCCCTAGTACACAAAGCTCTTCCCGAGCTACCAACACTCTTCACGAGTCTTCTTGGCCTTAAGGGCTCCAAAGATAGCCACAACACATGCACCAACTTTACTTGTTGGCGACTTTACAATTTACCAACTTTCTTTGGTGTTGGAGGACCTTTACAATAAATCAAACCAAAAACACCTTCACGGTGTACTCACACGAAGACAACAAGACTCTAACAAAAAGAGAATTACAAACTCCAATACAACAACAATGTATGGAGATTGCAATGCAATTTGAAATTATAATGATCAAGACTTTATAGAAGTTTGTAGGCTTGTTTCTTATCTTCAAAATGCTCCAAAGCATCAATATTTATAGTGTAGGAGGCCCCCTAGGCTCCTACTAGCCGTTGCTACACATAAGGCTGAAATCACTCCTGCATCGCCTCAGCCATCGCCTCAAATGATCTCCATCGCCGCGCCCCAACGGTCAGCAGATTACATGCATCGCCTCAGGAGATCGGTCGATCGCCTCAGGCGATCCAGAGCAAAAATCAAGGCCGTAGCCTCAACATGTCCAAAATCTTCATCGCCTCAAACGAACCAGCCATCGCCTCAGGCGTTCAGTCCATCACTTCAGGCGTTCATGCCATCGCCTCGGGCGAACTCCCCCGTGCGCCAGCCTTGGCAGCACTCCAGTCGATGTGTGTGGCGATGCCCCGCCTGGCTGCCTTGCCTGGGGCGATGATCACCATCGCCTGGGGCGATCCACGCCATATTGTGCACACTTGATTTTCTTCATTTCAATCCACTTTTAATCACTTAATCTGCACACTAAGTACACACATTAGTATAACAAACACAAGTTTTGTTGATCATCAAAACTCAAAAATAAACCGGAGATAAATTAACGCATTAAAGACAACCATGTGTTTAAGGCTCAACAATCTCCCCCTTTTTGATGATCACAAAACTTGATAAACTTGAATATGTAATTATGCATGAAATGTGAGTAAACATAACTCCCCCTTAACAATTGCATAGCACATACAAGATACCAAGTAAATCATAAGGTAAGCAACTCTCCCCCTCAAACAATGCATACACAAGCTCTCCCCCTCAAACTATGCATGTATTAACCTTCAAGTTTATCACAAAATTCTCCCCCTTTTTGTGATAATCAAAAAGCACAAAATTTAAATAAACATAGCATAATTTAACAATTTTCACATGTTCATCATCAAGCATGTAATAAGCATAACAAGCATAAGATTTAAATCATAGAGATGAACCACAAACATGTGTTTAAGGTAATCAACAATGAATTCTAAATGTTGCAATGTGTGCATATATTCTACCAAGAGTTCATGCACCTATGTCCAATTAACATTAAAAACATCAAAGCATCATTAGATAAGCTAATTAATCACATAATTTTACATAGCATATTCAAATTTGAATCAAATGAACTTACTATAAAAGGAAAAGCATACATCATGCAATAAAACAATTTATATGTGCATATGCTAAGGGGTTATGCATTTTACTACAATGAATATTGAGCTTCATTAGTTATTTGTCACATTTAATTTGTGCCAATGAAATATTGAATTGCTCTTATAAAATGAATAAATTAAATTTTACCTCCGATGACAAGAGTGCGTTCTTGTCATTGGTCCTATGCCTCGTGCTTCCTCTATTGAGGTGAATAAGATGAACTCTTCCATTGAATTGCTTGTGCTTTCATCCATCCCTTTGTTGTCCCTAGAAAACAAATTAACAATAGGAGGATCTTTGGTAACCATTTGATTTTTGGGTCCTTGAGGGTTAACTTTCAATGGCACTTTTGGAATCCATTTACACCTCTTATTAGGTTGGTATTGGATTCTAGCAAACCTACACTTATTCTTAGTGTGGCCAATTTTACAACAATAGTTGCAAGTTGGAGAATCATGCTTGGCTTTAGCTAACATGCTTGAAAATGATTTTGATTTGCTTGAAAAACCTAACCGTCTTTATCAAAGCTACAACGTTGCAAGCCAAGCAACTCATTCATCTTTAGACTACTTTCACTAAATTTGCAAAAAGATATCTTTAAAGAATTTAATTCATTTTTCAATGAATTATTTTCTTCATCTTTCTTAGCAACCTCAAGTTTGAGTAATTTGTTACTCATCTTGGTTTTGCCAAGAACATCTATAGCTCATTATAAGAATCTAAAAGTTCATCAAATGTAGGTACCTCATTGTCGCTTTCATCTCCTTCATCTATGTCATCTTTTGCCATGAGACAAAGATTTGTTGCTTCTTCTTCTTCATCGGAGTCGCTATCACTCCATGTGGCTATAAACGCCTTCATCTTCCCTTTGTCCTCATTCTTCTTCCTATGACATTTATTAGCGTAATGACCTTTTTTCTTGACAATTATAACAAGTTACCACATTTTTTGAATCTTGTTTGGTAGTACTAGAGGTCTTTGGCTTGTTGTGTTTGTTGAAGAGCTTCTTGAACTTCCTTGTGAACAAGATCATCTCTTCATCCTCATCGTCATCTTCATCCTCGGAGTGATCTTTTCTCCCAACCAATGCTATCCCATTTCGTTTGGATCTATCCTCCTCCTTTATTTCTCTCCTTGTTGCAACTTCAAGTTCATGAGTCACCAATGTACCATGGAGCTCATCAAGGTCATATGAAGCATTTTCTCCTTTGTTTGACTCAATGATGGCGGTTCTCTTTGCGTCCCATTCCTTAGGCAATGCTCTTAGGGCTCTCCTCCATATTTGCTTTGGAGGGTACTTCTCTCCTAGTTGGGCAAGCTCGTTGATAATTTGGGTGAGCCTTCTAAACATAGAATCCACCTCTTCTCCGGACTCCATCTCAAATGTCTCATATTTGAGTTGTAGGAGGTCTATCTTTGTCTCCTTTACTTGGTTGGTTCCTTCATGACAAATTTGCAATTTGTCCCATATCTCCTTAGCGGTTGAGCAAATCGAGATCCGGTTGTACTCCTTCATATCTAAAGCACAATGCAAACTATTAATAGCTTTAGCATTTTGTGAGATTAAAATCATGTCCGCTCTAGTGAAATCGTCCATATCTTTGGGAACACTTATTCCCCCAACTTCCTTTAAAGGAATGTGTGGACCTTTCACAATAATTTTCCATAGATCATAATCTACGGATTGGATGTATAGAGAAATTTTATTTTTCCAATAGCCGTAATTATCACCCGTGAAAAGCGGAGGGCGATTTGTCGATTGACCTTGAGCAAACTCATTTGCTAGATTAGCCATAAAAGATTTTGATTTAAAAACAAAAATCAAATGGCTCTGATACCACTTGTTGGAATCGAAGAGGGGGGGTGAATGAGATTCCTTGGCTACTTTAGCGTTTTAAAATGAGTTTGAAAAATAAAAGAGTTTTGCGCTTGCGGAAGCCTTACGTCAATCGATAAATAAAAAGAATAAGTAAATAAATGCGTAAGGAAAATTAAAGCAATAAAAGACACAAAGATTTGTTATAGAAGTTCGGCGATGAATCGCCTACGTCTCCTCTTCCCGGTTAGATAACCTCCAACCGAGGTTCCACTAGAATAAAAGATCTTGGCCTTGAGGGCTCCAAGTTAGCCACAACCAAACTCTTCCCGAGCACACTACTCTTCCTGAGTACACAAAGATCTTCCCGAGCTACCAACACTCTTCACGAGTCTTCTTGGCCTTAAGGGCTCCAAGGATAGCCACAACACATGCACCAACTTTACTTGTTGGCAACTTTACAATTTACCAACTTGCTTTGGTGTTGGAGGACCTTTACAATAAATCAAACCAAAAACACAGTCACGGTGTACTCACACGAAGACAACAAGACTCTAACAAAAAGAGAATTACAAACTCCAATACAACAACAATGTATGGAGATTGCAATGCAATTTGAAATTATAATGATCAAGACTTTGTAGAAGTATGTAGGCTTGTTTCTTATCTTCAAAATGCTCCAAAGCATCAATATTTATAGTGTAGGAGGCCCCCTAGGCTCCTACTAGCCGTTGCTACACATAAGGCTGAAATCACTTCTGCATCGCCTCAGCCACCGCCTCAAACGATCTCCATCGCCGCGCCCCAACCGTCAGCAGATTACACGCATCGCCTCCGGCGATCGTCGATCGCCTCAGGCGATCCAGAGCAAAATTATCAAGGCCGTAGCCTCAGCATGTCCAAAATCTTCATCGTCTCAAACGAACCAGCCATCGCCTCAGGCGTTCGGTCCATCGCTTCAGGCGTTCATGCCATCGCCTCGGGCGAAATCCCCCGCGCGCCAGCCTCGGCATCGCTCCAGTCGATGTGCGTGGCGATGCCCCGCCTGGCTGCCATCGCCTGGGGCGAACTATGCCAGATTGTGCACACTTGATTTTCTTCATTTCAATCCACTTTTAATCACTTAATCTGCACACTAAGTACACACATTAGTATAACAAACACAAGTTTTGTTGATCAGCAAAACTCAAAATAAACGGAGATAAATTAACGCATTAAACACAATTATGTGTTTAAGGCTCAACAATGACAGAGGCAAGTATTCTATCATCGCTTCAAGTGACAGCGGCAAAGCATTTAAATCATCACTCGAATATAACCATGACTCATGGAAGGTGCACCAATCAATTAACATATACATATGCAATCATAATGCATAGATCAACATGTATTTGCATCTACAATGCACAATTCAATATACACTTGCATCCAAAATGCATATCCCAATGCGTATATAAATTACATGTTACCGTTGGGTGCCCGTACGTCTTCTACGTACCTTTCCAAAAGTAGGATGGGGTAGGACTTTACTTCCTTGGCTGTGTTGCCATCTGGGATGGTTCTACACAAACACACAAACCAATATTAAAGCCAATTCATAGTCCCATAATCAAAATCTTATGAAATTACAAAGTTCCATATTTTTCAACATTTCAAGCCTCTCGATCGATCGGCACTTCAAGCTCGATCGATCGGGAGATGATACGTTTGGTGCCCAACTCGCTGCCTCGCTCGATCGATCGAGCTGATCTCACCGATCGATCGAGCGGAGCATTATCTTCCCAAAATTTCCTCTGCCATGCGCGATCGATCGGAGGGAGCCTCTCGATTGATCGAGCTGCCCTGTAAACGCGAGAAACAACCATTTTCGAGCATATACCCAAGGCTACCATAAAACCTACTATAAACTATTATAACCCAACAAATTAACATGTAAAATACTCCATTATACTACCATGAAACTACACAATAACAAATTCCATCAAGAATACCACCACACATGCCATTTATACTCAACACATTATCAAAACTCAACCAAATTTAACCAAACAACACATGATTCCTTACCCTCTCTTTTTGCTCCAACTTTTTCCAAGATCAAGCAACAAAATTTCAACTCCTCATCTCCTTCCTCTTTGCTAGGTGACGGACGAAAATGAGGAGAGAAGGGGGAAAGGATTTGTGGTAAGGTTTGAATGAGTGGTGGTGAAGGATTGTGGGAGGTATGGGCTTGATTGAGTGATAGGGGCTTAATGAGCGTAGTGGTAGTATGGTAATGTTTATTTGTGTCCCGGTATTTAACATGATGTATTAAAATATCCTTACATGATATTTTATAACATTCATTCGATAAAATAAATCAAAACTCCAATCATACATGCTTTACCAAAACAACGAACACCCACCCCAAATAATCATGCCATAACTCAAATTCCCAACATATAACACATGCACCCTGAAATGCATTACTAGGTCATGACCACCGCATGACTAAGCATTTCCCATTATTATTAAATCAACACCAATAAATTAACACCATAATCCTCACATAACATGATTAATGTTCAATTGCACATAATCATTTCGTGGACATCACACTATGAGTGTATTTTAATGCACTCGCTTCAAATGTGACATGCGGAATCTACCATCGCTTCAACATTTAGCGGCAAAGCATTAAAATCATCATTCACATATATATGCAACCACAATGCATAATACAGATGTATATAAAACACATGCTACCGTTTGGTGCCCGTCATCCTTGGCCTTAGTCCTCCATGCCAAAGCGTCCCTACAGGAACGATCTCCAAACCATGAGCATATAATACTACATTCACCAAAATATGATTATAATGAGTAAATGCATAATCCATGAGTACTTCCTGTATTCCAATGCATTTAAAGATGCTCCCCTTGGTTGTCCCTATACCACACTCATAATCATAATCAATGGGTTATATTACGGTTCCATAAGTGTCATGACATATAACCATTTCATTTATGACCACATATCATAAACGCACATAAGCAACATAGTTGTGTCACATAGGGATGGCAACGGGTCGGGTCTGGGACAGGTTTGGCCAATCCCAGGACCCGCCCCGCCTTAAAAAAAATCCATGACCTGCCCCGCCCCGCCAACAGGGTGCTTATAATGTTGGTGGTCATGTGATCAGTGTAAATATGATTGAGCAGTCAATATTTAATTATCGAACACCTTGAATAGGAATTGTAACTAAATTAAACCAAAAAAAAAAAAAGTACATCAATCAAAACTCCAAAGTGAAAACTACATCAAATTAAATAGGAATTGTAACTAAATAAATCGATCATATCTAACCGAGAAATTGGGCTTTCAATAAATCGATCAGTTCTTAGCCTTGTTCTTAGCGCCATGGGAAACATAAAGGAAAAGCTCCAACCATTTACTATCTCAACAATCATATTTAGGCTAACAGTTTGAAAAACCCAATACGATTACAATATCAAAGAATCAAAGAACGTTCAAACCCCTAATTCATGGAATCATCCTCGCGATTTCAATGAAAAGCAAAAGGAAAAAATAAACCAAAATTTTAATCAAGCAGTCACGTAAAAACCCATTAATTAAAACAAAAAAAAAATCAATAATAAGCATATTGCAAGCGTGAATCACAGTGCATGTAAAAATCCAAAAATTACTTAACAGCCATCCAAAAATTTACCAATCCAAATAGCAACGAGGAAGATAGAGAGGTGCACCGACCGACGGAGGGGAAGGGGTTGTGTGCGATGGACGACGGAGGGAGGGGCTGTGTGGGACGACCGATGTAAAGCAGGGAGTGGAGGCGCACAGTGGGCTGTGGCTTAGAGACTTGTGAGGGTGAGAGTCTGAGGGAGTGAGGGACGAGAGTTTAGGGCAAGACAAGAAGGAAATAAGGAATGGACGAGATTATCAGACTGCGTGAGTTTAGATTTTAGAACTAAATATTTTTTTAATAATTTAACGGGGCGTGTCCGGGTTGGGTCCAGCCAATCCCAGGACCCGCCCCGCCTCATAAACCCGTTGACCGGGTCCAGACCCACCCCGGGACCCGTTTGACCGGGTTTAGACCCGTCCCAAACGGGACGGGTTCAATACGGGTCCGAATTTAGACTCATCCCATTGCCATCCCTAGTGTCACACAACACTAACTACTATCTTGCATAAGTATGTGCTACCAATTTCCATCAGCATGTTCCTAGGCCCTAAACAACCCCAAAAAGCAAACCACTGATCTGATACCACTAATGTAAGGACCCTCGTGCCCTTAACCCATTATTAGTGTATTAACCCATGTAATTAGTGCATACAATTATGTTATCAGGGAAAAAGACTACATGCAACCATGGCATGAAATTCCATCTATAAAATTTCTTGCACCCTTTCATTAATATCAAGCTTTTCCCAACCAAGTCCATTTAACATGTCATGCACCCTTATAATAAACTAACACATTCTCAATTCATTTCGCAATTCCTAAATAATTGCATGCATCACATAAATGAAAAGAGAGGCCTTGCCTTTTTATACAAACCATATACACATAATAGTGCTAACATGCGAGCATCAAATAAGTATATGTGTATCAAATGTATAAAACACTGTGCTCAGTACCGTCACTGTACTTCGATCCTGGAAGCACCTCCAATCCATATCGAGCTCAACTCCAAAGCCATCAATGTACCTATTCACCTGCCCCAACAGAGATAGCTATCCCAAATCCAATAAGCACAATATTACATTTTATAATTTACACAATGTAAAGGCTATGAATATTAAAAGACACTCCCTGGATGGAAACATCCTCATCCGGCATCCCCTGGGCTGTTCCTGTTCTCAAAATAACCGAAACCATCAAATTCCCAAATGCCAGTTAACCATTACATTTGTTAACTAATCAGTTTCCCATATACCGATACCATAATCAATAATATCAAATCATTAAACAATGATTACAGAGATTCCATATATTTCACTAATGGTTCCATAGTTCTATTTCATCGCTCGCTCCACAATAGTGGCATTTTAATCTCACGCACGCTCAATAGCGGCGACGTCATAACTGATGTTCGCTCAATAGCGACATCATCCCAATCATTGCTCGCTCAAAAGCGGCACCAGATAATTCCCAATATATATATCCATTTATTGCAAATACAAATAACCATGCATTTCACAGTTGGAATAATATAAAAGGCTATGTTCGTACGTTATACATACCTTATAATTCCGTAGTTCAAATCCAACTTTGCCTTGGTCCCATGACCGATGAATTATGTGCTAACACAATTAATAATTCACAATTAATCACAATCATGCAACCACGTGCCCAAGCACGTTCACAATCCCCAATTATCATCAATCCATGACGATTAACCATTTAAAAGGACCCCAGGCGAAGCATGCATCGAAAAATCAACACAAAATAATTCCCCAAAACAGGCACTGGCGATTGATTGTTTCATCCCAGCCGATCGATCGCCTCTCAAAAATCGGCATGGGCCATCGATCGCTCCATTCCAGACGTTTGGTCGCCTCTCAGTGTATTTGGCTACTGCCTCCTAGTGATCGATCGCTTCATTTGATTCGGTCGATCGCCTCACTGTACAAAATGGCCACTGCCCCTTGGCGATCGATCGCTTCATTTGAGGCAGATGATTGCCTCACTATTCATCTTCCTCAAAAAATTTACCAACGTCGCGGCGATCGATCGCCCCGCCCTAGGGATCGATCGCCTCAACCTGTTCCAGCCAAAGATGGCGTTTTCTTGCCAAAACTTCCAAAACAATAATCCCCACACCTCATACACCAAAAATCCACAATAAGGGACCATAAAACCTCCCCAAAACACAATAACCCAAAAACCAAAAACTCAAACCCATCCCCATTCTCAACCAAGCACCACAATGCTATAATCAAACCGAAGATAAATGCGAGGGGAAGAACAATACCTTATTATCTTCGAGAAATCTTGCTCCGAGATCAAGCCTTGCTCGATTCTCCCATGGGAGGAGAAAAGGGTGAAAGGGGGGAGATGGGAATCGCAGGGGAGAGATGGGAGAGAGGATGGAGAAAAATAAATGACTGAACACCGAGTCCATTTGGTATATATAGCACCAAAACTCCAAAATCCTGAGTCCTTCACAAATACATCATAACTCATTAAAAATCATCTTGTTCATCAATTTCCTCTCAATCTCAATTTCCATTAACAGCCCCAACTCAAAGTACTCTGTGTTGGGATATGCCCTAAGACATATCATTAGATGATTGTTTATGACATACAATGTAATATGATTTTATGAATGACAATTCATTATTATATATTACTCTTTTAACTGTGCAATGTGAATAAATATATATGTTAATGTCCTTAGAATAATATTGTATTATTCTTAAACATTGTCCCTAGTCAAGTATTATCATGAATCAGGATAATGATAATACATAGAGACTAGTATGTATTGATTGATGAATTGTTCATTGATATGAGATATCAAATCAATACATGGGTACATGTTAGAGAACGATGTACTGGACAGACCCACCATGAGAATGCAACATGGATAGTTATATGATCGTCATATGCAATTCTCATAGTGATAATAATGTATGTAATCCTTACGACTTGTGATCATCAGAGATCCCAACATAAGGAGTTATGTATCTTGATATCGTCAAACGTTACCCGTAACAGGGTAATCTATAAAGGCGACTATTGGATACACTACGAATTATGTAGAGGGATTTTGACTGATCGAGATAGGATTTGTCCCTCCTATATAACAGGAGATGTGTTTGGCCCTTGATCAAGTGAGAACTAAAATGCATGGCCATGCTCGAATGAGTCGATATGAGATATCGAGCTTATTCGTTTATTCTAGTTCTACTTGGGGATCAAGAAATAGAGATTGAATATACGAGTATGACTATTCCATGACTCGTGTTCAATCTAAACACAAAGGACAAGGGGATTAAGTTACATGGTTAATATTATCACAAGTTCTAAAGGTTATGTCGAGTCATTGACATTCTTGTAATTTGGGTAGCCTCGATGTGTTGCTAGACACCGCTCCTTGCTTGTAACGTAAAATAAGATTTTATGTCACTGCCAACATTACAAGATCCTATCGGGTCGTACAAAAGATTAAATCGAGAAGGGAAATTAAATTCATTGGATGAATTAATTAATTAAGAAGAGTCTTAATTAAAAGATTATGAAGATTTAATTAAATCATGGGTTTGGGCCCATGAGGCTTTAAGAAAGCCTTAAACCTTAATTAAATCTTATAATATAAATACAAGGTTATGATTAATTGTAAGACATACTTTTATCTCATTCCAACCTAAAAAGAAAAGGGAACACACGGCCGCCTCTCTCCAAGCTCTCTCGGCTTCTTCATAGCCGAAGTGGGTTGTGGTGATTTCCGGCGATTATTCGATTTAGAATCGAGTGTGTTTCTTGTTCCGGTTTAAGAACTTGTCTAGCAACTTGTTATTAAACTATCCCTTCACCCGATTTGATCGTGTGGATACCGTGGAGGCAAAACTTGAGAAGTTTTGCTAGTGACTCGAATGAGACGTTGGACGTGGTGCTGCTCCGTGGAATCGGCTCAAACACGCTACAAGGGTGAGACTTTTGTATTCCTTTATCCGATATGAACTCCTATGTATAGATCCGGTGTTTAGTAATCCATAAAAAAATTATTCCGCTGCGTTGTATGCTCATTGGATTACTAACAGTGGTATCAGAGCCGTGTACAAGGCTCATATCGAATTTATGTGGTTAAATAATTTAATCATGTTAGAATTTATATTGCATGCTATTTAAAACTGTATGAACATATATGATATGTTAATATTTAGTTTGTGAAATTATCATGATATTATATTTGATATAATTGATGTTTGATGTATACGATACACAAAGCGAATAATCAAAATTTTAATCAAAGTTTCGGCCACTCCTAGCATATTGACCCACGGCTTAGCCACATGAGGGCTAGGGTTTTCGAACCCTTGGCTCGAGATGGCATAGTCGTTGTGGCTCATGTTCATGCATGGAGGTTTTGAGACGTGGATGAGTTTTGAACTCTTTGGCTCGATAATGGTTCACGCATGCATGGATTAGTAGCTTTACCACATGAGAGCAAGGTTTTTCGAACCCTTGGCTCGAGATGGTTGAGCCCACCCCGTGCATGGCCTGACCGTGACTTGTGGCTAACAAATTCCATTGTTTCAATCAAGATGGCTCGATGAAAACTCAAGAAGGTGCGAGGCGGCTAGGGTTTGGAACCCTAGCGCCGCCGCCGCTCGAGCTTGGTTCGGCCATGGGCTAGGGTTTCGAACCCTAGGCCCATAATTGGTCCAGCCGTGCGCTTTTGTGGTTCGAACCATGGTGGTTCGTGGCTTAGTCGCTTTGGTTCGTGGCATGTGATGTCCCGAGCGTACGATAATTTTTCAAAAATTATTTTACAGTTTTAATTAGAATTAAATTTAAAATGTTTAGAATTTAATTAATTAAAAGTTAATGCATGCTTTATGTGTTGTTTGAGCATGGTGCGTGGTTATAGCCCTTTGACGTATTAGATAGGATTTGTGAATGTTTGTAATTTATAATACGACCTGCGTGTCGTGCCTTCTCTATTTTATTCTAAATGTTATCCCTCCCCTATGTTCCCCTCGAATGTGAATCAAGTAATTCTTATCTTGTAAATAGTATAGTTTAGTTGTTGATGGTGATCAATGAAGATGGAGCATCGTGCCGGGATGAGGAGGCCATTCACAAATTGGAGCCAAAGGAAGGTGCTTGTGAAGTTACCTTAGGTTGACTCTTAGGATTTTCTCATTGGCTTGAGAAAATCGTTAGTAGGGGCTATAACCATGTCACGTTTAATTATGTATGTTGATGCATGATTTATCTTATGCTTTAGATTGATAATTGTATTACACATATATGTAGATATGTATACAACTATATGTAGTGGACATATTTTAAATTATCAAACTAATCATGAGATCAATAAATCCCTCTAAAATATTAAGTTTTAGATGCTTTCCAAAATTAAAAGTACTCGTCAAAAACTTCGATTGTACATATGTGGGTTTGCCAAAGCAAAGCACCGTGGCAATCTTAGTAAGGCGCGAAAGGATAAAAGTGATATCCGTTATACTTTAAATTGGGTACGACTTAACTAGGTTATCTCAATAGGATTGGGAACCTAGAGGCATAGGTTGGATAATAATTCATTTGATGAATTGAACAAAGCGTTGTTCGTCCAACTATCCAAGAATTATATGTGATGTAATTGACAAAGTGTTGTCTACCTAAATAACCGAGTCTTGGGCGATTAGCCAAAGCTAACTCAAGATTAGGTGAAATATGGATCTTGGCCCACTAAAGGTTTTGAGGGTTGATATTTTTTAAACAAAATAGTGGGAGCATCATTTAATATAAGACCATGTTAAATGATTAAATCATAAACTTATTTTGCATATTTATATTGTAGATATCCATGGCAACTAACAACGTAACAAGCACTTTATCACTGCGATCGGTCCTTGAGAAGGACAAATTAAATGGGAAAAATTCCTAGACTGGCATAGGAACTTGAGGATAGTCCTCAAACAAGAAAAGAAACAATATGTCCTAGAGGAACCCTTACCTGCTGAGGAACCTCCCCTAACGGCTACAAGAGCCGAAAAAGATGCTTACAAGAAGCATCAAAGTGACGCACTTGATGTTGGGTGCCTTATGCTTGCCACCATGAACTCTGAGCTTCAGAAGCAACATGAGGAAATGGAGGCGTTTGATATGATCGAGCATCTTAAGCAACTGTACCAACAACAAGCAAGACAAGAGAGGTATGACGTCTCTAAGGCGTTGTTCCAGTGTAGAATGGTAGAAGGAAGTCTGGTTGGTACTCATGTACTCAAGATGATTGGGTATATTGAGAATCTAGAGAAACTGGGTTTTCCTTTGGACCAAGAGTTGGCCACTGACGTGATCTTGCAATCGTTGCCTGAAAGCTTCAGTCAATTTGTCTTAAATTACAATATGATTGAAATTGAGAAGACACTACCACAGTTACTTGGCATGCTTAGAACTTTTGAAGCAAATAGCAAGAAGTCTAAACCAACAAATGTTCTTATTGTGAATAAGAGCAAAGGAAAGACTAAAGCTAAGAACTTCAAGAAAAACAAGAAGGTCTTTGTTAAATCTAAGCCAAAGTCATCTGCACTGAAACCAAAGGGAGGGATAGCGAAGGAAGGGAACTGTTTCCATTGCGGTGAGACCGACCATTGGAAAAAAAACTGCAAAGTATATCTGGAGGATCTAAAGAAAGGAAGTGTGACTTCCACTTCAGGTATTTTTGTTATAGAAGTCAATTTATCTACTTCTTCATCATGGGTATTAGATACTGGATGTGGATCTCACATTTGTGTAAATGTGCAGGACCTCAAAAAGAGTAGATTGTTGGCGAAAGGCGAAGTTGATGTCCTAGTTGGAAATGGAGCAAGAGTTGCTGCATTAGCTATAGGGGATTATCATTTATCTTTGCCTTCTGGTTTATCGTTGATTTTAAAAGATTGTTATTTTGTGCCTTCAATTACCAAAAACATTATTTCTATTTCTTGTTTGGACAAGTATGGATTCTCATTTATTATAAAGGACAATTGTTGTTCCATTTATTTAAATGATATGTTTTATGCTAGTGCACAAATGGTGAATGGTCTTTATTTATTAAATCTTGATATACCTGTCTATAACATAAATACTAAAAGGATTAAAAATAATGATTGTAATCCGACTTATCTCTGGCATTGTCGCTTGGGCCACATAAACGAGAACCGTATATCTAAATTTCATAAGGATGGAGTATTAGATTCATTTGATTTTGAATCATATGAAACATGCGAATCTTGTTTAATGGGCAAGATGACTAAAGCCCCTATCAAGGGACATGTTGAAAGGGCAAATGTTTTATTGGGACTAATACATAGTGATGTATGTGGACCAATAAGTACACAAGCTAGAGGTGGTTTTCAATACTTCGTTACATTTACTGATGACCTCAGTAGATATGGGTATGTGTACCTAATGAAGCATAAGCATGAAACCTTTGAAAAGTTCAAAGATTTCAAGAATGAAGTACAAAACCAACTTGGCAAAAGTATCAAAATCCTTCGATCAGATCGAGGAGGTGAATACTTAAGCCAAGAGTTTCATGACTATCTAAAGGAGTGTGGGATAGTCCCACAACTCACTCCTCCGTATACTCCACAATGGAATGGTGTATCCTAGAGGAGAAATCGAACCTTGTTAGACATGGTTATCAATGATGAGTCATGCAGATCTTCCGATATCATTTTGGGGACACGCTCTAGAAACAACGATTTTCTTACTGAACCGTGTTCCATCTAAATCAGTGGAAAAGACACCATATGAGATATGGACTGGGAAGCGTCATATGTCTTTTATGAAGATTTGGGGTTGTGAGAATTTCCTTAGACGTCACGCCACTAACAAACTTGGACCCAAATCTGATAAGTGTTTATTTGTGGGGTATCCTAAGGAAACGAAAGGATACTATTTCTATTATCCCACCGAGAATAAAGTAGTTGTTGCTCGGACTGGTGTATTTCTTGAAAGAGGATTTATTTCTAGAAAAACCAGTGGGAGAAAAATTGAACTTAGTGAAGTTCAACCACAAGAAAACACTGAACCTGAGATTGAGATGGAAACAGAGCAGGCACCGCAAGCTGTTGTGGAAGAAGTACCTGCTCAAGAGACACAAGCCCAGTGTAGGTCTGTAAGAGAACACCGGGAGCCACAGAGATATGGATTTCTTGTGACTCAACAAGGTGACTTACTACTTATTGATGAGGATGAGCCGTCATCTTATCAACAAGCTATAATGGGCACTGATTCTGAGAAATGGCAAGAGGCCATGAAATCTGAGATGGAATCCATGTATGCAAACCAAGTATGGACTTTTGTTGATCCACCTGAAGGGGTACGACCCATAGGGTGCAAATGGATTTCAAGAAAAAGACCGATATGGATGGTAATGTACAAACCTATAAAGGTCGGCTGGTTGCAAAAGGATCCAAACAAATTCATGGTATTGACTATGATGAAACCTTTTTCACCAGTGGCCATGGTTAAATCCATAAGGATCTTACTTGCAATAGCTGCATTTCATGATTATGAAATCTGGCAGATGGATGTCAAAACAGCTTTCCTTAATGGAAATCTGCTCGAGGATGTGTACATGACACAGCCCGAGGGTTTTGTCGATCCAAAGGATGCTGGAAAGATATGCAAGCTACAACGATCCATTTATGGATTGAATCAAGCTTCTCGGAGTTGGAATCTTCGTTTTGATGATGCAATCAAAGAGTTTGGTTTTGTCAAAAACGAAGATGAACCTTGTGTCTACAAGAAGGTCAGTGGGAGCGTAATCATTTTCCTAGTGTTGTATGTAGATGACATACTTCTCATTGGAAATGATATCCCTGCCTTACAATCTGTAAAGATTTGGCTAGGGAACTGCTTTTCGATGAAAGACTTGGGAGAAGCCACCTATGTATTAGGAATCAAGATCTATAGAGATAGATCGAGAAGGCTTCTTGGCCTAAGTCAAAGTACATACATAGACAAAGTGCTTAAAAGGTTTAGCATGCAAGAATCAAAGAAAGGATTCGTGCCTATGACACATGGTATATATCTCTCGAAGGAACAGTGTCCTTCAACACCAGATGAGAGACAACGCATGAGTAAGATCCCATATGCGTCAGCTATTGGATCTATCATGTATTCCATGATATGTACTCGTCCCGATGTATCGTATGCTTTGAGCATGACGAGCAGATATCAAGTTGATCCAGGTGAAGGTCACTGGATTGCTGTCAAGAATATCTTGAAGTACTTGAGAAGAACTAAGGATACATTCTTGATTTATGGAGGTGAGGAAGAGCTCAATGTAATGGGTTACACTGATGCAAGCTTCCAAACTGACAAAGATGATTTTCGATCGCAATCTGGATATGTGTATTGCCTAAATGGAGGTGCTGTGAGCTGGAAGAGTTCAAAGCAAGAAACAGTAGCCGATTCTACAACGGAAGCTGAGTATATTGCTGCCTCGGATGAAGCAAAGGAAGCTGTTTGGATGAGGAAGTTCATTTCTGAACTTGGAGTGGTGCCTAGCATTAAAGATCCGATAGAACTCTATTGTGACAACAATGGAGCGATCGCATTAGCTAAGGAACCTAGATCTCACCAAAGATCCAAGCACATACTTCGGCGTTTTCATTTCATTCGAGAAATCGTTGAAAGGGGAGATGTTAAAATATGCAAAGTACCAACAGATGATAATGTATCTGACCCATTGACGAAGCCACTGTCACAGCAGAAGCATGATCGTCATACTAGATCTCTAGGCATTAGGTATATGTCTGAGTGGTCTTAGTGCAAGTGGGAGATTTGTTGGGATATGCCCTAAGACATATCATTAGATGATTGTTTATGACATACAATATAATATGATTTTATGAATGGCAATTCATTATTATATATTATTCTTTTAACTGTGCAATGTGAATAAATATATATGTTAATGTCCTTAGAATAATATTGTATTATTCTTAAACATTGTCCCTAGTCAAGTATTATCATGAATCAGGATAATGATAATACATAGAGACTAGTATGTATTGATTGATGAATTGTTCATTGATATGAGATATCAAATCAATACATGGGTACATGTTAGAGAACGATGTACTGGACAGACCCACCATGAGAATGCAACATGGATAGTTATATGATCGTCATATGCAATTCTCATAGTGATAATAATGTATGTAATCCTTACGACTTGTGATCATCAGAGATCCCAACATAAGGAGTTATGTATCTTGATATCGTCAAACGTTACCCGTAACAGGGTAATCTATAAAGGCGACTATTGGATACACTACGAATTATGTAGAGGGATGTTGACTGATCGAGATAGGATTTGTCCCTCCTATATAACAGGAGATGTGTTTGGCCCTTGATCAAGTGAGAACTAAAATGCATGGCCATGCTCGAATGAGTCGATATGAGATATCGAGCTTATTCATTTATTCTAGTTCTACTTGGGGATCAAGAAATAGAGATTGAATATACGAGTATGACTATTCCATGACTCGTGTTCAATCTAAACACAAAGGACAAAGGGATTAAGTTACATGGTTAATATTATCACAAGTTCTAAAGGTTATGTCGAGTCATTGACATTCTTGTAATTTGGGTAGCCTCGATGTGTTGCTAGACACCGCTCCTTGCTTGTAACGTAAAATAATATTTTATGTCACTGCCAACATTACAAGATCCTATCGGGTCGCACAAAAGATTAAATCGAGAAGGGAAATTAAATTCATTGGATGAATTAATTAATTAAGAAGAGTCTTAATTAAAAGATTATGAAGATTTAATTAAATCATGGGTTTGGGCCCATGAGGCTTTAAGAAAGCCTTAAACCTTAATTAAATCTTATAATATAAATACAAGGTTATGATTAATTGTAAGACATACTTTTATCTCATTCCAACCTACAAATAAAAGGGAACACACGGCCGCCTCTCTCCAAGCTCTCTCGGCTTCTTCATAGCCGAAGTGGGTTGTGGTGATTTCCGGCGATTATTCGATTTAGAATCGAGTGTGTTTCTTGTTCCGGTTTAAGAACTTGTCTAGCAACTTGTTATTAAACTATCCCTTCACCCGATTTGATCGTGTGGATACCGTGGAGGCAAAACTTGACACGTTTTGCTAGTGACTCGAAGGAGACGTTGGACGTGGTGCTGCTCCGTGGAATCGGCTCAAACACGCTACAAGGGTGAGACTTTTGTATTCCTTTATCCGATATGAACTCCTATGTATAGATCCGGTGTTTAGTAATCCATAAAAAATTTATTCCGCTGCGTTGTATGCTCATTGGATTACTAACACTCTGGACCCCATATCCCACCAAAAGCCAAATTCCAAGGTTATCACCACGATGAGAATACAATCTCAACCCTTGGATCCAATAACCCCAAAATACCCGATTTAACATTCTCGGATGTCCCATCATCGCAATTAATTCGTAATTGCCACAAATAAAATCCCTTGAGGATCATTACCACACCGAGATTAACGCCATTAATTCCCGGGCATCACAGTCATTATATTTACTTCGAACAATGCTATAACAAATTTTCCACAAACACAAAGTTTGTTTATCAAGCATCAAACACCACCTTATTTTGGGAGTCGTCTTCTCCTTCTTCAACCGTAGGATCATCCTTGGGTAAGAACCTTGCCAAATTCAATGTGGTCAAGTAAAACATCTTTTGTTGCCATCTCTTGAAGTCGGTTTCTTTGAACTTCTCAGGCCTTTCTCCATGATGAACGATAGTCGTTGTTCCACTCAATGAAGCCATTTGTTACACATATCGTTTCAAGATTGTAATTATCTTTGTAACGATGTGTATATTAGGAATAATAGCAAGTAAAGTAACAATGGCTTTATGAATGTTTGTCTAGGCGAGATTTGGAATCTCTGTCCTTTAAACGATATTGCCCCGCTATGATGCTTAAGGTTAGCGGCAACCGTTTCCCAAGATACAATGACTATGACTTGTGATAGGAGCACTCCAAATCACAAGTCCACGAACCACAAAGATTTAAAGACACTTTAACAAGAACAATGAATGAACAATATGTTTATGCATATTTGGCTCTCAAAAATGACTTTGATCTTGCATAAAAAGTGTATTTAATTCACTTCGGGGTTGTTATATTTATACTTAATCAAGGGACATCACCAAGATACATCATTTGGTAGCAATTCTTCATGGAAAAACGCACCCGGACGCGAAAGGACACAACATTTCGAGAAATAACTACCACAAAATATTCTGGACAAAATATTAGGAGCTCGAGTGCCTGTAACCGGCTCTCATATGCCCACATTGCTGCCCAAAAATTTCGCTCGTTTTGTCCTTTACAAAGTATTCGACTTTTCTCGGGCAGCTTTTTCACGTCCGTTTTTTCGCTCGTTTTGTCATTTATCAAGTATTCGACTTTTTCATGCTTATTTTCAATTTATTAAGCACATTTCCAACATATGTATGTATATATTTGTAGTGTCTTTGTGTATGGATAGAAGTTGAGTTGACATGCTTAGCTCCTAACAAATTAGATCATGGATAGAAGTTGAGTTGACAAATACATTAATTATATATTGTAATTAATTCTTTAATTTAGGATTTAGTTGTACCAATTGTCTAGCAGGCACATTTACGCACGACATGATATATGATATTTAATTAATTTGAGAGGCTTTTTTATTAATGAATCTTAGGACACACGATAGGAAGGTGGAAAGCACAGTTCTTTTGTTGTAAGCAAAATATTGACAAATCAATTCGTTTGGTGAAAGAGAAGAAACTTAATCAGAACCCATTAACCCCACGAAAGTGACATTCAAGTAAGCCCATGTTTCTTCAAATTTTTTTTTTATCGTATATTTATACTTCCATTGTTTGGCAAACAAATTTAAGAATATCATGTGTTTTAGTAAGTCTTGATGTGAAGTTAGTGACAGTAATTTGGCAAATACCTGAGCTCCGGGCCTTACTGGAATGGACAAGAGCTCATACCCATTTTGGGCAAAATCTAGTTCGAGTCACGTTTAGCGCAAAAATAATTTAGTAGCAAATAACTTATGCGTTTATTAAGGTTATAAAAAGTGCAAAATGTGGTGGGGTATCAAGATAAAGTGTTAAATATTACAAGCTTAAACGTGCTTAATCTAAATTTAAGTGTGAAAACAATATTTACTTGTAATATAATTTTGATTATTAATAGCCAAATAATTGTTAGAATAATGTATAAATATGTAAATTTAAGAGTAAATGTACCAAGGGGTATGTTGAGGAGTTTTAGATTATTAATAGCCAAATAATTGCTAGAATAATGTATAAATATGTAAATTTAAGAGTAAATGTACCAAGGGGTATGTTGAGGAGCTTTAGATTATTTAAAAAGGAATCTGAAAATTTTAATTAGACCATTAAAAATAAATAAAAAAAAAGAAAATTAAAAATCCGATTCAGGAAACCTGGCTCAATTGGGCCAGCCCGATCTACACTGGCTGACCACACGGTGCTTGTTCCGGGCTTAATTTCTCATGACTAAGGGCTTGCCTTTCAAATGCAGTACAATCCAAAGTCACATTCGTGACTACACAGGCGACTCGAAATTAGCATGCTATTATATTTCTTCTAAACCCCACATTTATTTTTAGTTTTTTTTTTAAAACAATTTGATACCATCCCTGCCAAGATTATAACCAAGTACTACAATAAAAAAAATAATCAGCGAAACAAAAAAATTATAATGAGAGAAATCATATCAGTAAAATTTTGCGCAGTGTGAAGGTAGACCTGTTTCTTGATTAACAGCCACAACTTCTGTTGTGTTGCATTCAAGAACATCCTGCCCCAACTTTGCTCCGGCGGCCTTCAAGCCCTTCAAAGATATAGCCTGATGAAATAGACTCAATGAAGGTAATTTTGAAGCGGGAGGCAGTTTCCCATTTGGTAACAAGTTCCTGAAGTCTTGCTTCAACAATGGAACCTCAAAATCGCCCTTATCGTGCCTCACGACGTTTTCTTTTGCGCTGATATGTGCTCCCGGCTCCATGTGATTGGTCGAGAAGCTCGCTTGGTTCGGAAAGTTGGGGTACAGACTAACATACCCTCTTAAGTACATCATGTCAATAAGAAACTTCTTCCAAGAAGCTTGCCATCCATTTGTTCTTGACTTTGGGATTTGGACCGGATTCTGCTTCGCGTCCTCCGTGAATCTCATGTTCATGTATGCATAGAATTCCCTCCATTGTTTTGGGAAGAAAACTGCACCCCAACTGCAGGGTAACTGATGGAGATAAGGAGTGTTTGGATGGATATGTTTAAAGAACTCGGTGGCATTCCATCTAGGCCGTTCCTTCACCACTTCGACTAATCTTGGGGTGTAGAGTGAGATCGAGGAGAGCTCGGGTAGAGATACCTGAGGGTCGTAGTGATATGCCAAAAGGGTATATTTGATCCATAAGTAGTAGTAAGGGGAGACTTCAATATCATCCTCGAGTAGTAGGCCAAAATCTTCATCTGAGGATGGATACCAGCTCTCACTCACAGCTCTAATGAGCCCTCCTTGGATGATTCGTCTACGTATAGTTTTTGGCCCGTGTAGCCATTTGAAGGAATTTATTAGCTTAAGAGTCGCTTCGTCTACTTCGCTATCGACATTGAATGAAATTCGAACCTCATCTCCTATGTAGAATGCGTCGGTGAGAGACTTCAGAAGTCTTGTAAGTGAAGGAGCCCGGTTCTGAGTGATGATGCTTATTGATAACCTCATACGGTTCCAATCTATAAATATAAGTTAAATTTGTGACTATACGGAAGAGATGATCAAGAAAAAACAAAATCATAATCAGTAGAGAAAGCAACGTGTTCCTTACTAGGTAACGTCGTGGAGCGAAGATCAGCCATCCAAAGAACCTTTGGCAAGGAAGATCTTGGTAAAAGAACCAAAGTTGAATCATTTTTGTTGGCATCTAATGCCATCTCCAAAGCTTTTTTGACACTTGGTTCGATGTCAGAAACGGCGATCACTATACTTGGGTTGTGTATCCTGATAACTCCTTTCATGCTAGCATAAACACCTTGCACAACAGGCACCTTGGAATTCGAAAGCTGGGATAATGAACCGATTCCCAAGTCAAAAATCTTGAACCGTCTCTCTTTACACACCACCTTAGGCCAACTCAAAGCTGCTGCTGCATCTTCACAAGGGCAGAATTTTCCACCCGAGATGACAATGTAGGCCTTTTTCCTGACAGTCATTCTGAACTTTTCGAGTAGAGGCGCTAGAGCTTTAACTTCTGCAACAGAGTGAGCATAAAAAAGTGCATCAATCTTTTGAGGATACATTGCTGCCCATTGTGTTACGTAACCCATGGAGAGGGCTTTCCACCATTGATCATCTCTAACTTGGACGATGTCTTTGAAGATTACTGTTGTTTCGGATACATAAGCAAGCCGATGTTCACTGTCTCCCCAAGTTTCTTTGTCCTTTGGATCAACTGGCAGCACAAATGAACCAGCATTTCTGTACTTTTGAAGCTGATAGCTGCATGTATTTTGTAAAATATTACATTGAAGAGTTTTATAAGAATGTAACCTAGAAGAAAAACAAACAAGTTTTATACCTCAAATGCAAATCTTCTCCTGTCATGAAAGTGAAGGGTGTTTCGATGAAGAGCGTTTTAATTAGCTCAGCAGACAGAAACCACGAACTAGAAAGAAAATCAACCTGAACAACTCTGTCAATTGTGATGTCATATGCAGGATCAGGCAGATAAAGCCCAGCCTCCTTAGATCGAAACTTTCTATAGCTCGGAAATGTAAAATCCTTCTGTCGGAAAGGCAAGATCCTCCCAATACTACCTAGAACAGAATTCTTGTACTTTCCGGTCCCTGCCACGTGTGATAAAATCTGTAGCATTTTTTTCCCCGGTATCATGTCATCATCGAGTATGTACACAAGGTCAGCTTCTGTTTGTAAAGCCATTTGGAATCTCCCGTAGTACTTAAAATCATAGCTTGAACTAATGAAACTAATTCTGGAGTTATTATAGCTATCAACAATTGTTTTCAGGGATTGTTCATTAGGACTACCGAATGAAAGTACCCAAACATGATGGAATGGAAGCGTTTGATGAAGCAAAGAATCGAGCTGTGCACACAACGTTTTACGTTTAAAATGGTTCAAAATCACAGTGACTTTGGGGATATTCGAACCATTCAAATCCCACTTGGATTTCATGGCCATTAACTCGGAAAGAGTCTCGGTTCCGACGTTTTTGGTTTGAAAATCCAACACTTCCTGATAAAGTTCCCTCTTCCACTTGATCATCACTGTATCATTGGACTTCTTCTGCACAAAATCTATATTTTCATGCTCGCAGACTTCCGACGGACTAACTTTACCTTGGATAAATAAATTGGATGCTTCGTAATGATTCACAACATGAGGTGTGGCAATGAATTGTTTCCATTGTCGTGCTATATGTGTAGCCCAAGAATTCGGTTTTGTTCTCAAGTCTAGTGTGGGACTCAAGTAATACAGAAGAAACGTGGCGTAAACTGCAAAGGCAAATTGTAAACACGTTAAGACCGTGACAAGCCTAGCTGAGGCACCCTTTTGTGCTCTCAACTTAGCCTTTCCTCCCATATATTCGCTTAACATTCCTTCCAAATTCTCTCCACTTCTGATGGTTGGATTCCGAGATAACACCATCTTAAAAGTCCATACGTAATATTAAATACCTGAAGATTTGCAATATAAATTCAGTCCATCAGCAGAAAATTAACAATAAAACAAAGTTAATGGAAAAAAATTGCATGATGTTACGAACTCTTGCACAACTTCAAGACTCGACTGAAAAATCTTGTATCAGTCTTGAATTTGCTCTTGAAAATAAAGAATTTGATCACGACAAGGAAAAGGGTGGACGTAAATGAAGTTTGATTAGCTATATATAGATGGCCCAATAATAGAAATATATTGACACCAGAGGCACATAGAGATGTGTGTTCAACGCATTAAAGTGTGCCTCAAGATCCATGGAAAATGCAGCAAAACTCACATGGGGTTACCCTTCGCCCCTCAATATTAAACTAACAAGCTGCATGAAGGAGTTCTCCACACTTCTTAAAACACAAACTTTCAGTTGACACTAATTAAAAAGCCTCAAATGTTTCCGCAAAAAACGGCTACCCCGGCATTTTTTGCGCTTCAGATCACTACTTTCCCTCTGAAAGAACTTACTTTTTTAATCTAGAAATAGCAAATAATCAATGAAACTGTACTTAATTACTAAAGGGTTTTTGGCACTTTTTTAATCTAAATAGTCGGTTTACACCATTTTATTAAAATGAGACGGTTTACCCATGTATTTTCAAAAGAAGTAGTTTACACTCATATGCTTTGTGATCTGTAAAGAGACAGTACGAAATATTTTACAAACACACATAGGGTTAACTGTCTATTTTGTAAACTATATGGAATAACATATCTATTTACAAGTGTAAAATGCATATTTACAAACCAAGGTAAAGTTCTATTAACGATATCACTTACTAATTACTAACTAAGGTGGCATAATAGAATGTTTATTGAATTTGAAAACTTAATCTTAAATTAATCCATTAGTAAGCAATCGGTCACCACATCGATTAATCTATTGTAAACTATAAGCTACCCAAGAAAATAATAATCCAGACATTGGATTCTAATCAAACTTCTAAAACAATGATACCATAGATTCAAACCATTAGTCATATTCGACTATTTAGGGAAACTCAAATCCCAAAACAAATCTTCAATATTCAAACCAATTTTTTTTTTTAAAAAAACACTAACTACAAAATATAAAAGCCAAGAAACAATCAAATTTCAAACCAATACCTTGAAATCAAAATAAAATCTATGCTTCAAGAAACTAGAGGGACCAAAGTTGAACCTTTTTCTTCGTGAGCAAATTAAGCTAGAACTTTATGAAAGAGTTTTACGTACCAAAAAATTGATCAGAATATATATAGGAGGAAGAATAGTTGGCAAGGGTTGACTTACAGCATCTACGTTAACTTGGTGTCGAATGTGGACGAGAGTCGCAAGCTTTGTTAATGGCCATTCGCCAAACTTGGCAAGTTGATACAAGCAAGAAACATCTTTCTTGGACTGATTTTTTCATGCACCAAGGATTACCAGCACTTCGTATCAGAAAATTGGATATAATTCATAAATTAAAATGTTATAATTTAATATTTTATAATTTGCATTAAAGTGAGAAAATTATTATTAAAATGTTCCATAACTTGAGGTGTGCCTTAAATATTTAAGTACCATTGTTAGTGCCTTCTAATGGTCATTGTTTGGATTGCTTGTGTATCTACTTAGTTTACCAACCTCATACGCAATGTCAGGATTTACGCAGTTCATCAGATATATTAGACAGTCAATTATTCTCGAGTATTCCAATTGCATGAGAGGGTCTCCATTATTATTAACTACGTGTTGATTAGGATCATAGGGTGTTTTCACCAATGATGTGTTATTTGCGAGAACTTCTCTAGCATTTTTCTTAACATAATGAAATTGCGTCAACACTCGTTCTTAGGATGTCTTGGAAACTTAAATTCCAAGTATAACATTTGCTTAACCCATATCCTTTCATTTCAAAATATTGTGTCATCATTTTCTTTATTGTGTTGGCGATTTCTAAATTGCTTCCCACTATGAGCATATAATCAACATACCAACACTCTCAACATATGCTTTATGTGTATTTTTCGTATATACACACTTATAACACTCGTTAATTATTAACCATTTGACAAGATAATTTGGTCAAATTTTTCGTGTCATTGTTTTGGCGCTTGCTTAAGCCCATACAATGACTTAACGAGTCTACACACCTTTTGGATTTTTAGTCCTTCATTATAGCGGTTTTGCTATTACTTTGTCAACAATAAATTTTCTCTTAACAAAACAGGGAAGCCCTCCGCCTACTTCTCAACTTTATCCAGTGCTGTGAATACTGAATTCATAGTATATTGATCTGATGCCTGAAATCTAATTATCTTGATTAATTAAGTTAAGGGGGATGGTTAAGAGATAATTATGATTAATTATCGTTTTGCAATTGAAATTGGTTTTGAGGTACATCAAGTGTGGTTAAAATATGATTCTGTCATAATTATTGAATGGATAAATGTTGAAATGAATAATGTGAATTGTGAAAGTATTTATGAGTATGTATTGGGAGGTAGTTATTGAAGTTGAGCAATAATTATGGATTTGGGAGTTAAATAAGTGTTGGGTAAAAATTTTAATGTGTATTGAAGTTGAGGGACTAAATGGTTAGTTTTGTTAATTATTGAATAATTGCTGAATTGAGTTTCCCGCGATTTTAACCCAGTATCGGGATTGTTGATTAAAGGTTCGAGATTTTAATATTGTTGGCATGCTGAACCTTGGAATCATTTTTAGTAGTGGGATTTCGAGTTTGGGGTTTTTGGGATTGAGGTTGATGAGAGTTAAAATTATTGAACACTTTTGTTATGACATAATTTTGGTACGTGTATTTGGAGACTCGGATTTTGGAGTCTTGGTACTATATACCAAGTGGACTCGGTGTTCAAGGATGGACACTCATTCTCTCCCTTCTCTCTCTCCGCTTCCTCTCTCTTCCCCCTTTTCCTCTTCCCCTTCCTTCTTCATCATTTTTTGAAGAGAAAGTTGGCGGAACTCGATTTTTGGGACGATTGCTCTTGCTAATCGTTAGGTAAACTCCTTCATCTCTTGATTTTGATTGTTTTGATTGTGAGTTTGAAGCTTTTGGTTATGGTTTTGGGTTGGTTTAGTTTTGATTTTGGTTTTGGTTTTGCAAAACACTTGAATTATTGTTGATTTCTTTGATAGAAATGATGTTTTGATCCATGTTTAGCACTCTATGATGTCTAACTGCGGTTAAATTGTGTTGGTTGAGTTTTTAGGTCGAAGAAATCGCCATGGATCACGATCTCATTTTTTGAAAATCGGTGGCGATCGATCTCCAGTTGAACAGCGATCGATCGCCGAGGGCAATTCTCCAGGAAACAAAATTCACGGACTGACGATCGATCGCCAGTTGAGCAGGGATCGATCGTCGAAGGCAGCTTTTTGAAAATTATTTTTTGTATGCTATTTCGACATACGCTTTGCCCGAGCCTTTTTGCATTATGAATCATCGTGATAAAATGATATATTGTGATTTTAAATCCATGTTTGAAAATAAGTAATGTGCACGTGATAGATTATGAATTTGCTAATGTGTGTAGCATGTGAATTCATCATTTCTCGGGGAATGTCAATGAGTAACTATTGCAATTGGACAATAAGATATGTGTAACATATGAGCATAGGTAAATGCATTATTGTTGCATTTAAGGAATGATATATTCTTGTTTTATTTGAATTCATAAAGACATACAAGTACTTAAAGTATAATTGTTGACCTGGTTATTGAGAAGTTTGAGTTCACAAATGAATGGTGCGATGGTTATGGTGATGCTGCTATTGAGCGTGCAATGATTATGATACTGCCGTTATTGAGCGAGCGAGGTTATATCATGAGATTGAAAGTGTAAATTGGTAATTGAAATGCGTGTGATTTCAATAAATCATTGTTATAATGATTTAACTTTTTGTCGATTATAGATTAATGTCGATTATGGGATTGACGATTGTGGTTATCGATTATGGGTTGATGATGTGATATTGTGAGAACAGGAACAATGCATGAGATTTCTGTAAAATTTTATTTATGTATATGTTGATTTTTTGATTATATTTTTGTTATGATCACCCAGTGTGGGGGCTGTTTATGTTGGAACAGGTAAAGCATATACGACATTGGCTTTGAAAATGAGTTCGAGTCGTAGAACAAGGATGCTCTTGGGAGCGAGGTACCAGTATTGGTATAGAGTAATGTGTCTTATACAAGTAGATACACATTTATTTGTCAATGCTAGTCTGTGAGCATCGTGATATTAGTATATGTGTTGTATAAGTGTTTTAATGGTTCTCTTTTCATTTTAGTGTTGTATGCAATTTAATTGAGAGTAAATTGCATTAATGAATTTAGAATATGTTAGTGCATTACAAAGTATATACGCATGTGAATCATATTGTGTTGGGGAAATTCCGGTGAAAATTTGATAGAGGTTATACCATAAGCACGAGACATATAGTGGGAATCCCCAAAAGTTTATAAATGTATGCACTAATGACGGAGATAAATGAACTAATGACGAGATTATGACTTGTGGTCTTACAATTGAGCTATACACTTTTTGTTTAGAGAATTACATTCGTTTCCTTTTTCATGACACAACAGGATTACCAACGGTTAACACAAAACTGTTTGTGTCATATATCCAATTTGTATCAGGATATCTCGAGTTTCAAATTCTAAGCGTTATAACTTACAAAATTTGAAACTATCATAACTTCTCGGTTTTAATTCACAATTCAAATTTTAAGCTCAATTTCTTAGAAAGTCCATGTTCAAGATTTTATTTCCTACAAACTTGAATTTTAAGCGTAAAGCTTAAAAAATTGAAACTAGAATTAAACATGATAATTCGTCTTGGAAACTTCAATTCCAATTTTGATATTGCTGCATCAACATTCAGTATGTCAATATTGTTTCTCATAATAATCAAATCATCAACTTGCAAGCATACTTATATGTGCTTCATGTGTGTCACTTTAGTTACACTTGTTTTAACAACGCAATTTTGTGAAATTTCTCATATCATTACTTGACACTGCTATTACTTACTTCACTCAGCACCCCCCCCCCCCCCCCCACCCCCACACTTTCAATATTTGTAGGAAACCTTTGTCCTTAACATATAAGAATTTCCGTCATTTCATAAATGTGGTACCTAGGATATGGTAGACCGATAGAATTGTTTCCCCCATAGTTTGGGTAATGTCGAACTTATCAAGATTCCATTGCATTTAACTTTCAAGTTTCAAATTCTAAGCTTATAAATTAATAAATCAAACTTCAAGATTTATATCTTGCAAACTTTTGATTTAAGTTCGATTGCTTACAAATTTTGAAATTGGACCATCTCTCGAATAAAATTCACTATTTACATTTTAAGTGTCCAAACTTATAAAACTCGAATTCAAGATTTTATGTATTGCAAATTCGAGCCTTAAGCATATAATGATTAGAAAATTCAAATAGAATCAATTTTATGAGAGAGCAACGCCCAGAAAACCAATTATGGTATTTGATTCATCATTTATATTTTAAGCGTATAAATCTTATAAAACTTGAATTCAAGATTTTAGAACTCGCAAACTCAAGTTTTAAGCGTAAAATACTTAGACAACACAAATAAAATCAACTCACAATTCTTCATTGCAAAACTCATTTGCTTAGTTTGTTTTTCAACCTCATTTTCTTAGTGTTCAAACACTTCTATTGACATAGTCTTTGCTTCGTAGCAAAATACCATAACAATATCTTGTGTAACAATTTATAAAGCAACAAATACTTTTCTCACACCTTTAGTTTGCGCAAACTTTAAATCACAAACATCAATGTGATTGATTCTAGATGTGTCTCTTTCTTTCAACCGATCACGATTTTGTTAACTTGTTGGGTTTTGGAAACCCCAATAATCTTGATTTTATGTTAACAAAACTTGTTATTTGTGTTGCTAACATATTTCATCAAGGGTGCAGTTCATAGACCATAATTAAGAGCTTGATGAATTACAAAGAAGTAGCTTGAAAATATCAATCTGGACCAAGACTGAAATCCTGGCAGAGCAGCTTGTTTCGATCATATCTCATAGCTCGGATATCGATATGGCGTGCTTCCAAAGAGGTTGAACAGCCAACTCAATATATTAAAGTCATATTTCACAACAGATCGGCAAGTTTGAATGTTATCAAGGAGAAAAGACGCCTGCAAGATCGAGATGTACCGCGAAGGAACAACAAGCTGTTATAGCAAGCAACTATCAGCCTGTTGGGCATAACTCTTAGCTAGCTTATCGGAACAAGACAATTCGGTATGGGTTGGAAAGCTAAGACAAAGATCTACAAGTCATCTTTGAAAGTCAAAGACTGAATCGGACCTTAAGATGGCCAAAAAGCTTCTGCAAGTCACGCCATGTGCTGTTGCATCCAGCAAACATACAGCAGGACCATCGCCTCATATTTTGAGCATAACTCTCTCATACGAACTCGAAATCGAGCGATTATTGATTCTGTGGAAATCTAAGAGAAAGGGCTACAACTTTCATGTAGATCACTTTGCTCAGCAATCAAATAATCAAGAGCCATAAGCAACCGATCGAAAGATCATTTATCAATCTGTTTTGTATCAAGCTGATTGTCCAGACTGATCCGGCCAGACTGATCTGCCCAGACTGATCTGGCCAGGATGATCTATTCAAGCTGATCCGGCCAGACTGATATGTACAAGACTGATCCGGCCAGATTGATCTGTACAAGACTGATCCGGCCAGTCTGGTGCAAAATACAAAGAGCCCAAAAACCAGAATATGACCGTTGCAAGCTCGGGAATGGTGCAGAACCTTTTCCAACGGGTATATTCTTGTGTCTAACGTATATATTATTGTTTGGAGCTATATATACAAGTCTTGGAAGCTCAAATAAGGTGATTGAAAATCAATCCAAGAAAGATCAAATCAAAGCTCTTTGGGATTCAAAATGGGCAGCTTATAAGAAGAGAACAGCTTGAGAGAGAGCAAGCCCAGATTTTAGGCACCACTTACCTTGCTATATCAGATCTAGTTAGAGATCATTTATGCCATATATATTCACTCTATTCATTGTATTTGAGAGCTTAATAGATGAGTGAATATCATTATAACGGTTGATGATTCATCACAACCGATTGAGAGGTCTTTGTATGTGAGACATTAAAGAACATACATAGTTGAGTTGCTAGGAGTTCTAGTTGGATGGGGTATTCCCTACTGGATCGGGTTTGTACAACGGGATTGTATAAATCAAAGTCTTCTAGTGGAATCCTTCCATGAGGTGGAAGAAAGGGGAGACGTAGAAGGATTACACCACCTTCGAACTCCCATAAACAAATGCTTGTTTATTTACTTTACTTGCATATCCTTAAAATGTCTTTCAAATGGTTAATCGGTTATAGAGCGGGTTATGTCGAGTGTCTCCGCTCGGTTTTGCAACCGAACTCGATATAAGCTCTCGGTGCAATTATTTCAAGAACACGAGCTATTGAAGCTCAAGTTGGTTAAACTCGGGTGTGGAATGACAACCCACCCCCGAAATCGATCCTGACAAGTGGTATCAGAGCATGTTGTTCTTGGAAAGCATTTTAACCGAATTTAGACGGAAATCTTTTAAAGAAAATTTTTCATGAGCATGAAATTATTTTCATGGCATAATTTTCTAAAACTTGGTGTATGAAAATTTTTAGCATAAAAATCAATTTCATTACATTCATTTTTGCACGAAAATAATTTCAAAATCTACTTTAAATGTTCAAATTCTCGTTCAATATGTTCTAAACTCATTTTAAGTTTAAAATTTTTATTTTGAGATTTTATCTAACAATTTTCGAAGCATTTTAGTTTTTCTGACAGCTTGCAGCGACTTTGGGAAAGTTGGCATAACTTCTTGCTTGGATGTCCAAATGACGAACCGTTTTTTTGATTTGCAAACTAGACCCATAGAGGATCGCAACGGTATAGGTCTTGCGGCCTAATTCTTCACGAGTACAGTTTATTCTGCAAAGTTGAACTAAGTTGCTGACCGCAGAAAGATGAAATGTACATTGTTGAGTTTTGTCAAAAAATTCAAATTTGTTGCCAAGTATGCTTCATCCATCATCCAAAGAGATTATTTTTGTTCAAAAATTAAATGTGCATTGTTTTTTTTTAAATTTATTTTAGCCTATCCCATTTGCCCCCATTTGCTCAAATTTTCAAACATTTTAAAAAATAAGGGGGAGAGTTTAATCTCAATCCTTGAGGGGGAGTAAATTTATTTTTCTTCCTTTTTGATTCACACAAAAAGGGGGAGAAATATGTTGTTTAAAAAATATGGTTTTTTCTTGTTATGCAACATTGTGCTTTAATGTTCATATTTTTATTCAAGTTTTGTGATCATCAAAAAATGGGAGATTGTTGGGTTTTGAAAACTCGAATAATCTTTGTTTTGATATTAACAAAACTTGTTATTGTGTTGCTAACATATTTCATCAAGTGTGCAGTTCATAGACCATACTTAAGAGTTTGATGAATTACAAAGAAGTAGCTTTGAAAATATCATGCTGGACCAAGACTGAAATCCTGGCAGAGCGGCTTGTTTCGATCATATCTCATAGCTCGGATATCAAAATGGTGTGCTTCCAAAGAGGTTGAACAGCCAACTCAATATATTAAAAGTCATATTTTACAACAGATCGGCTAGTTCGAATGTTATCAAGGAGAAAAGACGCCTGCAAGACCGAGCTATACCGTGAAGAAATAGCAAGCTGTTACATCAAACAACTATCAGACTGTTGGGCATAACTCTTAACTCGCTTATCGGAACGAGATGATTCGATTTGGGTTGGAAAGCTAAGACAAAGATATACAAGTCATCTTTGAAAGTAAAAGACTGAATCGGACGTTAAGATGGCCAAAAAGCTTATGCAAGTCACGCCATGTGCTGCTGCATCCAGCAAACATACAGCAAGACCATTGCCTTGTATTTAGAGCATAACTCTCTCATACAAACTCGAAACCGAGCAATTCTTGATTCGGTGGAAAGCTAAGAGAATGAGATACAACTTTCATGTAGATCACTTTGCCCAGAAATCAAATAATCAAGAGCTATAAGCAACAGATCGGAAGAGTAAGTTTATCAATCTGGTTTGTATCAAGCTGATTGTCCAGACTGATCTGCCCAGACTGATCCGGCCAGACTGATATGCCCAAGCAGATCCAGCCAGCCTGATCTGTCCAAGCTGTCCAGCAGCCTGATTTGTCCAAGCTGATCCGGCCAGACTGATCTGTACAAGACTGATCAGGCCAGAATGATCTGTACAAGACTGACCCGGCCAGTCCGGTCCGAAATACAAAGAGCCCAGAAACCAGAATATGATCGTTGCAAGCTCGGGAATGGTGCAGAACCTTTTCCAACGGGCATATTCTTGTGTCTAACGTTTATATCATTGTTTGGGGCTATATATACAAGTCTTGGAAGCTCAAATAAAGTGATTGAAGATCAATCCAAGCAAGATCAAATCAAACCCACTTGGGATTCAAAATGGGCAGCTTACAAGAAGAGAACAGCTTGAGAGAGAGCAAGCCCAGATTTTAGGCACCACTTATCTTGCTATATCAGATCAAGTTAGAGATCATTTGTGCCATATATATTGACTATATTCATTGTATTTGAGAGCTTAATAGATGAGTGAATATCATTGTAACGGTTGATGATTCATCACAACCGATTGAGAGGTCTTTGTATGTGAGACATTAAAGAACATACATATTTGAGTTGCTAGGAGTTCTAGTTGGATGGGGCATTCCCAACTGGATCGGATTTGTACAACGGGATTGTATAAATCAAAGTCTTCTAGTGGAATCCTTCCATGAGGTGGAAGAAGGGGAGACGTAGAAGGACTACACCACCTTCGAACTTCCATAAACAAATGCTTGTTTATTTACTTTACTTGCATATCTTTAAAATGTCTTTCAAATGGTTATCGGTTATAAGGCGGGTTATGTCGAGTGTCTCCGCTCGGTTTTGCAACCGAACTCTATATAATCTCTCGGTGCAATTATTTCAAGAACACGAGCTATTGAAGCTCAAGTTGGTTGAACTCGGGTGTGGAATGACAACCCACCCCTGAAATCGATCCTGACATAACTTATTCCCCACACAAGTCACACACTTATGTTTTAAGGTAACATTCACTAAAAACAATAAATTTAACTTTACAGATTTATATATTGAATTATAATTTACATGATCAACCGATCACATCATAAATTATAAACTCAATCAAAAACTAATAACATAAATTTTATTGCTTCAACGATTGACAAATAACCATCATTATATTTACTTCGAACAATGCTATAACAATTTTCCCACAAACACTAAGTTTGTTTATCAAGCATCAAACACCACCCTATTTTGGGAGTCAGCTTCTCTTCTTTAACTGTAGGATCATCCTTAGGTAATAACCTTGCCAAATTCAATGTGGTCAAGTAAAACATCTTTTGTTGCCATATCTTGAAATCAGGTTCTTTGAACTTCTCGGGTCTTTCTCCATGATGAACGATAGTCATTGTTCCACTCAATGAAACCATTTGTTACACATATCGTTTCAGATTGTAATTATCTTTGTAAGGATGTGTATATTAGGAATAATAGCAAGCAAAGTAACAATGACTTTATGAATGTTTGTCGAGGCGAGATTTAGAATCTCTGTCCTTTAAACGATATTGCCTCGTTATGATGCGTAAGGTTAGCGGCAATCGTTTCCCAAGATACAATGACTATGTCTTGTGATAGGAGCACTCCAAATCACAAGTCCACGAACCACAAAGATTTAAAGACACTTCAACAAGAACAATGGATGAACGATATGTGTATGCATATTTAGCTCTCAAAAATGACTTTGATCTTGCATAAAAAATGTATTTAATTCACTTGGGGGTTGTTATATTTATACTTGATCAAGGGACATCACCAAGATACATAATTTGGTAGCAATTCTTCATGGAAAAACGCACCCGGACGCGAAAAGACACACCATTTCGAGAAAAAACTGCCACAAAATATTCTGGACAAAATATTAGGAGCTCGAGGGCCTATAACCGACTGTCGTACGCCCCCACCCTGCTGCCCAAAATTTTCGCTCCTTTTGTCCTTGACAAAGTATTAGACTTTTCCCGGGCAGCTTTTCTCGTCCGTTTTTTCGCTCGTTTTGTCATTTATCAAGTATTCGACTTTTTCATGCTTATTTTCAATTCATGAAGCACATTTCCAACATATGTATGTATATATATGTAGTGTCTTTGTGTATGCAAGTCCCGATGCATACAAGACAAACATGGATAGAAATTGAGTTGACATGCTTAGCTCCTAACAAATTAGATCGTGGATAGAAGTTGAGTTGACAAATAAGTTAATTATATATTTGTAATTAATTCTTTAATTTAGGATTTAATTGTACCAATTGTCTAGTAGGCACATTTACGCACGACATGATATATTCTGCTTCGTACTTAACAATTATATAATATAATCTAAATTAATTTAAATAATGATTTAAAGATAATTTTATATAAAATTTGTATTAAATATATAAATTTTAATAAAAAATTAATTTGCATATCTAATTTAATTTTATCTAGATATTAATATAATAATGTTTGCTTTCAAGAAATTCATTAATATCTGTGATATCCCCGAAATGATTATGTGATTTAATCATTTATTTATATTATGATGATTTAGTGATACTTCATGAGGTTGAATTAATATGGTTGAGGAGTTACATTTCGGGGTGCATGCAACATATGTTGGGATGTTGGGGTTGTGGCATAATTATTTTGGGGTGTGTATTATTGTTTTGGTAAAAGCATATTTAAATGGGAATTGAAGTATTTTATTGAGAAAATACTATAAAATATCATGTGAGGATATTTTAATACATCGTGCTAAATACCGGGACCAAAACATAACACATCACATAACCCACCACCCAACCACCCCCCTTGACCCATGCCCTGCTGCCAGCTGCAGCTGCTTGCCCATACCCCTTGTCCCATCTCTCACCCAACCCTCCCATGTCTGAAATCACTCCAATTCTCTCCCACAATTCGTCCAACAGCTGCTAAGGGAGTTAGAGAGGAGACCTTCCATTTTTATTGCTTGGGAAGCTTCCAAAAATCGGAGCAAAAAGGGGTGAGAAACCATTTCTGGGTTTGAAATTTAGCTGTTGAGTTCATACTTTTGTTGGTGTGAAAAATGGCATGTTAGCTTAGGTTTCTTAAAACCTTCGATTTAAATGCTTACATGGTGTTGTTATGTAGCTCTCAGTATTTTTCCTTATGTATTTTACATGTTTTATGTTGAGGAAATAAGCATGTAAAGTAGGGTGTTCGGAAATCTGGGTAGGAGTATGCCCTGTTTTTCTGGAAAATGTGGACTGTGAGTGATTTTGAGGAGGTGATATTATGCATGTTAGATGGGTTTTAGGGTAAACCTTTGATGTGAAAATATGCATGGTAGTTTTGTGAAGCCTTTGGAATTTTTATTCGAGCAATATTCATGACTTATGTGGTAGATTTCATTGCTTGAAAGTGAGTACTCAAAAATCTGGGCAGGAAGACAATGCTCTGTTTTTCAAAAAAAAGTTGGTTGAGTACTGATGTTATAGGGTGCTTTTAATGCATGTGGGTTTGTGGTTGGGATACATATCTTGTATGATTTCACTCAGGGTAGTGTATTGTAGCTACTAGCATGTTTGTTTGGGCATGTTGTATGTCTTACATGTTAGAATGAAAGGTGTGAAAATCAGTGTTGAGCATTCTGGAAAATATCGCGCACAGACCATGTGGCGATCGATCGCCACAAATGGCGCGATCGATCGCCGAGGTCCAGTAGCCAAAATCAAAGGCACGCGATCGATCGCCATGGGACAGTGGAGTTTGGCGATCGATCGCCAAGTGGTAGCGATCGATCGCCAGAGGCAGAATTTTGAAATATTGATATTTTGTTGGATTTTTTATTTTGGATCATAAATTGGCATCTAATATTGTGTTGTACACTGGTGTAGAGCCTTCACAGACGTCTACACAACGCAGGGGATAGAGTCCCACCACACACTACATTTTGGAAAGGTACGTAAGCGACGTACGGGCATCCCAACGGTAACATGTACTTATGTTTGTCTGTTTGACATATGATGAATGCAATGTGATGCATTAAGAGTTGATACATGTTATTATGCATTGTTGTTGCATATTATGCATTGTTGTTGCATATTGTGATGTGGAATAAAGAGGAGTATTCCACGAGTCAGGGGTGATCACAGTGAAGGTTTAATGCTTACGCTTGACCGCTAAAAATGTGGAGCGGGAGGGGGGAGGCTCGCTTGCACATGGAGGCGGGGTATACCATACTAAGCGATGATGAGATACCGCTAGTATGAAGAAGTGAGGATGAGATACCGCTTGTTTTGAGATTGTAAAGCGAAGAAGCATTAAAATAACTGATGATGACTGACTCAAGAAAAAGAGATGATATGTCATGACATTTATTAGTGAAGCCATACATTCATATAGTGTTTGATTATGAATTGTGGTACAGGGACAACCACTGGGCATTGTAAATGCGATGAAAATACAGGAAGTGTTTTGTATTTATGATTATGCATTTACGCTTTACGTATTCATATTGTGTTGTATATGGATAGCTATGTTCTCATGTGTTGGGGGTTGTCTTTGTAGGTGCTTTTGCTAAGGAGAACTAGGGTCGGGGCTGATACTTTGAGATGTAAGGAGTGCTACTACAATAGCAGGACAGAGTTCTTATGCGTAGTCTCTACAAGTAGTAGAGTAGAACTATAGTGTCACTCCTATTGTTTTGAGAAATGTAACTATTATCTGTTTCAAATTTTATGGGTACATTTGAACTGTAAGCTCAAAATGTCAACACGATTAAATACTCTGATATTGAAATGCTTAGTTCTCTTAATCGCACCTATTAGTATCTTGAGATATCGGGGTCTCACATTTAGTGGTATCAGAGCAGTGGTTAGATAACCAGGGGAGAGTGAAGGGTAGCCTTTAGACACAAGTTGGTTAGGTGTTCATTGTTGGGCATGTTATGCATGTGATGCATTGTGATGACCAGAGATTATAGATGTTAATCCCGGAGTGTTAATAACCCCTAAAGTTGTTTTACGTGGCGATTTGGAGTTTAATCGAGGTGTTGGGCCTTCTGGGCTCGTTTATTTGGGTAGTTGGGATCGTTGGATCCAGAGGTTGAGATTGTATTCTCATTTGGGTGAAAAACCTAAGAGTTGGGTTTTTGATGTGTCTCGGGATCTCGGGTGCTTGTGTGAGCACCGGTAGGGGGTTTTGGAGTTAGAGAGAGAATTTTTGAAAACAGATGATTTTTAATGAAGCATGATGTATTTGTGAGGCTATTAGTATTTCGGGGTATTTTTGCTATAAATATCAGTTGAACCCGAGATTTTAGAATTAATTTCATTTCAGCCCCAATTTTCTTCTCTCTCCCCGCACGCGATTGTTCCCGTCTGGACCAGCACCCGCCGCTTCAGGCGCTTCGCCCGCCGCCGTCCGGCCGCTGTTCGGCGCGTGCGACCCGTCACCGGCTTCGTCTCGTCGAGGCGCAGCTATTCCCTCCGGCAATTGAAAGTTTGGTCGCGTTTCTCGTTCGGATTTTGGCAGAATGCGTCGATCCCCAAAAGCTAGGGTTCTTCGATTTCGGTCGATTTTCCTTCCGATTTTCGATTGGGTAACCTCCTTTACCTCTTTTTCATGCTTCTCGTGTATTTCCCTGCTGAAATTGGTGGTTTTGGTTCGAAATTATTTTCGAATTTTTGTAGGGTTTGGTTCGAAATTTGGGGGTTTTTGGCAAGGGTGATGATTCTTGCTATTAATGGTTTAATTCACATTTTAGATGATTTATGGTGTTTAATTGGGTTCGATTTGTGAGATAAGGGTTCGAAAATTTGTAGGGTGTTCTTGAACAATTTTCGTTATTGTCTCATTCGTTCCCCTCCCTGTATGTACCCTGCCCCGGGTCTTTTAAAAGGTTAATTGTCGTGTGTTGACAATATTTTGAGGGATATGGGGGTGCTTGAGCATGGGTTGCATGTTCGTAAATAATTGTGAATTATTTATCGTGTTAGCACATCATTCCTCGGGGCATGGAACTCGAGCAAGGTTTGGCTCGGACTTCGGAGATTTAAGGTACGTGCGACGTACGAGCATTACTATATATATAGAGCATTGTGAAATGCATAAGGTATTTTTGATTGCATTGAATATTGTGCGTGTGGTTATATATATATGTTGATATAGCCAAGGAACGACCAAATCTTGATATCGCCGCTTGTAGCGTGCGTGACACTAGAGTAGGATAACTCTTACAAGATATAAGGGGTACTGGGTTTATATGACTATTGTAGGGCATTTGAGATGCCTGAGGATGATCGTAGAATCATGTATTCATTATAAGACATTTGAGATGTCTAGGTTCGTAGAATCATGTATTCATTATAAGACATTTGAGATGTCTAGGTATAATGAAGAATTGGTAAAATGAATGCTAGGCATTTGAGCTATCTGTGATTGATAGCGAGGTTGTGAAATCAGTATTAGATATTGAGATATCTATTTTTGCATGATTAATGAGTTTGCAATCACTATCTGTTGATATTCAAGGATTAGGCATGCGACGAGTTAATCAATGTGTTGATTTACTGATTTTTGAGATTTGATGAGTTTGATGATTGTGAGAACAGGGACAGTACACGGAATCCCGGATGAGGTTGCCATCCAGGGAGTATCATTTAAATTCATTAGTATTTACCTTTGTTGTAAATTATGAATTTCATTATTGTGATTATGGGATTTTGTGTATTGGTATGCTCACCCCGTTGGGGGCTGTCTCTGTTGGGGCAGGTGAACAGGTACATCGATGGCTGTGGAGCTGAGCTCGAGCTGTTGATTGGAGGTACTCCCAGGATCGTGGTACCAGGGCTTGATGGAGCACGGTATCGTATAGAGTACTTATATACACCTGAGGATTATATACATATTCATGATGCTCGCATGTGAGCACGGTTATACTTGTATATGGGTTGTATATAAAGGCATGAGCCTTTCTCTCTTTCATTCTATGTTGCATGCAATTAAGGGTAGAATTGCTGATGATATGAGAGTCATTGGTGTATTATGTGGGTGTTGAAACCCACTTTTGTTATCATATGTGTGGTGTCTTCCCTGGCTGGGAATTTACTTGGTATTGATGTATTCTATTGAGTATTGTGCTTCGCTGGCCGGGAATTGTGTTATGTGTTGTGCTTTATTTCGGGATAGCTCTATTTATGGGGAGACTCTGCCCAAATTTTTATAAAAGTCCACAATGTGAAAAGTGGCACCAAGGGGATGGTACAGGGCGAACATATGAGTCTATTTGTTGTTAGGCTGATGATCTTATGACATTGAGTATTAAAGGAAATTTTGTAATTGCCATACAATGGTAAAGTATCATCTGAGCTTTCCGATTGACTTTTTATTGAAAGCATGTGCCACACATAGTGGTTAATACACTAATCAGGGGTTAAGGGCTAAGGGGGTCCTTACATGCATATTTTTGTATAAGTGTTATACTAACATGCTTTGAATATGATACTCTTGTTATCTAACGGCTTATACTATGAACTGCTTTTGGTATTGTTGTTAACTCTTGTGTTGCAGCATGGCGGCTATTAACCCGGAGAACCTCAATGAAGAGGTAGGGGATATGGGCAGTATGAATGCTAGTGTTGCTCATATAAATCCTTTACCGCCATCTGCTGTAGGAGTGGAGCCTAGTGCACAGATGTTATTACACGAGGAGCTCAGTTTGACACAGTTTCTGAACTTCCGTCCACCCATGTTTTAGGGGACCGAATCTGGAGAAGGGGCCGAAGAGTGGCTAGAACGGATAGAGCAGATACTTGTGACTGCGCCCTGTGCACGTACCGCATGGCTGAGGTTAGCCGAGTTTCAGATGGCGAAGAAGCCTTCAATGTGGTGGAAGACCACTGTGATGGAGCTGAGTGCCCAAGGTATGGTAGTGGACTGGACTGTATTCAGGACCCGGTTCCTTAACCGGTATTTTTCTGCCGCTGCCAGACAAGTCAAGGAGGACGAGTTCACTAATTTGAAGCAGGGCAACATGTCAGTTTCAGACTTTGCTTTGCAGTATTCCTCACTGTTGAGGTATGTCCCCCACATCGCTGTGAGCAGCCATGCGAAGATGAGGCATGTGAGACCCCGTTATCACATCAAGATATTAAGGTGCAATTTAGAGAACTAAACATACATGTGATTATATCAGAGTAAAGTGCCGTGTTGATTAACCTGAGCTTTAGAGATTACAGTACCAAAAAGTTCCAAAAAGGAAAGACATACTTCCTACAAAGGTACTACATCATAGTCTTACTCTACTCAGTAGAAGCTATACTAAAACTCTATCATGCTAATCCTGTAGCACTCCTTACAGCTCAGCATATCAACCCCGGCCCTGGTTCTCGTCAACAAAAGCACCTACAAAGACAACCCCCAACACATGAGCATAACACAATTCATATTTAACATAATATGAAAGTAAGGCATAAATGCAAATCTTAAACACAAGTCCTTCCTGTATTTCCAGCATTTATATCGCCCATTGGTTGTCCCTGTACCATAATTCATAATAGAAACACATTATATGAATGTATGGATATGCAATGTCATGACATTCCTTTTCCCTTAAATCCTTATTTCATCCTGAGCCCTTATCATTAGTACATTTTAATGCTTCTTGCTACTCCATGTAAGCGGAATTCTTCATCGCTTCCAATGGACTTTAGCGTAAGCCATTAAAATCCTTACTAAGATAACTTTGACTCGTGAAATACACCTCTTATATTTCACAACATACATATGCAAAAACAATGCATAAAAACATGTATCATAATCTTAATGCACCACATTGCATTCATCATGTGTCATAAAGACAAACATAAAGTACATGTTACCGTTGGGATGCCCGTACGTCGCTTACGTACCTTTCAAAAGATAGAGGAGTCAATCGACTTTATCTCCTCGGTTGTGCTGGCACCTGGGATGGTTCTACATAGCCACACAACACAATATTAGGCACCTCATAATAATCCGGAAGCAAAACCAAATAAAAAACCAAATAAATCCTTCAATATCATCTCGCGATCGATCGCCCATGAGCCCCGATCGATCGCGAGATGCTACTTGCCTCGCATACCAGAAAAATTCAATCCGCGATCGATCGCCACTATATTGGCGATCGATCGCCAAAACTTACTGGAACGTCGCGATCGATCCTGCCTCCTTGGCGATCGATCGCCAACCTTGTTCCTTCGGCGATTTTCCAGAATTGCTTAACACCGATAATCATACCCTTAAATCTAACATGTAGGACAATATACATACCAAGACCATCATGCTAGCATTTGAACTACACTACCCTGAGTGTATTCAAACCAAATATACACCCTTAGCATAAACCTACATGCATAAACATCGATCATTAAAACAAGTACTGGATCAACTTTTTCTGGAAACAGGGCACATTTTCATTTCCAGAATTCTTGAGCACCTCTTTTCATGCTATTAAAACTAACACATATAACATAAACCTTGCTCAACTAAACATGCCATGGGTTTCACAAAACTACCAAGCATGTTTTTACATCAAAGTTTCTCCAATATATAAGCTTATCATGCATGATAACACCTTCATAAAAGTACTCTTCGCACATATATTTCCAGAAAACAGGGCATTTGAACCTTGCCCAGAATTTTCGAACACTACCTTTCACATGATTAAATCTTTCACATAACACATGCAACATGCTCAAGGAAATATACTGGTACCTTCAACAAGTTACCATACATAAAAACACATCAAAGGTTCAACCAAAACCTAAGTTAGCATGCTTCGAAACATCATGGTAAAACCCTTCCTAACATGGAAAACAGAGTACTTCTCTGCTCGGGTGTTCGAGGAGCCCTTTTCTCTAGCATAAATATAGCACATAAAGCATGCAAGTTTCTTAACTAAACATGCTAAAGGCTTCACAAACATCCCAAAAAGGTATTCATAACAAGATAACATCATACCCTAAACTATCATGCCAAAACTGCTACAAAGAACAAGCATGCCAGGAAACTTGAAAACTGGGAAAAATGTGACTCCTCACCACTTTTGCCCTTCGATTTTCTATATGAAAAGAAGCATGAAACCCGATCACTTTTCTCCTGGAACTCGACCAAGTTGCAGAGAAATGAAGGGAAAAAGAAGGAAGCTTTTGGAAGAGGCAAGACTCAAAATATCTAAGTCCAAACATGCCTATAAGTCAATCTGCTTTCCCAGAAAACAGGGGAGGGGCGTGGGTTTGGCTGCAAGTGGGGGTTGGGTGGTTGCATGTGGGGTGGTTTGTGGTGTTTAATTGTGTCCCGGTATTTCATACGATGTATAAAAATATCCCTCCTCGATATTTTATTATTCTACCACATCAACACAACAATTAAAAACACCTAACATGCTTCCTAAACCACATCATCAAATTAAATAAATTAATCCCACATACAAACGCTTTAAACATATAGGTTCATAATTAACCACCCTTAAATGCATGATTACCCACATAATCATTTCGGGGATATCACAATACTCCCCTACTTATAAGATTTCGTCCCGAAATCAAACATGCTGCTAACTAGAAATAAAACAGTACATAAACGCATACCAGAAAACAGTTCTGGATAGTACTGCACCATGTGTCGCTCTGTCTCCCACGTGGCCTCCTCGACACCCCTACGATCCCACTGTACCTTGATCATAGGAATAACCTTGTTCCGAAGTCTGCGGTCTGCTCTATCCAAAATCCTGATAGGCCGCTCCACATAAGAAACATCGGACTCAATCTGAACCTCTGAAGGCTGCAACACATGTGAGGGATCTGGCTCATACATCCTCAGCATAGACACATGAAAAACGTCGTGTATGCCAGACAGAGAGGGCGGTAAAGCCAACCGGTATGCCAGAGTACCAATACGCTGTAAGATCTCATACGGCCCTACGTACCTCGGGGATAATTTCCCTCGCATCCCAAACCGTACTACGCCTCTGAAGGGTGAGATCTTTAAAAACACTCTGTCGCCTAACTGAAACTCCAACGGTCTACGCCGCTGATTGGCATATGCTGCCTGTCTATCCTGAGCTGCCTTCATCTTTGTTCTGATAACCTTAACTTTCTCTTCCATTTCCTGAATCAACTCAGGTCCTCCAACCGACTTACGGTCCATGTCATCCCAACACAAGGGTGACCTACAACGCCTACCATAGAGGGCCTCGAAAGGAGCCATCTGAATACTTGCCTGGTAGCTGTTGTTGTAAGAAAATTCCACCAAGGCTATCGAGTCCTGCCATGAAGTGTCAAACTCCAGCACACAAGCCCTCAACATGTCTTCGAGCGTCTGTATCGTACGCTCGGTCTGTCCGTCCGTCTGGGGATGATAGGCTGTGCTCAACCTCAACTCTGTACCTAGAGCTGTCTGCAGACCCTCCCAAAAGTGAGATGTAAACCGCGGATCTCGATCTGACACAATCGAAACAGGGATCCCGTGCAGTCTCACCACATCTTTGACATATAACTGCGCCATTCTTAAATGCGTGAAGGTCATACAGTAGGGAATGAAATGAGCACTCTTAGTCAACCTGTCCACGACTACCCAGATGGCATCAAAACCCGAAACAGTCCTCGGCAAGTGGGTCACGAAATCCATAGATACGTGCTGCCACTTCCACTCGGGTACCTCTAAACTTCTTAGTTCACCTCCAGGCCTTTGTCTCTCAGCTTTCACTTGCTGACAAATCAAACAACGCTTGACAAAAGAGGTGACATCCTGTTTCATACGCCTCCACCAGAACTGGCTGCGTAGATCCTTATACATCTTCTTCCCACCTGGATGGACACTCATCCTGCTGCAATGAGCTCGCTGTAATATACCTTGGCGCAACTCGGTTGTATCTGGAACCACCCATCTGTCGCCGAGCCTCAGAGAACCGTCATCAGCCACTCTGAATCTCGATGGCTGTCCTGAATGAACCACTAACATCCATCTCTGAACCTCTACATCGGTCCCCTGAGCCTTCCTGATGTGATCAAATATAACAGGCTCAGCTAGCAAGGTCAAAACCTGTACTGGTGAAGAAGATACATCATAATCGAATCCCAAATGGCAGTAGGAGCCAAACATAGCTGACAGAGACATAGCATCCTCTGCTGTGCTCCTCACCTTCCGACTCAAAGCGTCGGCTGTCAAATTTGCTTTTCCCGGGTGATATTCGATTTCACAATCGTAGTCCTTCAGCAGGTCCATCCATCTCCTCTGCCTCATGTTCAGCTCAGCCTGTGTAAACAAGAATTTCAGGCTCTTGTGATCAGTGAAGATGGTAAATGAGGTACCGTATAAGTAGTGTCGCCATATCTTCAAGGCGAACACTATAGCTGCCAACTCCAGATCATGGACTGGATACCTCGTCTCATGTGGCTTCAACTGTCTCGAAGCGTAAGCCACTACATGTCTGTCCTGCATCAGCACGCACCCTAATCCCTGTAGAGATGCATCGGTATAAAGAACAAATCCTTTGTTCTCCTTGGGTATCACTAGAACTGGCGCAGTAGTCAGCCTGTGCTTTAATTCCCGGAAGCTCTGCTCACAAGCCTCTGACCAACAAAATGGGACTCCCTTCTGAGTCAGCTGTGTAAGTGGCTTGGCGATCTTTGAGAAACCCTCGACGAAACGTCGATAATAGCCAGCCAGACCAAGAAAACTTCGAATCTCACTGACTGAAGTAGGGGTAGACCAATCCATAACTGCCTCTATCTTCCTCGGGTCTACTGATATCCCCTCTCGTGATATGATATGGCCCAAAAATGCAACACTGTTCAGCCAAAACTCACACTTGCTGAGTTTGGCGTATAACTGATGATCTCTGAGGATCTGGAGTACTATCCTCAGATGATCGGCATGATCCTCCTCATTCCTCGAATAGACTAGGATGTCATCAATAAACACGATCACAAACTGATCGAGGTACTCCTGAAATACTCTGTTCATCAGGCTCATAAAGACTGCAGGTGCATTTGTCACACCGAACGGCATCACCAAGAACTCATAGTGCCCATACCGAGTTCTAAAAGCCGTCTTTTGAACATCACCAGCTCTAACCCGTACCTGGTGATAGCCTGACCTCAAATCTATCTTGGAGTACACCTCCGTACCCTGAAGTTGGTCGAACAGATCATCAATCCTCGGAAGCGGATATCTGTTCTTCACTGTAGCCTTGTTCAGTTGCCTGTAGTCAATGCACAGACGCATTGATCCATCCTTCTTTTTCACAAACAAGACTGGCGCACCCCAAGGCGATACACTAGGGCGGATGTATCCCTTGTCGAGGAGCTCCTGTAACTGTACCTTCAGCTCCCTCAGCTCTGCCGGTGCCATCCTGTATGGGGCACGAGAAATGGCTGATGTCCCTGGCAGCAGCTCAATAGCAAACTCCACATCCCTGACTGGCGGAAATCCCGGAATCTCATCTGGAAACACATCACTGAACTCCGCCACAACTGGAATGTCCTCGGCTCTCACTTCCTTCTCCTCTGAAGCATTCATAGCATAAATAAGGTACCCAGTATGACCACGTTCCAATAACCGCGACATCTTAACCGCCGAGATTACTGGTATCCTTGGACGAGAGCCGTCCCCATAAAAAGTCCACTGGAACCCCTGATCAGACAGAAAACGAACCATCCTCTTTTGGCAATCTACCATAGCTCGGTATCTGCTCAACACATCAATGCCGATAATGCAGTCAAAGTCTGCCATCTCTAACTGAATCAAATCGGCCCTCAGATCATTGCCCTCAAAATAAATGAGGCAATCTGATAACTGTCGATCCGCAATCACATGCTTCCCCGTGGGTGTCGAGACCATGAGAGGCGTGGGTAACAGAGACGAGCACAAATGGTGTCCTTCCACAAAGGCAGTAGATACAAAGGAATGGGAAGCACCTGTATCTATCAATATAAGTGCAGGGTACGTAAGTAAATGACACGTACCAGCAATGACCTCCTCTGGGGCTGCCTCGGCCTGCTCCCGGGTCAGTGCATACACCTGTCCTTGCGGCGGTCCTGTCGTCTGACCTCCCAGGGGTCGTGGTGCAAACTGCTGCCTCTGTGGTGCCCTCCCAGCATCAAACCTTGGCCTATTCGGCCCTGAATCCGTCTGAACTGCCCGATTGGGGCAACCCCGAGCTATGTGGCCCATCTTGCCACAAATATAGCAACCTCGACAGTCACGTAACAAATGCCATCCTCCGCAGTTGGTACACCTGGTTACCTCTGTCCTGTTTCCCTGTGGATGCCCCCGGGTGTTCTGTTTCTGTCCATGAGACTTCTTCCCACTAAACCTGGAGGATGATGAGGCCCCACGAGCCTTAAACTGATCCCCTCGTGGCTTCAGACTATTAGTAGTAGGCCTCTGTGATGGTACAAAAGGGGGTACAGCATCCTTGTATGCGTCTACGGCAATCTCTGCCAACTCTGCCCGTGTCAGGGCGTCGTCAAACGAGCTGGGGTTGTTAGAGATAACCCTATCGAATAGCTCCGGCCTCAGACCTTTCAGAAAGTTCCTCATCTTGGCATGGCTGCTGACAGCAATATGAGGTACATACCTCAGCAGTGAGGAATACTGCATAGCGTAGTCTGCTACGGACATGCTACCCTGCTTCAAACTGTTGAACTCATCTTCCTTCAATTGTCTGGCAGCTGCAGAGAAATACCGGTTAAGGAACCGGGTCCGGAATACAGTCCAGTCAACTGCCATACCTAGAGCTCTCAGCTCCATCACGGTGGTCTTCCACCACATAGCAGGCTTCTTAGCCAGCTGAAACTCTGCTAACCTCAGCCATGCCGTGAGTGCACAAGGTGCAGTCACAAGTATCTGCTCTATACGTTCCAACCATTCCTCAGCTACTTCACCAGACTCAGTCCCCTCAAACATGGGCGGATGGAAACTCAGAAACTGCTTCAAACTGAGCTCCCCTGGCAGTAATATCTGTACACTGGGCTCCACGCCCACAGCAGGTGGTGGTAAGGGGTTCGGCTGAGCAATACTGGCATGTCTACTGTCCATATCTCCTACCTCTTCATTGAGGTCCGCCATGCTGCAACACAATAGTTAACAACAATACCAAAAGCAGTTCATAATATAAGCCGTTAGATAACAAGAGTAAAATATTCAAAGCATGTTAGTATAACACGTATACAACCATATGCATCACATGCATAAGCATGCCTAAATGAATACCTAGCCAACTTGTCTCTAAAGGCTACCCTTCACTCTTCCCTGGTTATCTAACCACTGCTCTGATACCACTAAATGTGAGACCCCGTTATCACATCAAGATATTAAGGTGCAATTTAGAGAACTAAACATACATGTGATTATATCAGAGTAAAGTGCCGTGTTGATTAACCTGAGCTTTAGAGATTACAGTACCAAAAAGTTCCAAAAAGGAAAGACATACTTCCTACAAAGGTACTACATCATAGTCTTACTCTACTCAGTAGAAGCTATACTAAAACTCTATCATGCTAATCCTGTAGCACTCCTTACAGCTCAGCATATCAACCCCGGCCCTGGTTCTCGTCAACAAAAGCACCTACAAAGACAACCCCCAACACATGAGCATAACACAATTCATATTTAACATAATATGAAAGTAAGGCATAAATGCAAATCTTAAACACAAGTCCTTCCTGTATTTCCAGCATTTATATCGCCCATTGGTTGTCCCTGTACCATAATTCATAATAGAAACACATTATATGAATGTATGGATATGCAATGTCATGACATTCCTTTTCCCTTAAATCCTTATTTCATCCTGAGCCCTTATCATTAGTACATTTTAATGCTTCTTGCTACTCCATGTAAGCGGAATTCTTCATCGCTTCCAATGGACTTTAGCGTAAGCCATTAAAATCCTTACTAAGATAACTTTGACTCGTGAAATACACCTCTTATATTTCACAACATACATATGCAAAAACAATGCATAAAAACATGTATCATAATCTTAATGCACCACATTGCATTCATCATGTGTCATAAAGACAAACATAAAGTACATGTTACCGTTGGGATGCCCGTACGTCGCTTACGTACCTTTCAAAAGATAGAGGAGTCAATCGACTTTATCTCCTCGGTTGTGCTGGCACCTGGGATGGTTCTACATAGCCACACAACACAATATTAGGCACCTCATAATAATCCGGAAGCAAAACCAAATAAAAAACCAAATAAATCCTTCAATATCATCTCGCGATCGATCGCCCATGAGCCCCGATCGATCGCGAGATGCTACTGCCTCGCATACCAGAAAAATTCAATCCGCGATCGATCGCCACTATATTGGCGATCGATCGCCAAAACTTACTGGAACGTCGCGATCGATCCTGCCTCCTTGGCGATCGATCGCCAACCTTGTTCCTTCGGCGATTTTCCAGAATTGCTTAACACCGATAACCATACCCTTAAATCTAACATGTAGGACAATATACATACCAAGACCATCATGCTAGCATTTGAACTACACTACCCTGAGTGTATTCAAACCAAATATACACCCTTAGCATAAACCTACATGCATAAACATCGATCATTAAAACAAGTACTGGATCAACTTTTTCTGGAAACAGGGCACATTTTCATTTCCAGAATTCTTGAGCACCTCTTTTCATGCTATTAAAACTAACACATATAACATAAACCTTGCTCAACTAAACATGCCATGGGTTTCACAAAACTACCAAGCATGTTTTTACATCAAAGTTTCTCCAATATATAAGCTTATCATGCATGATAACACCTTCATAAAAGTACTCTTCGCACATATATTTCCAGAAAACAGGGCATTTGAACCTTGCCCAGAATTTTCGAACACTACCTTTCACATGATTAAATCTTTCACATAACACATGCAACATGCTCAAGGAAATATACTGGTACCTTCAACAAGTTACCATACATAAAAACACATCAAAGGTTCAACCAAAACCTAAGTTAGCATGCTTCGAAACATCATGGTAAAACCCTTCCTAACATGGAAAACAGAGTACTTCTCTGCTCGGGTGTTCGAGGAGCCCTTTTCTCTAGCATAAATATAGCACATAAAGCATGCAAGTTTCTTAACTAAACATGCTAAAGGCTTCACAAACATCCCAAAAAGGTATTCATAACAAGATAACATCATACCCTAAACTATCATGCCAAAACTGCTACAAAGAACAAGCATGCCAGGAAACTTGAAAACTGGGAAAAATGTGACTCCTCACCACTTTTGCCCTTCGATTTTCTATATGAAAAGAAGCATGAAACCCGATCACTTTTCTCCTGGAACTCGACCAAGTTGCAGAGAAATGAAGGGAAAAAGAAGGAAGCTTTTGGAAGAGGCAAGACTCAAAATATCTAAGTCCAAACATGCCTATAAGTCAATCTGCTTTCCCAGAAAACAGGGGAGGGGCGTGGGTTTGGCTGCAAGTGGGGGTTGGGTGGTTGCATGTGGGGTGGTTTGTGGTGTTTAATTGTGTCCCGGTATTTCATACGATGTATAAAAATATCCCTCCTCGATATTTTATTATTCTACCACATCAACACAACAATTAAAAACACCTAACATGCTTCCTAAACCACATCATCAAATTAAATAAATTAATCCCACATACAAACGCTTTAAACATATAGGTTCATAATTAACCACCCTTAAATGCATGATTACCCACATAATCATTTCGGGGATATCACAAGGCATTTCCTGAAGGGACTGAGGCCAGAATTGTTTGATCGGGTTGTTTCCAACAACCCCAGCTCTTTTGATGACGCCCTGACTAGGGCAGAGCTGGCAGAGATTGCAGTGGGAGCATATAAGGACGTTGTACCCTCTTCCGTGCCATCACAGAGGCCTGTTACTGATAGTTTGAAACCATGAGGGGATCAGTTCAAGGCTCGTGGAGCCTCATCATCTTCCAGATTTAGCGGGAAGAAATCTCAGAGTCAGAAGCAGAGCAATCGAGGACCTACACAGGGGAGTAAGGCAGGAGGGGACATGTGTGACCGCTGTGGAGGATTTCACTTGTCACGTGACTGCCGAGGCTGTTATGTTTGTGGCAAGGTGGGCCACTTAGCTCGGAATTGCCCCAATCGGGCAAGTCAGGCAGACTCAGGGCCGAATAGGCCAAGATTTGATGCTAGGACGGCACCACCGAGGCAGCAGTTTGTGCCTCGACCCCAGGGAGGTCAGGCGACAGGACCACCGCAGGGACAAGTGTATGCACTGACTAGGGAGCAGGCTGAGGCAGCCCCGGAGGATGTCATTGCTGGTACGTGTCATTTATTTACGTACCCTGCATTTATTTTGGTAGATACAGGTGCTTCTCATTCTTTTGTATCTGTTGCTTTTGTGGAGAGACACCACTTGTGATCGTCTCTGTTACCCACGCCTCTCATGGTCTCGACACCCACGGGAAAGCATGTGATTGCGGACCGACTGTTATCTGATTGCCTCATTTATTTTGAGGGCAATGATCTGAGGGCCGATCTGATTCAGTTAGAGATGGCAGATTTTGACTGCATTATCGGCATTGATGTGTTGAGCAGATACCGAGCTGTGGGAGATTGCCGACAGAGGATGGTACGTTTTCTATCTGATCTGGGGTTCCAGTGGACTTTTTATGGGGACGGCTCTCGTCCAAGGATTCCAGTGATCTCAGCGGTTAAGATGTCGCGGTTATTGGAACGTGGCCACACTGGGTACCTTATTTATGCCGTGAATGCATCGGAAGAGAAGGAAGTGAGAGCCGAGGACATTCCAGTTGTGGCGGAGTTCATTGATGTGTTCCCAGATGAGATTCCGGGATTTCCGCCTGTCAGGGATGTTGAGTTCGCCATTGAGCTGCTGCCGGGGACTTCTGCTATTTCTCGTGCCCCTTACAGGATGGCACCGGCAGAGCTGAGAGAACTGAATGTACAGTTACAGGAGCTCCTCGACAAGGGATACATTTGTCCTAGTGTATCGCCTTGGGGTGCACCAGTATTGTTCGTGAAAAAGAAGGATGGTTCAATGCGTCTGTGCATTGACTACAGGCAACTGAACAAGGCCACAGTGAAGAACAGGTATCCACTTCCGAGGATTGATGATCTGTTCGATCAGCTTCAGGGTACAGAGGTGTACTCGAAGATAGATTTGAGGTCCGGCTATCATCAGGTGCGGGTTAGAGCTGGCGATGTCCAAAAGACGGCTTTTAGAACTCGGTATGGGCACTACGAGTTCTTAGTGATGCCATTCGGAGTGACAAATGCACCTGCAGTTTTTATGAGCTTGATGAACAGAGTATTTCAGGAGTACCTCGATCAGTTTGTGATCGTATTCATTGATGACATCCTCGTATACTCAAGGAGTGAGGAGGAACATGCCGATCATTTGAGGACAGTACTTCAGATTCTCAGAAATCATCAGTTGTACGCCAAACTCAGCAAGTGTGAGTTTTGGCTGAGCAGTGTATCATTTTTGGGCCATATCATATCACGAGAGGGGATATCAGTCGACCCGAGGAAGATAGAGGCAGTTATGGATTGGTCTACCCCTACTTCAGTCAGTGAGATTCGGAGTTTTCTTGGGTTGGCTGGCTATTACCGACGTTTCGTCGAGGGTTTCTCAAAGATCTCCAAGCCACTTACACAGCTGACTCAGAAGGGAGTTCCATTCCTTTGGTCGGAAACTTGCGAGCAGAGTTTCCAGGAGTTGAAGCACAGATTGACTTTGTTGGGATATGCCCTAAGACAAGTCATTAGATGATTGTTTAAGACATACAATGTTTATGGATTTATGAATGGCAATTCATTATTATATATTATTCTTTTAACTGTGCATTATGAATTAATATATATGTTAATGTCCTTAGAATAATATTGTATTATTCTTAAAGATGTTCCTAGTCAAGTATTATCATGAAAGGGATAATGATAATACGTAGAGACTAGTATATGTTGATCGATGAATTGTTCATTGATATGAGATATCAAATCAACATATGGGTACATGTTAGAGAACGATGTACTGAACAGACCCACCATGAGAATGCAACATGGATAGTTATATGATCGTCATATGCAATTCTCATAGTGATAATAATGTATGTAATCCTTACGACTTGTGATCATCAGAGATCCCAACATAAGGAGTTATGTATCTTGATATCGTCAAACGTTACCCGTAACAGGATATACTATAAAGGCGACTATTGGATACACTAAGAATTATGTAGAGGGATGTTGACTGATCGAGATAGGATTTGTCCCTCCTATATAACAGGAGATGTGTTTGGCCCTTGATCAAGTGAGAACTAAAATGCATGGCCATGCTCGAATGAGTCGATATGAGATATCGAGCTTATTCGTTTATTCTAGTTCTACTTGGGGATCAAGAAATAAAGATTGGATATACGAGTATGACTATTCCATGACTCGTGTTCAATCTAAACACAAAGGACAAAGGGATTAAGTTACATGGTTAATATTATCACAAGTTCTAAAGGTTATGTCGAGTCATTGACATTCTCGTAATTTGGGTAGCATCGATGTGTTGCTAGATACCGCTCAATGCTTGCGACATAAAATGAGATTTTATGTCACTGCCAACATTACGAGATCCTATCGGGTCGCACAAAAGATTAAATCGAGAAGGGAAATTAAATTCATGGGATGAATTAAATAATTAAGAGGAGTCTTAATTAATAATCATAAGGATTAATTAAATCATGGGCTTAAGCCCATGAAGCTTTAGGAAAGCCTTTAATTAATCATATTTAATATGATTGCATGGAGTTTAATTGTAAGACAATTCATAACACTCAAAACCCTACACAAGCCAAGTGGATTCGGCCGCACCATTGAATCACTCTCGGCCTCCTTCAAAGTCGAGGAGTTCTTGGTGGTTTTCGGGCCATCTTTCGATTGTGAATCGAGCGTGCTTCGTGTATTGGTTTAAGAACAAATCTAGCACCTTGTTCTTAAACTATTCCTTCATTCGATTTGATCGTGTGGATACCGTTGAGGCAAAACCAATCGAGTTTTGCTTAGTGACTCTAAAAGGCGTAGGACGTGGTGCAGCTCCGTGGATTCGGCTTCAAACACGCTACAAGGGTAAGACACTTGTAATTCTCTAATCCGATATGATTCCCTATGTATAGATCGCTGGTTTGTAATCCCAAAATTTTATTCCGCTGCGTTGTATGCTCATGGGGTTACTTACAGTGGTATCAGAGCCGTGTACAAGGCTCATATCGGATTTTATGTGGTTAAATAGTTTAATCATGTTAGAATTAATATTGCATGTTAATTAAACTGTTTAAATTCATATTTGATATGAAATTAATTTTAGTTTATGAAAATCATCGTAGTAATTGTATTTGATATAATTGGCGAATAAAATTATTTATTGAGCATAAACTTTCGGCCACCACCATCACAAATGTCACCATGGCTAGCCACATGAGGGCTAGGGTTTTGGAACCCTTGGCTCGAGATGGCTTAGTCGTTGTGACTAATAATTGTGCATGGAAGTGTCGAAAATTAATTAGGGTTTAGAACCCATTGGGCATGACGGCTAGCTCATGACGGCTAGGGTTTCGAACCCTAATAGCCGTGCATGGCTCGGCCATCATCGCCCTATTTTCTTAAATTTTGATGCTTGGATGAGTTTTGAACTCCTTGACTCGATAATGGTTTATGCATGCATGGATTAGTAACTTTACCACATGAGAGCAAGGATTTTCGAACCCTTAGCTCGAGATGGTTGAGCGAACCCCGTGCATGGCATGACCGTGACTCGTGGCTAACAAATTCCGGCGTTTAAAATAAGATGGCTCGATAAAAACATCAAAAGGGTGCGAGGCGGCTAGGGTTGGAACCCTAGTGCCGCCGCCGCATGGACCATGGCTCAGCCATGGGCTAGGGTTTCGAACCCTAGGCCCACTATTGGTCCAGCCGTGGGTTTTGGTTCGAACCATGGTGGTTCGTGTTTTAGTCGCTTTAGTTCGTGGCATGTGATGTCCCGAGCGTACGATAATTTTTCAAAAATTATATTACAGTTTTAATTAAAATTAAATTTAAAATGTTTAGAATTTAATTAATTAAATGTTAATACATGCTTTATGTGTTGTTTGAGCATGGTGCGTGGTTATAGCCCTTTGACCTATTAGATAGGATTTGTGAATGATTGTAATTTATAATACGACCTGCGAGTCGTGCCTTTCTCTATTTTATTCTAAATGTAATCCCTCCCCTATGTTCCCCTCGAATGTGAATCGAGGAATTCTATATCTTGTAAATAGTATAGTTTATTTTATTGATGGTGATCAATGAAGATGGAGCATCGTGCCGGGATGAGGAGGCCATTCACAAAATTGGAGCCAAATGAAGGTGATTATGAAGTTACCTTAGGTTGACTCATAGGAGTTTCTCATTGGCTTGAGAAACTCATTAGTAGGGGCTATAACCATGTCACGTTTTAATTATGTATGTTGATGCATTATTTATCTTATGTTTTAGTTTGATAATAGTATTACACATATATGTAGATATGTATACAACTATATGTAGTGGACATATTTTAAATTATCAAATTAATCATGAGATCAATAAATCCCTCTAAAATATTAAGTTTTAGATGCCTTCCAAATAAAAGTACTCGTCAATAACTTCGATTGTACATGTGTGGGTTTGCCAAAGCAAAGCACCGTGGCAATCTTAGTAAGGCGCGAAAGGATAAAAGTGATATCCGTTATACTTTAATTGGGTACGACTTAACTAGGTTATCTCAATAGGATTGGGAACCTAGAGGCATGGGTTGGATTATAATTCATTTGATGAATTGAACAAAGTGTTGTTCGTCCAACTATCCAAGAATTATATGTGATGTAATTGACAAAGTGTTGTCTACCTAAATAACCGAGTCTTGGGCGATTAGCCAAAGCTAACTCAAGATTAGGCGAAATATGGATCTTGGCCCACTAAAAGTTTCGAGGGTTGATATTTTTCAAATAAAATAGTGGGAGTATCATTTAATATAAGACCATGTTAAATGATTTAAATCATAAACTTATTTTGCATATTTATATTGTAGATATCCATGGCAACTAACAACGTTACTAGCACTTTATCACTGCGATCGGTCCTTGAGAAGGACAAATTAAATGGGACAAATTTCCTAGACTGGCATAGGAACTTGAGGATAGTCCTCAAACAAGAAAAGAAACAATATGTTCTAGAGGAACCCTTGCTCGCTGAGGAACCTCCCCTAACAGCTACAAGAGCTGAAAAAGATGCTTACAAGAAGCATCAGAGTGACGCACTTGATGTTGGGTGCCTCATGCTTGCCACTATGAACTCTGAGCTTCAGAAGCAACATGAGGAAATGGAGGCGTTCGATATGATCGAACACTTAAAGCAGTTGTACCAACAGCAAGCTAGACAAGAGAGGTATGACGTCTCTAAAGCGTTATTCCAGTGTAGGATGGTAGAGGGAAGCTTAGTTGGAACTCATGTGCTCAAGATGATTGGGTACATTGAGAATCTGGACAAGCTAGGTTTTCCATTGGACCAAGAGTTGGCCACCGATGTGATCTTGCAATCGTTGCCGGAGAGCTTCAGTCAATTTGTAGTAAATTACAATATGACTGATATGGAAAAGACTCTGCCCCAGTTGCTTGGTATGTTGAGAACATATGAAGCAAACACTAAGAAGACTAAGGCCACAAATGTCCTTATTGTGAATAAAGGCAAAGGAAGGGCCAAAGCTAAAGGCAACAAGAAAGCAAAGAAAGTCTTTGCTAAATCTAAGCCAAAGTCTTCTGCACTAAAGACAAAGGGAGGGATAGCAAAGGAAGGGAACTGTTTCCATTGCGGTGAGACCGGCCATTGGAAAAGGAACTGCAAAGTATATCTGGAGGATCTAAAGAAAGGAAGTGTGACTTCCGCTTCAGGTATTTTTGTTATAGAAGTCAATTTATCTACTTCTTCATCATGGGTATTAGATACTGGATGTGGATCTCACATTTGTGTAAATGTGCAGGATCTCAAAAGGAGTAGGACATTGGCAAAAGGTGAAGTTGATCTCCGAGTTGGAAATGGAGCAAGAGTTGCTGCATTAGCTATAGGAGATTATCATTTAGCTTTACCTTCTGTTTATCACTGATTTTAAAAGACTGTTATTTTGTTCCTTCAATTACTAAAAACATTATTTCTATTTCTTGTTTAGACAAGTATGGTTTTTCATTTATAATAAAGGACAATTGTTGTTCTATTTATTTAAATGATATGTTTTATGCTAGTGCACAAATGGTGAATGGTCTTTATGTATTAAATCTTGATATGCCTATCTATAACATAAATACTAAAAGGATTAAAAATAATGATTGTAATCCGACTTATCTCTGGCACTGTCGCTTGGGCCACATAAACGAGAACCGCATATCTAAACTTCATAAGGATGGAGTATTAGATTCATTTGATTTTGAATCATATGAAACATGCGAATCTTGTTTAATGGGCAAGATGACTAAAGCCCCTTTCAAGGGACATGTTGAAAGGGCAAATGTTTTATTGGGACTAATACATAGTGATGTATGTGGACCAATAAGTACACAAGCTAGAGGTGGTTTTCAATACTTCGTTACATTTACTGATGACCTCAGTAGATATGGGTATGTGTACCTAATGAAACATAAGCATGAAACCTTTGAAAAGTTCAAAGATTTCAAGAATGAAGTACAAAACCAACTTGGCAAAAGTATCAAAATCCTTCGATCAGATCGAGGAGGAGAATACTTAAGCCAAGAGTTTCATGACTATCTAAAGGAGTGTGGGATAGTCCCACAACTCACTCCTCCGTATACTCCACAATGGAATGGTGTATGCGAGAGGAGAAATCGAACCTTGTTAGACATGGTTAGATCAATGATGAGTCATGCAGATCTTCCGATATCATTTTGGGGACACGCTCTAGAAACAGCAATTTTCTTACTGAACCGTGTTCCATCTAAATCAGTGGAAAAGACACCATATGAGATATGGACTGGGAAGCGTCCTAGTATGTCTTTTATGAAGATTTGGGGTTGTGAGGCTTTCGTTAGACGTCACGCCACTAACAAACTTGGACCCAAATCTGATAAGTGTTTATTTGTGGGGTATCCTAAGGAAACGAAAGGGTACTATTTCTATTATCCCACCGAGAACAAAGTAGTTGTTGCTCGGACTGGTATATTTCTTGAAAGATAATTTATTTCTAGAAAAACCAGTGGGAGAAAAATAGAACTTAGTGAAGTTCAACCACAAGAAAACACTGAACCTGAAATTGATATGGAAACAGAGCAGGCACCACAAGCTGTTGTGGAAGAAGCACCTGCTCAAGAGACACAAGCCCAGCGTAGGTCTGTAAGAGAACACCGGGAGCCACAGAGATATGGATTTCTTGTGACTCAACAAGGTGACTTACTACTTATTGATGAGGATGAGCCGTCATCTTATCAACAAGCTATTATGGGCAATGATTCTGAGAAATGGCAAGAGGCCATGAAATCTGAGATGGAATCCATGTATGCAAACCAAGTATGGACTTTGGTTGATCCACCTGAAGGGGTACGACCCATAGGGTGCAAATGGATTTTCAAGAAAAAGACCGATATGGATGGTAACGTACAAACCTATAAAGGTCGGCTGGTTGCAAAAGGATTCAAACAAATTCATGGTATTGACTATGATGAAACCTTTTCACCAGTGGCCATGGTTAAATCCATAAGGATCTTACTTGCAATAGCTGCATTTCATGATTATGAAATCTGGCAGATGGATGTCAAAACAGCTTTCCTTAATGGAAATCTGCTCGAGGATGTGTACATGACACAGCCCGAGGGTTTTGTCGATCCAAAGGATGCTGGAAAGATATGCAAGCTACAACGATCCATTTATGGATTGAAGCAAGCTTCTCGGAGTTGGAATCTTCGTTTTGATGATGCAATCAAAGAGTTTGGTTTTATCAAAAATGAAGATGAACCTTGTGTCTACAAGAAGGTCAGTGGGAGCGTAATCATTTTCCTAGTGTTGTATGTAGATGACATACTTCTTATTGGAAATGATATCCCTGCCTTGCAATCTGTAAAGATTTGGCTAGGGAATTGCTTTTCGATGAAAGACTTAGGAGAAGCCACCTATGTATTAGGAATCAAGATCTATAGAGATAGATCGAGAAGGCTTCTTGGTCTAAGTCAAAGTACATACATAGACAAGGTGCTTAAAAGGTTTAGCATGCAAGAATCCAAGAAAGGATTCGTGCCTATGACACATGGTATTTATCTCTCGAAGGAACAGTGTCCTTCAACACCAGATGAGAGAGAACGCATGAGTAAGATTCCATACGCATCAGCTATTGGATCTATCATGTATGCCATGATATGTACTCGTCCCGATGTATCGTATGCTTTGAGCATGACGAGCAGATATCAAGTTGATCCAGGTGAAGGTCACTGGATTGCTGTCAAGAATATCCTAAAGTACTTGAGAAGGACTAAGGATACATTCTTGATTTATGGAGGTGAGGAAGAGCTCAATGTAATGGGTTACACTGATGCAAGCTTCCAAACCGACAAAGATGATTTTCGATCGCAATCTGGATATGTGTATTGCCTGAATGGAGGTGCTGTGAGCTGGAAGAGTTCAAAGCAAGAAATAGTAGCCGATTCTACAACGGAAGCTGAGTATATTGCTGCCTCGGATGCAGCAAAGGAAGCTGTTTGGATGAGGAAGTTCATTTCTGAACTTGGAGTGGTGCCTAGCATTAAAGATCCGATAGAACTCTATTGTGACAACAATGGAGCGATCGCATTGGCTAAGGAACCAAGATCTCACCAAAGATCCAAGCACATACTTAGGCGTTTTCATTTCATTCGAGAAATCGTTGAAAGGGGAGATGTTAAAATATGCAAAGTACCAACAGATGATAATGTATCTGACCCATTGACGAAGCCGCTGTCACAGCAGAAGCATGATCGTCATACTAGATCTCTAGGCATTAGGTATACGTCTGAGTGGTCTTAGTGCAAGTGGGAGATTTGTTGGGATATGCCCTAAGACAAGTCATTAGATGATTGTTTAAGACATACAATGTTTATGGATTTATGAATGGCAATTCATTATTATATATTATTCTTTTAACTGTGCATTATGAATTAATATATATGTTAATGTCCTTAGAATAATATTGTATTATTCTTAAAGATGTTCCTAGTCAAGTATTATCATGAAAGGGATAATGATAATACGTAGAGACTAGTATATGTTGATCGATGAATTGTTCATTGATATGAGATATCAAATCAACATATGGGTACATGTTAGAGAACGATGTACTGAACAGACCCACCATGAGAATGCAACATGGATAGTTATATGATCGTCATATGCAATTCTCATAGTGATAATAATGTATGTAATCCTTACGACTTGTGATCATCAGAGATCCCAACATAAGGAGTTATGTATCTTGATATCGTCAAACGTTACCCGTAACAGGATATACTATAAAGGCGACTATTGGATACACTACGAATTATGTAGAGGGATGTTGACTGATCGAGATAGGATTTGTCCCTCCTATATAACAGGAGATGTGTTTGGCCCTTGATCAAGTGAGAACTAAAATGCATGGCCATGCTCGAATGAGTCGATATGAGATATCGAGCTTATTCGTTTATTCTAGTTCTACTTGGGGATCAAGAAATAAAGATTGGATATACGAGTATGACTATTCCATGACTCGTGTTCAATCTAAACACAAAGGACAAAGGGATTAAGTTACATGGTTAATATTATCACAAGTTCTAAAGGTTATGTCGAGTCATTGACATTCTCGTAATTTGGGTAGCATCGATGTGTTGCTAGATACCGCTCAATGCTTGCGACATAAAATGAGATTTTATGTCACTGCCAACATTACGAGATCCTATCGGGTCGCACAAAAGATTAAATCGAGAAGGGAAATTAAATTCATGGGATGAATTAAATAATTAAGAGGAGTCTTAATTAATAATCATAAGGATTAATTAAATCATGGGCTTAAGCCCATGAAGCTTTAAGAAAGCCTTTAATTAATCATATTTAATATGATTGCATGGAGTTTAATTGTAAGACAATTCATAACACTCAAAACCCTACACAAGCCAAGTGGATTCGGCCGCACCATTGAATCACTCTCGGCCTCCTTCAAAGTCGAGGAGTTCTTGGTGGTTTTCGGGCCATCTTTCGATTGTGAATCGAGCGTGCTTCGTGTATTGGTTTAAGAACAAATCTAGCACCTTGTTCTTAAACTATTCCTTCATTCGATTTGATCGTGTGGATACCGTTGAGGCAAAACCAATCGAGTTTTGCTTAGTGACTCTAAAAGGCGTAGGACGTGGTGCAGCTCCGTGGATTCGGCTTCAAACACGCTACAAGGGTAAGACACTTGTAATTCTCTAATCCGATATGATTCCCTATGTATAGATCGCTGGTTTGTAATCCCAAAATTTTATTCCGCTGCGTTGTATGCTCATGGGGTTACTTACAGACTTCACCGCCAGTTTTGGTGATTCCCAAGGAGAACAAAGGGTTCGTTCTCTATACCGACGCATCGCTTCAGTGTTTAGGATGTGTGCTGATGTAGGATAAGCACGTTGTGGCTTACACTTCGAGACAATTGAAGCCACATGAGACGAGGTATCCGGTCCATGATCTGGAGCTAGCAGCTATAGTTTTCGCCTCGAAGATATGGCGACACTACTTATACGGTACCTCATTCACCATCTTCACTGATCACAAAAGCCTGAAGTTCTTGTTTACACAGGCTGAGCTGAACATGAGGCAGAGGAGATGGATGGATCTGCTGAAGGATTATGATTGTGAAATCCTATACCATCCCGGGAAAGCAAACTTGACAGCCGACGCTTTGAGTCGGAAGGTGAGGAGCACAGCGGAGGATGCCATGTGTCTATCAGCTATGTTGGGCTCCTACTGCCATTTGGGATTTGATTATGATGTGTCTACTTCACCAGTACAGGTTTTGACCTTGTTAGCCGAGCCTGTTATTTATGATCACATCAGAAAGGCTCAGGGGACCGATACAGAGGTTCAGAGATGGATGTCAGTGGTTCATTCAGGGCAGCCATCGAGATTCAAAGTGGCTGAGGACGGTTCTCTGAGACTTGGCAACAGATGGGTGGTTCCAGATACACCCGAGTTACGTCAGGGTATATTACAGCGAGCTTATTGCAGCAGGATGAGTGTCCACCAGGGCGGGAAAAAGATGTATAAGGATCTACGCAGCCAGTTATGGTGGAGGCGTATGAAACAAGATGTCACCTCTTTTGTCAAGCGCTGTTTGATTTGTCAACAGGTAAAGGCCGAGAGGCAGAGGCCTGGAGGTGAGCTAAGGAGCTTGGAGATACCACAGTGGAAGTGGGAGCACATATCCATGGACTTCGTGACCCACTTACCGAGGACTATTTCAGGTTTCGATGCTATATGGGTAGTCGTCGACAGATTGACAAAGAGTGCTCATTTCATTCCCTACTGTATGACATATACGCACTTGAGGATGGCACAGTTATATGTCAGAGATGTAGTGAGACTGCACGGGATCCCTGTTTCGATAGTGTCCGATCGAGATCCGCGGTTCACATCTCACTTCTGGGAGGGTCTGCAGACAGCTCTAGGTACAGAGTTGAGGCTGAGCACAGCCTATCACCCTCAGACGGACGGACAGACCGAGCGTACAATACAGACGCTCGAAGATATGTTGAGAGCTTGTGTGCTAGAGTTCGACACTTCATGGCAGGACTCGATAGCCTTGGTGGAGTTCTCTTACAACAACAGCTACCAGGCAAGCATACAGATGGCTCCTTTCGAGGCCCTCTATGGTAGGCGTTGTAGGTCACCCTTGTGTTGGGATGACGGGGATCGCAAATCAGTCGGAATCCGGAAAATGGAAGACAAGGTAAAAGTGATAAGGCAAAAGATGAAGGCAGCTCAGGACAGACAGGCAGCGTATGCCAATCAGCGGCGTAGGCCATTGGAGTTTCAGTTGGGCGACAGAGTCTTTCTGAAGATCTCACCTTTCAGAGGCATAGTACGGTTTGGTATGCGGGGGAAGTTGTCCCCGAGATATGTGGGGCCGTATGAGATCTTACAGCGTGTGGGTACTCTGGCTTACCGATTAGCTTTACCGCCTTCTCTGTCTGGCATTCACGATGTATTTCATGTGTCTATGTTGCGGAAGTACGAGCCAGATCCTTCTCATGTGTTGCAGCCTTCTGAGGTTCAGATTGAGTCAGATGTTTCCTATGTGGAGCGACCTATCAGGATTTTGGATAGGGCAGATCGCAGACTGAGAAACAAAGTTATTCCTATGATCAAGGTTCAGTGGGATCGTAGGGGTGTCGAGGAGGCCACGTGGGAGACAGAGCGACACATGGTGCAGCGCTATCCAGAGCTGTTTTCTGGTATGCATTTATGTTTTGTCTTACTTTATATTGGGTAAGTGCATGCTGATTTCGAGGGCGAAATCTTATAAGTAGGGGAGTATTGTGATATCCCCGAAATGATTATGTGATTTAATCATTTATTTATATTATGATGATTTAGTGATAATTCATGAGGTGAATTAATATGGTTGAGAAGTTACATTTCGGGGTGCATGCGACATATGTTGGGATGTTGGGGTTGTGGCATAATTATTTTGGGGTGTGTATTATTGTTTTGGTAAAAGCATATTTAAATGGGAATTGAAGTATTTTATTGAGAAAATGCTATAAAATATCATGTGAGGATATTTTAATACATCGTGCTAAATACCGGGACCAAAACATAACACATCACATAACCCACCACCCAACCACCCCCCTTGACCCATGCCCTGCTGCCAGCTGCAGCTGCTTGCCCATACCCCTTGTCCCATCTCTCACCCAACCCTCCCATGTCTGAAATCACTCCAATTCTCTCCCACAATTCGTCCAACAGCTGCTAAGGGAGTTAGAGAGGAGACCTTCCATTTTTATTGCTTGGGAAGCTTCCAAAAATCGGAGCAAAAAGGGGTGAGAAACCATTTCTGGGTTTGAAATTTAGCTGTTGAGTTCATACTTTTGTTGGTGTGAAAAATGGCATGTTAGCTTAGGTTTCTTAAAACCTTCGATTTAAATGCTTACATGGTGTTGTTATGTAGCTCTCAGTATTTTTCCTTATGTATTTTACATGTTTTATGTTGAGGAAATAAGCATGTAAAGTAGGGTGTTCGGAAATCTGGGTAGGAGTATGCCCTGTTTTTCTGGAAAATGTGGACTGTGAGTGATTTTGAGGAGGTGATATTATGCATGTTAGATGGGTTTTAGGGTAAACCTTTGATGTGAAAATATGCATGGTAGTTTTGTGAAGCCTTTGGAATTTTTATTCGAGCAATATTCATGACTTATGTGGTAGATTTCATTGCTTGAAAGTGAGTACTCAAAAATCTGGGCAGGAAGACAATGCTCTGTTTTTCAAAAAAAAGTTGGTTGAGTACTGATGTTATAGGGTGCTTTTAATGCATGTGGGTTTGTGGTTGGGATACATATCTTGTATGATTTCACTCAGGGTAGTGTATTGTAGCTACTAGCATGTTTGTTTGGGCATGTTGTATGTCTTACATGTTAGAATGAAAGGTGTGAAAATCAGTGTTGAGCATTCTGGAAAATATCGCGCACAGACCATGTGGCGATCGATCGCCACAAATGGCGCGATCGATCGCCGAGGTCCAGTAGCCAAAATCAAAGGCACGCGATCGATCGCCATGAATGGCGCGATCGATCGCCATGGGACAGTGGAATTTGGCGATCGATCGCCAAGTGGTAGCGATCGATCGCCAGAGGCAGAATTTTGAAATATTGATATTTTGTTGGATTTTTGATTTTGGATCATAAATTGGCATCTAATATTGTGTTGTACACTGGTGTAGAGCCTTCACAGACGGCTACACAACGCAGGGGATAGAGTCCCACCACACACTACATTTTGGAAAGGTACGTAAGCGACGTACGGGCATCCCAACGGTAACATGTACTTATGTTTGTCTGTTTGACATATGATGAATGCAATGTGATGCATTAAGAGTTGATACATGTTATCATGCATTGTTGTTGCATATTATGCATTGTTGTTGCATATTGTGATGTGGAATAAAGAGGAGTATTCCACGAGTCAGGGGTGATCACAGTGAAGGTTTAATGCTTACGCTTGACCGCTAAAAATGTGGAGCGGGAGGGGGGAGGCTCGCTTGCACATGGAGGCGGGGTATACCATACTAAGCGATGATGAGATACCGCTAGTATGAAGAAGCGAGGATGAGATACCGCTTGTTTTGAGATTGTAAAGCGAATAAGCATTAAAATAACTGATGATGACTGACTCAAGAAAAAGAGATGATATGTCATGACATTTATTAGTGAAGCCATACATTCATATAGTGTTTGATTATGAATTGTGGTACAGGGACAACCACTGGGCATTGTAAATGTGATGAAAATACAGGAAGTGTTTTGTATTTATGATTATGCATTTACGCTTTACGTATTCATATTGTGTTGTATATGGATAGCTATGTTCTCATGTGTTGGGGGTTGTCTTTGTATGTGCTTTTGCTAAGGAGAACTAGGGTCGGGGCTGATACTTTGAGCTGTAAGGAGTGCTACTACAATAGCAGGACAGAGTTCTTATGCGTAGTCTCTACAAGTAGTAGAGTAGAACTATAGTGTCACTCCTATTGTTTTGAGAAATGTAACTATTATCTGTTTCAAATTTTATGGGTACATTTGAACTGTAAGCTCAAAATGTCAACACGATTAAATACTCTGATATTGAAATGCTTAGTTCTCTTAATCGCACCTATTAGTATCTTGAGATATCGGGGTCTCACAATATCATTTTAATATAACTAAATTAAATTGTGCAAAATAATGTTAGAAAGATTTTCTGTAACTATAATCTTATGTCAAAATTAAATTAATTTTTAATCATTTTGATAAAGTGTTTTCTGGAATAAAAATCATGTATTTTGTTATTCGAAATGATCTAAAATATGTAAAGCTCAACTGGGTTGTCATATCTTGCCTTTAAAGATCATTTCTATTACATTATTCACTCATTTCTTTTGTATTTTTAGCTCAATTTGAGAGAGGATATTAATTTATAACTCAAATGGACATATTTAGTGAGAATTTGGTTGTCAAGAGTTTCAGCACAATAGAATCAAACTCTGTGTTTCTAAGGACCCCCGTGCCCTTAACCCGATATTAGTGTATTAATCACTGTACTTAGTGCATACTATCATGTTAACAAGGGGAAAGTAATTACATGCAACTCTAGCATGAATGCCATCTATAAAATTTCCTTTACATTAATCGTGTAATGTCTATACTTTCCCAACATATTCCATAAAACATGACATGCACCTTTCAACATACACTAATATGCTCTCAATTCATTTTAGCAATTCCGTATTTAATTGCATGCATACCATGAATGAATAGAGAAGAGCCATAGCCCATTTATACATTTCATATACACGTAAGACGTACTCACATAAGAGCACTCAATGAACATGCGTGTATCTAATGTATAAAATACTCTACCGGATACCGTTACTAGCACTTCAATCCTGGAAGTACCTCCCAAGCACAGCTCGATCTCAACTCTGGATCGATGCACTTGTTCAACCAGCTCTGGTATCTCGATCCTGGAAGTACCTCAATCAACAGCCCGAGCTCGACTCCAAAGCTGCTGCTACACCCGTATCACCTGCCCCAACAGAGACAGCCCCACACGGGGTGAGCATACCAATACCATCAATCCAATAATATAATATTGCAGTTCATAATTTACAACATGTAAATGCTATGAAATATAAGAGATACTCCCTGGATGGCATCATCCTCATCCGGTATACCCTGTACTTTCCCTGTTCTCAAAATAACTGAAACCATCAAATTCCCAAATGCCAGTTAATCATTACATTGATTAACGAATTCACTTGCTACATACCGACATTATATCAATAATATCAAATCATTAAATAATGATCACAAATATTCCATATATCTCTTTTATGGTTCCACAGTTCTATTTCATTGCTCGCTCTACAATAGCGGCATTTCAGTCTCACGCATGCTCAACAGCAGTGGCGTCACAACCGATGTTCGCTCAAAGGCGACCACATCTAATAATTGCTCGCTCAAAAGCGGTACCCTGCAATTCCCAATGCATATACATCCATTTGTAGCAATTACCATTAGCCATGTATTTCAATATCCGTTAATATCCGTTTATTGCTAAAACCATGTATCAGACATTTCCATATACATTGATTGCAATACAGCGTGTCATGCACTCAACAATTGCATTTAAAAAAATAAAGGGCTATGCTCGTACGTTATACGTACCTTAAGTCTCCGTAGTCCAAGCCGAACCTTGCTTGAGTTCCATACCTCGAGAAATATGTGCTAAAACACATAAACAACTCACAATCAAGAATAAGCATGCGATCACGTGCCCACGCACGTTTGTAACCTCGAAACCCATCGTTAATCCATGACGATTACCAAAATAGAAGCCCCCCGGCTAAGCATGCATAATACCCAAAATAAACCATTTTACAAGTTTAATAGATAGCCAAAAACCCAACCAAAAATTCCGTTTAATAAACTTGGCTCCAACCAAACCATTTTAAAAGTTTAACATTCCCATTGGAATGTGAACAACACTCCGGAAGTCGGCCCTTTAGACCTCGGTTCCAAAATCCCAACATTTTCCAACATTTTCGAAAAAATTCATGTAGGTGAACAGTGCCGCGATCGATCACCACAACCTTGCGATCGATCGGCAATACCTACTGCCCGAAAAATAAAAGGGCGCGATCGATCGCCACATCTCGCGATCGATCGGTGACACCCTCGCGATCGATCGGTGAGAGTTACCGATCGATCGGCGCACTGTACATCTTCCTTATTTTTCCAGTAGCTTTTCGCGATCGATCGGCGCCTCGCCAAGATCGATCGCGGACTGCGATTTTCCGAAAAGCTCGAGCTTTAATGGTGTTTTTGGTGTCCAAACCCAAAACCAACACCCCCAACTTCCTCAACACCTCCATAACACCATTTAAGACCATTTGAAACACTAAAAACTCCAATTGGATTTTTAACAAAAATCCCCAAATTCTATAACCAACCCAAAACCCAACCATACAACACAAAACCACAATCAAATTGAAGCCAAAAGAGAGGAGAAGAAGATTACCTATCTTTCTTCAAGAAATCCGGCCCCTAAATCGAGTTCCATCGATTTTTGCTTCAAAGGGGAAAAGGGAAAGGGTTTGGGGTGAGAGAGAGGAGAGGAGAGAAATGGATTCCAAATGACGGAATCCCGAGTCCAACTGGTATATATAGCAAAAATACCCCCAAATACCAATACCTCCACAAATACATCATGATTCATTAAAAATCATCTGTTTTCAAAAACTCTCTCTCTAACAGCAAAACCCCAGACTGGCCCCAACATAAGGCACCCCGAACACCAAGTCCCACTAGAAACCCAACTCATAGGTTTTCCACCAAATTGAGAATACAATCTCAACCTTTGGATCCAACGGTCCCAAAAGTCCGATTAACAACCTCGGGAGACCCAACACCGCAATTAATATCCATTAAGGATTATTACTACTCCGGGATTAACACCAGTAATCTCTGGTCATCACAGTGTTTTTCAAAGTTTTCTAATGGATACCTTCCTAATTATCTTCATGCTTCCATATACAAATTCGAACTCATTTACATTATCACAATTTCTTCATTTTTTTAATAATTTTTAATAGTTGACTATTTTTAAATTAATTTTATTTTATTGGGCTTTGTTCTCTGAATTTTGAGAGTCGGCCTGGATCACATGGACGGAGGAAAGGTCAAATTGCAAATTAATTGGATCTGACGCACATGTTCATGCTCCAAATCTTGTTATTTGGAAATAATGATACATTTAATTAAGGGGAAACTCAAAAGAAATCCCTATGGTAAAAGATAAATATGGAATCAGTCCCTGTGTAAGAGAAATTTTGGTCAGTCCCCAATCCATAAATTGCATTAGTTCTAACTCCCTAGTCACGTAAAAATACTAAAATACCCTTGCTTTTTGACTGGAAATTGGTATGAATCCTATACAAAATTGGTACTAGTTACATGTGAAGTTGGTATAAAACCTATATAATTTTGGTACTAGTTACACTTTAAATTAGTAAAAAACATATACTGTTTTGGTACTTATTACAAGTGAAGTTGGCATGAAACCTATACAATTTTGGTACTAAGTATACATAAAATTGGTATGAAACTTATACAACTTCGGTACTAAGTATACATAAAATTGGTATGAAACCTATACATTTTGGTACTTATTACACGTGAACTTTGTATGAAACCTATATAATTTTGGTACTAATTACACATAAAATTGGTAAGAAACATATATAACTTCGGAACTAAGTATACATAAAATTGGTATGAAACCTATAAAATTTGGGTAATTATTACACATGAAATTTGGGGGTTGGGTACGTGCTTCAGCATGTGGTTGTGTGCTTATGTTTGATTGAGCTATTAATTATGTATAGCGTATAATTCACTAAATCTTGGGCAAGGCAAGGATTGGCTCCTGCTATCGGATTATAAGGTACGTGTAACGTACGAGCATGGTAGATATATTATTGTCATATGCATGAATAATATATGGTTGTTGCAATCATTTTGATATGCATTGGAAATTATGTGGTACCACTATTTAGCGAGCATCGGTTATGATGTAGTCGTTGTTGAGCAAACATCGGTTATGATATTTCCGCTGTTGAGCGTGCGAGAGGATTGAATGCCGCCGATGTTAAGCGAGCGATGGGATATGATGTCATATCTATAAATCATTTGTGTAATGATTTAACTGTAATTGATTATGGAATTAATGGTTTGAGCATGTGCATAGTTAATCAATGTAATGATTAACTGATTTTGGGGATTTGATGGTTTGGCTATTGTGAGAACAGGAACAGCACGGGGGATCCCATATGATAACGATACTATACAGTGAGTATCTTTTACATTTACAGTTTTATATTCTATAAATTATTAATTGTGATATTGCGGTTATGGAAATGGTGGATTGGTATGCTCACCCCGTGTGGGGACTGTTTCTGTTGGAACATGTGAACAGGTACAACAATGGCTCTGGAGTTGAGTTTGAGCTGCTGATTGGAAATGCTTCCAGGGCTGAGGTACCAATGACGGTATTGGGTAGCATGTTTATACAGTAGATACACATTATTCATTCAATGCTCGCATGTGAGCATTCATATATGTGTATATGGATTGTATAAAGGTTTGAGGTTTCTCTTTTCATTTATGATTGACATGCAATTAGTTAAAGAGAATTGCATTATGAATTGAGAACATGTTAGTGTGTTATGGGGTGTAAGCGTATGCTAGTGGGACATTATTGAGAATTGAACATTATGTGGATTAATATAAAAATTTTTATAGATGGCATATATGAGGATTTCCCTAATGTTATCAAAGCAATTATTGTGATAATACACTAGTAGTAGGTTAAGGACGTGGGGTCCTTACACTAGTTGTATCAGAGCAGTGGTTTGCTCTTTGGGGCTGTTGAGGGCCAAGGGATATGTTGTTAGAAAGCACAAAGTTTATGCATGATTGTAGCTAGTGTTGTCTGATACAACTATTACGCTTATGTGCTTATTATGATATGAGATAATAAATGAAATGTGTTATTGTTAACCATTGTGGTTGCAGGATCGTATGGAATACAATGGGAATGGTATTGATGGACATGATTTGCACTTTATGTAATAAGTGCTAAGAAATCTGATTTTGTAGGAAAATCAAGGAATGAGAAACTTGATACACTGTCTGAGGACAGGGAATGGCAATGTGGTGTCGTCAATATGTGACGGCGGATGATGACTAGGTATGGTTGCCTTATTATTGTAAGGATGCAGGTATATGCATACATTGGAATTGATTTATTATGGGGATGCATGAATGCTGGATATTATTATTGTGCTGCTACGGGTATATCGATCAAGCGATGGATCAGAATATTTGCCGCTGTCTTATCAAGTGATGAATCAGTGTATTTGCCGTTGTCATATCATAGCGCGGGTCGCTGATATGTCGAAGCGAGGGATACCATTGAGCCGCTGATAATTCGAAGCGAGGGGTATTGTGATATGGAATACTTTCCGATGTTACACGAAGCGAGGGGTATTGTGATATGAAATACTTGCCGCTGTTACACGAAGCGAGGGGTATTATGATATGGAATACTTGCCGCTGTTACACGAAGTGAGGGATATTGTGATATAGAATACGTACCGCAGTTAGACAAAGCGAGGGGTATTGTGACATGGAATATATGTCATTGTTGTGTCGAAACGATGATACATGCCGCTGTCACCTCGAAGCGATGAGTTTGGGAACAAAGTTCTACATGTGATGTGAGTCACTTCTTGAGTCCGAAAGGAACAAAGTGCTACATACATGTGAGTCACCTCTTGAGTCCACATTTATGCCGCTGTCATGTCGAAGCGATGAGTTTGGGAATAAAGTGCTACATGTGATGTGAGTCACCTCTTGAGTCCGAAAGGAACAAAGTGCTACATACATGTGAGTCACCTCTTGAGTCTACATTTATGCCGCTGTCGTATCGAAGCGATGATACATGCCGCTGTCACGTCAAAGCGATGAGTTTGGGAACAAAGTGCTACATGTGATGTGAGTAACCTCTTGAGTCCGAAAGCAATAAAGTGCTACATACATATGAGTCACCTCTTGAGTCCACATTTATGCCGCTATATACGTAGCGATGGTTTATGCCGCTGTATACGTAGCGATGGTTTATCCCGCTGTATACGTAGTGATAGATTATGCCGTTGTATACATAGCGATGGTTTATGCCGCTGTATACGTTGCGATGGATTATGCCGTTGTATACGTAACGATGGTTTATGCCGCTGTCTACGTAGCGATGGATTATGCCGTTGTATATGTAGCGATGGTTTATGCCGTTGTATATGCAACGATGGATTATGCTGGTGTATACGTAGCACTAGATTATGCCGATGTATACGTAGCTATGGTTTATGCTGTTGTATACGTAGCGATGGTTTATGCCGCTGTATACGTAGCGATGGTTTATGCCGATGTATACGTAGCGATGGTTTATGCCACTGTATACGTAGCGATGGATTATGCCACTGTATACGTAGCGATGCTTTATGCCGCTGTATACATAGCGATGGATTATGCCGATGTATACATAGAGATTGTTTATGCCGCGGTATATGTAGCGATGGTTTATGCCGCTGTATACGTAGTGATGATGTGATACCGCTGCATACGTAGCGAGGGATTGTATACCACCGTTAGGTGATGAATATAGATGTGCCGCTATTATATTACCGGTGAGTAACTTTATATTGCCATTGAGTTAGCAAAATGTGAATGTCATGTGTTGACATATACCGTCACGAGTTGATGAGGAATTGTGAATGTCATGTGTTGACATGTACCGTCACGAGTTGACGAGGAATTGTGAATATCATGTGTTGACATGTACCGTCACAAGTTGACGAGGATATTGTTGGTGTCATGTGTTGACATGTAGGCGTCACGGGTTGACACGGAACCGTTATGCCGAGCTGATTTGCTCGATGAATAAATGGATGTGTTGTGATTTTAGAAGTCAAACAACTTCTTTGGGCTCACCCTGAATGCCCCATTGTCAATTAAGTTCCTTTAATGTACAATGGCCGAAATATAATTCGAGCAACAACCTACCGATCGTGGGTAGCGCATAGCATTTGCGCTTCACGAAGACTTAGATACAAATGACTAGCAACTTACGAGAACCTCTCAGTCATAGTTAGCGTGCATTACATTCCTTTCCCCCATATGTCCCGATTGAATCTAGGGCATTGGTTGGTCGAGGCCCTTTATGATTTCAATAACTATGCATTTGTTTCACTTTATATGATTCATTGTGTGCGTATATGAAAAATGTTTTTTTCACAAGCACTACCAACTCTGGCCAGAGATTCCTTGAATCATATACATAAAAACACATATGACATCTTTGTTCATCAAAGACCAGTGGTGATCCCCAACAACAATCATAGGCCTCTGGCAGTGTAGGGACCCAGCGCCCTTAAACAGCTATTATTGCATTATTACGTAAATTAGTGTATACATTCATGCCATTAGGAAATGCTTATACATGCTTCACTAGCAATGTCCTGACAACTATAAAAAGCCGCTGATAATTCGAAGCGATGTGTGCCATAAATATTTGGTTACACCGAAAAGAGAATTGTTGTATTCATATAAATGTCATGACATTCGGGATAGACTTTAGAATCGTGTTATTGATGTATCTTTCTAACAATATGGAAATGAATTATATGTACAGGAACCATCCAAGAGTATATTCCAATCATTGGACACATGAAGTATCTTTGCAATTTACATAATGTTTAACGATTGCCTTGATTTGATTAATGCTTGAGGATGTTCGACATATAAGTGACCCGCGCTATTATATGACTGCGGATAACCTGATTCATTGCTTGATAAGACAGCGGCAAATATTCTGATCCATCGCTAATCAATATACTCGTAGCAGTACAATAATTGCAATACATTCACATGCACAACAACAATATTAAGCATTTATGTACCGCGCTAACAAAGCACCATCAATGCATGTGCACATTCACATATACATGCATTCTCATAATCATAATATAACCATACCTGGTCACCACATCATCTGTTGTCGCCTATTGGCGACACCACATTGTCCACCATTTTCTGTTCTTAGACTGTGATGCCCGGGGATTAATGGTGTTAATCCCGGAGTGGTAATGATCCTTAATGGATTTTAGTGGTGGCAATTATGAATTAATTGTGGTGTTGGGACTCCCGAGGATTTTAAATCCGGTATTTGGGGTTGTTGGATCCAAGGGTTGAGATTGTATTTTCATCGTGTTGATAAACCTTGGAATTGTGTTTTGGTGGGATCTGGGGTCTGGGGTGCTTTGAATTGGGGTTGGTAATGGAAATGTTGAGTGAGAGATAATTATTGGACACAAATGATTTTTAATGAGTCGTGATGTATTTATGGGGGACTCGGGATTTTGGAGCCTTGGTACTATATATACCAAGTGGACTCGGTGTTCAGTCATTGAACGCCCTTTCTCTTCTCTCTCTCTCTCGCCCAAAAGCCCCATCCCTTTCCCCTCTTTTCTTCCTTGGGGCAAAATTGATGGAGGCTCGACTTGGGGTCCGGATTTCTCAAAGATAATTTGGTAATACGCTCCCCCTATTCTTTATCTTTGATTTGATTGTAGTATTGTGGTATTTGGTTGTGTTTTGAGTTCGGATTGAGTTTATGGATTTTTGGAGATTTTTGGTTATTGTGTTTTGGGGAGGATTTATAGTTCCTTGTTAAGAATTTATGATGTATGGGGTATGGGGATTGTTATTTTGGAAGTTTTTACATGAAAAATGCCATTTTTGGCTGGAATAGGTCGAGGCCATCGATCCCTAGGAATGAAGCGATCAATCGCCAAGGGGCAGAGTTTTAACAAACAGTGACGCGACCAATCGCATGTAAGGAAGCAATCGATCGCCAGGAGGCAGAAGACAAATTCACTGAGAGACGATCGATCGCCTGGAATGAAGCGATCGATCGCCGATGCCCATTTTTTGGTAAATTGTTTTGGGTCGTGATTTCGATGCTTGCTTCGCCCTGGTCTTTTATTGATTAATCGTCATGGATTGAGGATACAATTGAAGGTTGTGAACGTGCTTGGGCATGTGGTTGCATGCTTGTAATTAATGGTGAGTTATTAATTGTGTTTAGCACATAATTCATCGGATCGCGGGGCTAAGGCAAGGTTTGATTCGGACTACGGAATTATAAGGTACATATAACGTACGAGCATAGTCTTTTATATATTGCAATTGTGAAATGCATGATATACTGTTAATGAAATAAATTGGTAAGTATTGCAAATTATATGGTGCCGCTATGGAGTGAGCAACGGTTGAGATGTTGTCACTATGGAGCGAACATTGGTTATGAGGCCGCTGCTGTTGAGCATGCAAAAGTATGGAATGCTGCCGCTATTGAGCGAGCGATGAAATATGATATGATAGGAACTATGGAATCATGGTATAGATACATGTGTTATCTGTAATCATTAGTTGAATGATTTATTCAAACTTAATTATGAAATTGGCAATTGGTGAATGTATTTAGATAATCAATGAATGATTAACTGGCTTTTGGGAATTTGATGGTTTCGGTTATTTCGGTTAAATTTATGGCTTTACATTCTATAAATTTTGAACTGTGATATTGTGATTATTGGAATGGTTGTATTGGCATGCTCACCCCGTGTGGGGGCTGTCTCTGTTGGGGCCGATGGAACAGGTACATCGGTAGCTCCGGAGTTGAGATCAAGCTATGGATTGAAGGTGCTTCCAGGAGCGAAGTACCAGTGCCGGCATTGAGTAGGGTACTTAAATACACATTCACTCGTTTGATACTCGCATGTGAGCACTACTATATGTGTATATGGGTTGTATAAGGGCATGGGCCTTTCTCCTTTCATTTATGGGTTGCATGCAATTAACTAAGGAATTGCTAAATGAATTGAGATCATGTTAGTGTATTATAAGATGCATACTTAAGGGTTCAGTGGTATGGGGGATATGGACATTATATGGAATAATGTAAGAAATTTTATTGTTTGTATATTATGCTATGGTAGCATGTGGTTTTCCTGATTACATGATTGTATGCACTAAATACATGGGTTAATACACTAATAGCGGGCTAAGGGCACGGGCTCCTTACATTAGTGGCATCAGAGCAGAGGTTTGCTCTTTGGGGCTGTTGAGGGCCAAGGGATGGTTGATATCACATAGTTTATGCATGATTGCAATTAGTGTTGTGTGACACAACTATTATGCTTACCTGCATATCATGATATGTGTTCATAAATGGAATATGTTGTTGCTGACCATTGTGACTGCAGGGTCGTATGGATATGGATTATGCATTGTGGTTGCATATATATATATTGGATGTTTGGTGCACATCATGAGGAATCGTTGTTATATTCGAGTGATGATTTTAATGCTTTGCCGCTGTCATTTGAAGCGATGATGGAATACTTGCCGCTGTTACACGAAAGCGAGGGGTATTAATATCGCGGTCATGACAAGCGAGGTGCGTTAAAATACACTGTTATAACAAGATGTGACAAAAAATACTTTGCCGCTCATAGCGATGTGTATTGTGTTATGGAATACAGCTGTTACACGAAAGCAAGGAATCATTGTTATATTCGAGTGATGATTTTAATGCTTTGTCGCTGTCATTTGAAGCGATGATAGAATACTTGCCGCTGTCATATTATGGCGAGGAAAGAATATTTGCCGCTAAAATGTTGAAGCGATGGTAAATGTCGCATGTCACATTAAAGCGTGGTTATTCGATGCCGTTGATATGTCGAAGCGAGGGGTATTAGTGCCGCGGTCATGACAAGCGAGGTGCATTAAAATACATTGTTATAGCAGGATTGTGATATGGCGATGGTTCATGCCACCGGGTATATATAGCGATGGTTCATTCCGCTAATACTATGGCGATCGTTCATGCCGCCAGGTATATATAGCGATGGTCCATTCCGCTAATTCTATGGCGATGGTTCATGCCGCCGGATATATATAGCGATGTTTCATTCCGTTGATTCTATAACGAGGGTCTATGCCACTGATTCTACAGCAATGATTCATGCCACTGATTCTACGGCGAGGGTTCATGCAGCTGATTATATAGCAATGTTTCATGCCGCTGATTTTATAGCGAGGGCTCTGCCGCTGATTTTATAGCGATGGGTTATGACGCTATGTACGTAGCACGGATTGGTGATGGGTGTTGATTGCGTACCACTATTGGGCGATGAATACAGGTATGCCGCTCTTGTTAGCGATGAGTTATGGTATATTGCTATTTTGTTAGTGATATTGTGGATGTCATGTTTGACATGTACCATCACGAGTTGACGATGATATTGTGGATGTCATGTATTGACATGTACCGTCACGGGTTGACGATGTTATTGTGGATGTCATGTATTGACATGTACCGTCACGGGTTGACGATCTTATTGTGGATGTCATATCTTGACATGTACCGTCACAGGATGACGATGACATAGTGGATATTCTATGTGGATGCGTGCCATCGTTACGATGAAAAATACATTTAAGTATATGTATTTAGTCGTATGGTTGGAGAGCCGGTGGTGGGCACAAGGTGGTGTCTGCGTCACCGGTTGACGAGACCATTATGCCGAGCAGATTTGCTCGATGAATAAATGGATGCGCCGGACAGGTAAGCATACCGCAACACGTATTTGAGGTAAATATTTTACGAGTAGTGGTACCTTTGGGTATTGGGATGGCTATGGCCAAGTGACTGGTGGTAGGAGTAGTTATTGAGGAAACTACTTGCATATACCGATGTGACGTATGGTGGACATGGTCACACCCACACATGACGTTGTGGAATAAGTGATTGCGTTGTGGTTGAGCAAGGACACCGAGATGTCCGTTGTGCATTGGTGTTAGAGAAATATTGGGTGATGACCCACTACTCTAATGGATGATACGGTATGGTATATCGGGGTGAAACGTATGATACATTGGTAGGTTTGGTATAAACCTAAGGAGGTAGCGATCTGCTAACCAGGTATTGTTGCAATGTTATAGTGAGCTTGTTGTAGCCATTATACTGCTCGTTATAACCGAGTTTGGTGAATCGTATGATGATATTGAGGGTTTATGGTGGACTTGTGTAGTCACTATGTTGCATGAAGTTTGAGGCAGGGAATACCTCACGAGGACGTTTATACGTTAAATATTTTGAGGGACTTGTACTGGGACAGCTCAATTTTGTTGGGAGTACCAACGTGAGTGTCAACAAGTCATTGTTAGCTCTGGTTGAGAATCCTTGCATATGGAATGCAATGGGGGACACGATCGGAATTGTGGGATATAGTTAGTAGAGTGACAATACTATATTGATTGTACCACTTGGAGAGATTTGGAGCATACTGTCATGGAGATAGCTGGTGTTGATCGAGGGTTGATTGTGAATCAGCCATGGTAAGCATTACTGGTGTTGGACTGGGTAATGACTTTATATTTTCGGTGAGACGTATGAGGAGACGTCTCTGGGGAGATGCTCGAGAACGTGGAGTACTATGGTAGTAGTACAGAGCATCGTTAGATTGGGTATACGTCGTGTATACGGATTTCAATTTGGTATTAGTGGCAAGGATGCACTATTCTGAACCATATGTGTATTTATTGGTTCCGGGATACGTTTTGGTATAAATACATCCAGGTTTTCCTAACGGTGGTTCGAGGTTGGAGAGTTATGGGTTCATGACACTTTCCTTGTGAGGAAAGCAGTATTGACATACCTTTTTGGGAATCTTTGAGAGATTCGTTGAGTCGGTGCGCGTGGTGTTGATGTGAAGTTCACACCATTAGCCGTTGGTTCGTCAATCAATATTCTCCGCGGAGTGAGAATATCTGAGGATTGACAGTTGTTTTTGGGGCTTACGGCTATGATTAGAGATACCCAAGCCGAGTGCATTGAGTATGCATGTGGTGCTGGTGCTTAGGCATATGTAACTGTGTATGTATACGAATGCCAACATTTTGGTACTTGTCGAGCATCAGATTAGTATGATTGGATGGATGAGTCTCTGGTGAGAGATTATGGCACCTTGAGATTGTTAATCTCGATAGAACGATTTATTCTGGGGAATGATCGTGAGGTCGGATTGACTCCCTTTGATGAGGGATTATCGTATGATTGGGTCAAGGCAGTTCCTTACTGGGTAATTCGATAGCATCCCTGTCTTAGGATCGTTGATTCCTAGGGTAAACGAGGGATGGCCAATATTCGGATTCGTTAGGTGTCGTTGTTGACACGTGTGGTGAGAATGCAATCGATTTTCTTGCATGTTCTCTATGGAATTTGAGACCTTGTGGAGTCTCGATGGTGTGTTTGGACCAAGATATTACTTCTTGGAACACACGGATGTGGGCATCTTTAGAGAAGTGTTTTGTGTGAATCGGTGGCCGTGAGTTGCCCGATCCGAGTTGCTAGTGATGCAACTACTCCCTCGATGGAGATAGACTTGGAGTACGAAACCGAGCTAGTGTGAGTATACTGTGGTATACTGGTGGTTTCCTTTGTAGCGATGTGTGTTGTGCATCGTAGACCAAGTTCTATAGATATCTTGGAGGCGATATCTATATCAGAATCAAGGATGATTCGATCGATTAGCAGCTGAGGCCAACTGACTACTAGGTTAGCTCACATCGAGGTAAGTTGACATCTTTTTAAGATTGTGATGGTTTGGGAGGTTTACTCCATGGAGGATTTGATACGAGGTCGGTATCCTCGCGGTTGGTGTTTCGATCATGATGTATTCATGAATCAATGTTGAGGATCCGATTGGATTGTGTGGTCTCGATGATACGAGGAGTGCGCCTGCACAAATTTTGAGGACGAAATTTTACTAGTGAGGGATAATTGTGATGCCTATGGATTAATGGTGTTAATCCCGGACTGGTAATGATCCTTAATGGATTCTAATGGTGACAATATTGAATTATTTGCGGTGTTGGGACTCCCGAGGATTTTAAATCCGGTATTTGGGGTTGTTGGATCCAAGGGTTGAGATTGTATTCTCATCGTGGTGATAAACATTGGAATTGTGTTTTCGTGGGATCTGGGGTGTGGGGTGCTTTGAATTAGGGTTGGTAATGGAAATGTTGAGTGAGAGAAAATTATTGGACACATATGATTTTTAATGAGTCATGATGTATTTGTGGGGGACTCGAAATTTTGGAGCCTTGGTACTATATATACCAAGTGGACTCGGTGTCCAGTCATTGCACGAATTCTCTCCTCTCTCTCTCTCGCCCAAAAGCCCCATCCCTTTCCCCTCTTTTCGATGGAGGCTCGACTTGGGAGCCGGATTTCTCGAAGATAATTTGGTAATAAACTTCCCCTCTTCTTTATCTTCGATTTGATTGTAGTATTGTGGTATTTGGTTGTGTTTTGAGTTGGGATTGAGTTTATGGATTTTTGGAGATTTTTGGTTATTGTGTTTTGGGGAGGATTTGTAGTTCCTTGTTAAGAATTTATGGTGTATGGGGTGTGGGGATTGTTATTTTGGAATTTTTTACATGAAAAACGCCATTTTTGGTTGGAACAGGTCGAGGTGATCGACTAGGGCGGGGCGATCGATCCCTAGGGCGGGGCGATCGATCGCCGCGTCGTTTGTAAAAATTTTGAAGACGATGAACAATGAGGTGATCGACCACCTCAATTGAAGTGATTGATCGCCAAGGGGCAGAAGTTTTAACAAACAGTGACGCGACCGATCGCATGTAAGGAAGAGATCGATCGCCAGGAGGCAGGTTGAGTGGTATGGGGGATATGGACATTATATGGAATAATGTAAGAAATTTATTGTTGGTATATTATGCTATGGTAGCTGGCCGGTTAAGGGCACGGGGTCCTTACACATACAGTACATCATGTTTCTCATTCCCTGATTTTCCTGCAAAATCAGATTTCTTAGCACTTATTACATAAAGTGCAAATCATTTCCATCAATACCATTCTCATCGTTTTCCATACGATCCTGCAACCACATTGGTTATCAACAACACATATCGTTTATGACCTCGTGTCATATTATGCACATAACCAAAATAGTTGTGTCACACAACACTAACTATAATCATGCATAAACTATGTGCTACTCATTTCTATCAACACATCCCTATGCTCTCAACAACCCAAAAGAGCAAACCACTGCTCTGATACCACTAATGTAAGGCACTCGCTACCTTAACACGCTATTAGTGCGTTATTAGCATATAATGGTGCATACTCTAATCAATTAAAGAATTCTTGTACATGCCCCAATGACCTTAACATGCCATTTATAAAATGTTTGGCATTATTCCTCTGAATGTACAATTCTCAACACAGCTCAGCTAGCATAAGTATACACCTCATAACACACTAACATGGTCCCAATTCATTATGTAATTCTCTTTAACTAATTGCATGCAAACCATAAATGAAAAGAGAAACCTCAAAACCTTTATACAATCCACATACACATATCAGAATGCTCACATGCGAGCATTGAATGAATAATGGGTTTCTATTGTATAAACATACTACACAATACCGTCATTGGTACCTCAGCCCTGGGATCATTTAAAATCAACAGCTCGAACTCAACTCCAGAGCGAATGTTGTACCTGTTTTTCCTGTCCCAACAAAAACAGCCCCCACACGGGGTGGGCATACCAATAACAGCAATATCACAATTCATAATTTACAGAATATAAAGTTGTAAATTTAAAAGATACTCCCTGTATAGTATCGTCATCATATGGGATCCCCCATGCTGTTCCTATTCTCACAATAGCCAAAACCATCAAATTCCCAAAATCAATTAATCATTACATTGATTAACTATGCTCATGCTCAAACCATTAATTCCATAATCAATTATAACTAAATCATTACCGATGCTTGCTCAACCCTTAAGTATTCATCTTAAAATACACTTAAATGTTCTAAATTCATTTAGCAATTCCTTAATTAATTGCATGCAACCCATAATGAAAAGAGAAAGGCTCATGCCCTTTATACAACCCATATACACATATAATAGTGCTCACATGTGAGCATCAAATGAATGAATGTGTATTTAATGTATAAAGTACCCTACTCAAGACCGGCATTGGTAGTTCAGTCCTGGAAGCACCTCCAATCCATAGCTCGATCTCAACTCCGGAGCTACCGCTGTACCTGTTCCACCTGTCCCAACAGAGACAGATCCCACACGGGGTGAGCATACCAATACCACCAATCCAATAATCACAATATTACATTACATAATTTACAGAATGTCAAGCGATGAATTTAAAAGACACTCCCTGAATAGTGTCATCCTCGACGGAAGGGCGAGCATTCTAGACACTAGACTGGTTGGGAGCTGTTCCCGCTTCCCTGATGAGTACGAGATCCCTTGTGCTGTTCCTGTTCTCAAAATAACTGAAACCATCAAATTCCTAAAAGCCAGTTAATCATGACATTGATTAACTCATCTGTTCCCCAATAACAATACCATAATCAATAAACCAAATCATTTAAACAATGATTTTGATAAGTGTGATTTTTACACTTATTTCACAATGATTTTATAGTGGTTTTTGTAGTGATTCCTGGAAAAAATTAAGTGTTTTGGTATATATATGTATATTTCAGGAATCTAGGTCCAAATGCATAAAAGTGGAGGAAATAAGCTATAAATGATGAAAAAGGACCAAACCGAGAAAACACGAAAAAGAAGGGAAGAAATTGCAAATTGTTGAATTTCAGTCAGACGATAGATCGCCCGGGTGAAGAGTTCGAAAAATAAAAAATCAGAATTGAAAGTTTGGTTCCCGCATTTTCAGATTATTTAATGCACAACCGGATATTATCGAGCAAGGAAGATTATATTTTATTGGACATTCAAATCAATACTATATTATTTTTATAATATAATATATAAGGATCAAGAGAGAAAAGAATATAATAGATAAATCTTATCAGCATATTAGAAGGGAATTTTCATTGACCAGAAAAAGGGGGGACTTCACACGTAACTTGGGGAGGTGAGCAACAATAGACGTACGTGACTTGGTGGAAGACTTATAAAGAGCTGATTTACGTGAAATAGAAGGGAGGTGAGCAAGAGTCACTGGAGACAGAAGATAAAAAAACAGACGAGGATATACACGGACGATCTTCTTCGCACGTCAATTTTTTTCTCGACTAAATCTGGGAACGTACAAAAATTCAGAGATGAGAATAAGAGGAATTCCAGACTTTGATTCTTCAACATGCACAGAGCACTTCACGACGGGAATTGACGTAAATTATGGACGGGAATTCACGTGAAGAAAGTGACGTGAGAACAGGAGATTGGAGAGAGCAGATTCACGCACGATATCAGATAGGAACAAAAAGAATTCTTCACATAGAATACTGAGTGGAAGCAACGTATTCAAAAAAGATATTTACGTGAGTAAGTGGTGGGAGAACAGAGGAAAAGAGACGATACGTACGAGAATTCACGAAAGAGAGGAGCAAGAATATTTGGTGAAAGGAGTTACGTGAGACGTAGCAGCAAAGATATTGAGGGAAGAGAGTGACACGGCAGCAACGAGTTGGAGATCACTCACGTACATCACAAAGAAACACAGCGAGAGACGGAGTTACGGATCGACGACGCGAATCAACATCGCTAGTTTATGTGTATTTCTAAACTTTGTTTGTTTCTATTTAATTCTTTATGCTTTTGATGTTGAAAAACACAATTTTGCATTTGATTTTGAATATGTTTCTAGGCTAAGTTTGTCAAGACTTAGGGGATCCCATGTTTTGAACCCATGATTTAATTTTAATGTTTTGATTGACTCTTATATATGTAAGTGCATAGATCATTGTTATTCATGCTTTTAAGGTTTGGCCATCCTTGAATGATAGTAAATTATAATTGAGATCGAGAGATAAAATTGTGATTCGATATAGTGATTTATGCCATGGATTTCAGGCTGATATCGAGAGATGAAGTCAAATACACGTGTGATAGCTATAGATATCTAGTAATCGAAAGCTAGAAGTTTTCACGGATCTTAATACAATATTGTGTTGTTAAATAAGTACACAACAGTGACTTACTGCAATTTGATATTAGGTTTAATATAACTCGAGAGAGTATATTAGATAAATTTGGAAAACTCGTCACCTTAGATTGTTTGAATTCGATTATTAACTAATATGTGGATTGTGGGGGATTGCATAAGTGAATCGAAAACCTTGATAATTGTTTCTTTTGATTATTAATCTTATTCACCATTGATTGTTTGGGTTACATATTGAGTTAATTTGTCACATTAGTTAATTAATCACAACAATTTTTCGTAGGCTTAATACAGTTAAACTAGTGGAGTTTGGTACTTATTTCCTAGTCCTCGTAGGTTCGACACTCGTACTTATAATATCATTATACTTAAATTGACATCGTGCACTGCGGTAGAGAATCGCTACACTGAAAAATACTGTCTAAAATAATAGCGATCAAGTTTTTGGCGCCGTTGCCGGGAACTAGTTTTAATAATATCAAACAAAATTAGTTGACTGTAGTTTAGTCATTCATTTTTCTTATTTTTTTCAATTTTTTTTCCATTTTGTATACTATTCTACTGTTTGTGTTCAATTTGGTTGATTGTTACAGGTTGTTATCTCTTAGTGCATGCTAAGGAGTAGCAACCCTACACTTGAGCCCTTTGATCCTGTGATGCTCGGGAATTATTGGTATTAATCCCGGTGTGGTAATAATCCTTAAGGGATTTTAATTGTGGCAATTGTGTATTAATTGGGGTTTTGGGACTCCCGGGGATTTTAAATACGATTTTTGGAGTCGTTGGATCCAATGGATGAGATTGTATTCTCATCGTGGTGATAACCTTGGAATTTGGTTCTTGGTGGAACCTGGGGTCCGGAGTACTTTGTACTGGGGCTGGTAATGGAAATTGAGGTTAGAGAGATTATTTTTGAAAACAGATGATTTTTAATGAATCATGATGTATTTGTGGAGGAGTCGGTATTTTGGAGCTTTGGAGCTATATGTACCAAATAGATTCGGTATTCCGTCATTATACGGAATCATTTCCCTCTCTCCTCTCCCTCACGCCTCTTTCCCTCACCCCAAACCCTTCCCTTCTTTTCCTCTTGGGAACAAATCGACGGGGACTCTTCTTGGGAGCCCGATTTCTTGAAGAAAGGCTGGTAATCTTCTTCTCCTCACCTTTAGCTTCGAATTGATTATAGTTTTTTGCTAAATGGTTGAGTTTTGGGTTTTGGGTGATTTTGTAAAATCTTGAAATCTTATGGGTTTTGTTTTAAAATGGATTATAACCCTTGTTGAGTGTACTAGGGTGTTTGTATGTGGCTATTTTTTGAGTTGGAGGGAGTTTGGGTATGTTTTGTCGAGGTTTTGAAGCTTTTGTAAATGGTGTTTTTCGGGTTCGCGCAGCGACCGATCGATCGGGAGCTTGGACCGATCGATCGGTGCAAGTGCGTGGCGTTGGGTGATTATTTTTGTATTTACCGATCGATCGGTATGAGCGACCGATCGATCGGTGGGTGGCTAGCGATCGATCGGTAGCTTGGACCGATCGATATGTGCAAAGCCGTAGCTTAAATCGATTTTATGAACAGTTACCGATCGATCGGTAATGTTGACCGATCGATCAGTAGTGCGATTGTGTAAAATGGTATTTTGGGTCCTCCCTCGGGTTTTGGGGAGCGATTATCGACCATTTACTATTTAATCATCATGTTGGGATGATTGGGGTCGGATTTCATGCTTGTGCATATGAATTTGGGATTACTCATTGATTATGAGTTATTGATTTGTGTTTAGCACATTCTTCTTCGGACCTTGGGACTGAGGCAGTGTTTGAACTTGAACTTTAGAATTATAAGGTACGTATGACGTACGAGCATAGCCCTTTAATATAATTGCAATTGTTGAGTGCTTGGTACACTGTATTGCAATGAATGTGTATGGGAATGCATGATATATGGTTTTAGCAATAAACGGATATTGACATGCATGGTTTATCGTATTTGCTACAAATGTATATATATGCATTGGGATTTATATGGTGCCGCTTTTGAGCGAGCAATGATTGAGATGTTGTCGCCTTTGAGCGAACATCGGTTATGACACCACTGCTGTTGAGCATGCGTGAGAATGAAATGCCGCTATTGTAGAGCGAGCAACGTAATAGAACTATGGGATCATAAGTGAGATATTTGGAATATCTGTAATCATTATTTACCGATTTGGTATTATTGATTATGATATCGGTATATAGCAAATGGATTTGTTAATCAATGTAATGATTAACTGGCATTTGGGAATTTGATGGTTTCAGTTGTTTTGAGAACAGGGACAGTACAGGGAATCCCGGATGAGGATGATACCATCCAGGGAGCATATTTTGTATTTCATAGCATTTACATTGTTGTAAATTATGAATTGTATTATTGTGATTATTGGATTTGGGATATTGGTATGCTCACCCCGTGTGGGGGCTGTCTCTGTTGGGGCAGGTGATTAGGTACATCGATGGCTTTGGAGATGAGCTCGAGCTATGGATTGGAGGTGCTACCAGGGATCGAAATACCAGTGACGGTATTGAGCACCTTATTTTATACATTTGATACACACATACCTATTTGATGCTCGTATGTGAGCACTATTCTTTTTCAAGTTAACTGTAAACTGTTAAGTATTACAGTTGCTTCTCAATATCAGGCAAGTCAGCAGACACTTTTTGTAGTGCGGAAGACGTCTGCTTAACTTGAGAGAAATAAAACTGAGGTAAATAAGCAATAAACAAATGACACAAGGATTGTTTCTGGAAGTTCGAAGCACAACACTTCTACGTCTCCCCTTCTTCCTTTGCAGGAAGGATTCACTAGAAGACTCGGTTTACACTTTACAGTATACAACCTTCTTAGGCACTCACACACTTGGCCTAAACTCCTAGCAATCACAACTACTTGATTTGGATACAAAAGGTTCTATGACACTCTTTACAGAATACACGTTTAGCTTTGAGTGTTCTTGATCAGCAGACTTCAGTTGGAATAATCTATCACAGATTCAGTTGCACTGTTTGCCTGCTCTTTGTGAACTTTTGGAATATCAATAAGTTGATTTTCTTGTTTGCTTTGAAGTGTTTCTCTTTGATTGAAAATTGCTCAGCACCTCTTCATTCTTTGCTTGGACGTATTTATAGTTTGGTTGTCCAACGGTAGCTTTTCTGAATATGGAAGAGATTAGCTTTCCAAATTCATATTGTCTTCTTTCCTATTTTGTTAAGCAACGACTCTTTTAACTCTGACGGTAATGGTGGCGGCGATATAGCAGGGTGCGCCGCTCTGTTGTACCTTTGTCGGAGAATGTTGTACTTATTTTGTCTCGTTGCTTAGTTCTCTTACTGGAAGTTTAGACTTCTGCTGGTTTTCATTGTTCAACTGGTCGTTCATCCTTTTATGACCAGTTGATGTCTTTGATCAGTGTGACACTATCCGGTTGATGATTGTTCAGTAGATGTCCATCCAGTTGATGTCTTGTCCGGTTGATGTCTGTATCCAGTTGATGTCTTGTCCGGTTGATGTCTGTCCGGTTGGTGGTCATCCAGTTGATGTCTGTCCGGTTGGTGGTCATCCAGTTGATGTCTGTCCGGTTGATGTCTATCCAGTTGGTCTTTATCACCCGGTTGGAGTCTTCATCCGGTAGGAGTCTTTATCATCCGGTAGGTGTTCATCCAGTTGGTCTTTATCACCCTGTAAGACTTCAACATCCGGTAGGTGTTCATCCAGTTGGTCTTTATCACCCGGTAAGACTTCAACATCCGGTAGGTGTTCATCCAGTTGGTCTTTATCACCCGGTAAGACTTCAACATCCGGTAGGTGTTTGTAATCACCAAAACTTAGAAATCGTTTCCCAACAATTTCCCCCTTTTTGGTGATGACAAAACTAAGCAATCACGATTTCATACTCGAATATTTAAGTTGTGAATCCTGAAGATACTTGAATACATAATGGAAAAGAAATTTTCATTTGTTATAAATATAAGCAGATTACAAGTTGTAATCAAACTGGACAATTGAGAGAGATTCATCTTTATTTAAGATGAATTCTGATAACTGGATAAAACCTAAGACGAATCTATTTTTACAAACTATAGCTGATACATGACAAATTTTTAAACAAACAATGTAGACCGGAGAGCTTCGATCCACCTAGTTGCGGAGAGGAAGAGATCGATCCACCTTGTTTCAGAGAGGAAGTCGGGAAGAGTCCAAATGTATATACATCAGGCCTCCATGGTTTATGGATTCACCTAATGAAAATACTCTATCTCTGTTGAGAATACTCTATCTCTGTCTTCCCCCTTTTTGTCATCAGCACCCAGATAACTCCTGATTGCAGTTCCTGACTGATGATGAGCATCATAGTAGGATCCAAACGCTGAAGCTTACCGGAGCTGGGTTAGATAAGTAATCAACCCATGAGGGGTTGATTTAGATAAGTAATAAACCCATGAAATTGAACAATTTCGAAAGGAAACCAAGGAATTTTCAATGAATTGAAAATAATCATGATGAGTGAATGTGTGTTATGAAAACAAACATGAGTCTCTATTTATAGAAGAAATTCGTTTAGTGTGAACACATTAATGTCGTTACGATAAATACGAAGAAAAGTCAACTAAAAACAGTAAATAGATAAGAGTAATTAATAAGGGATCAGAGAATGATACTATTTTCTCCCTAACCAATGTTGGGAATAGTCGCGCTTTTCGGTAGACGGTTGGCGCGGACTTCGAGATCTTTGCTGAGAAGAGGATCTGGACTGATGGGATACTCCAGCTGCAGTAGATGAACGATTTGCTGGACTCGGATCTCGCTGGGACGGAGGAGCAGTTCTGCTGGGCTCAGGCAGTCTTCGGATTATTTGTGGAGCAGCAGGCAGGCTGTTGCATATATCTTGAATTTGGGAAGCGAATGATGCCTGCATGGTTGCCAATTGATCGGTCAAGACTTTCTTGGCGTCTTCAATCTTATCTCCAAGAGCCATGGATGTGGCAGCATGAAGTGATTCATTATGTTGAGTGATCTGAAGACGAGCCTGGCCGATTTGAGAAAATGCGTCCGCAACTGCATTCTCAGCAAAAGTTTGAAGTCTGGTGACAGTAGTTGCTAGACTATTTAAGTCCCTGTAGACTTGCTGGAACTGAGAGTCCGCGTGCTGCTGATGGGTGCCAAGAATAAGAGTCGTAGTGCGCTCTTCCTGCTTGAGTTTATTAACATCGCTGGCTAGTGCTGAAATTGCAGTGGATAGATTTGCTAGCTGTGCAGCAATGTTTGGTGGCTCGTCCAGAGGGATTGAAGTTTGAAAGTCAAAGAAATCTTCTGAAAGTTCTTGAGCCATTGACGGATCCGCAGCAATTATTCTAGGGTCAGCAGTAGAAGCAAGAACACCGGGATGAGCATCGACAACTGCAGTGGATAGTAAAGTAGTGGCTTCAACAAGTGGGGCAGCTGTCGAGTCTGAGACAGTAACAGCCATAGTAGCAGTGTCTTCAATAAGTGGGGCAGCTGTTGAGTCTGGAGCAGGTACATCCATATCAGCAGGGGTTTGGACAACCGCAGCAACAGACTACTGGGTGTGATCATTTGAATGTGAGGACTCACTGGGTTCATGGTTGCCAGAGGAGATGGTAACTTGATGAACCACAGTCTGAATTACTGTGTCCACATTTTCGTGATCAACAACGATCGTTTGGGTAGGTTGATCATTATAAGAGCTGGGAGCAGAGGAGACGATGTGAGCAGTTGGAGAGGAGAGTTCTTTAGCAGGAGAGGTTGCCTCCAAGGCAGTTGACGCTGTCTCCGCTCCAGTGGGAGTTGTGTCCAGGTCAGTCGAAGTGATCTCCACATTGGTAGTAGCAATCTCCAGATCAGTAGTGGCTATCTGTAAATCAGGCTGATCGGGACTTGCAGTATTGACAGCAGTAGAGCATGAGTGAATACCAGTTGATATGCGAATATCATGAAGAGCTAGCTCGGCCATTTCCAGTTTTGGTCCAAGAGCATTTAGAACTGCTCTATCATGATTCGCAGTGCCTGAATCACCGTTGAAATGCTGAAGACGGGTGTCAACAAGGGCTTGAAGTTCGTCCACATAGTTCATCAGACGGAATACATCCCTCAGCTTCAGGCTCTTCTCAGGGTCTGTGATTTGAAGATAAGCCAAAATTTGGTTTTCATCTTCCCTTGCCTGATCCAGAATAGGATCGAAATCATTAAATCGGACTTTCACTCGAGCCTTCACCCATCAATCAAAAATGTCTAGCCGTGGCTGCAGATTGGCTTCAACAGTATCCATGACCATTTGTATTTCAAAGGCAACAGGAGTGGATACTGGAGCCATAAGAGTTTTGCCTTTACCAGCAGTGGTGGTCTTATGATGACAGTAAGGACACAAGGACTTGGGTGTCCTAAAACTGATAGAGCCTGGTGCTTGCTGAGAGCTCACCATAGCAGAAGGATTGTCAGCGGGAGCCACTGAGGTAGCAAGGACCATGGCCAATGAAGCAGTTGGTTCCTCAGGTGGAGGATTTTTAGGGCTGGGTTCTCTATCAGGGATATCTTCTGTAGGACCTGCGGAGGAGATGGTATCATAAGCTGCAATGACTTTGTGTCGGAGAGCTGGTATAATACCCCCGAAATGTGATATGATTATGTTCTACGATGATAAATTATGATGTGTTTAAGGGTTGTGGTGTATTTAAATTGGGGGCCACGATTTATGTTATGATGATATGATGTGGGGAGCATGATGGGTATTTTAAGGGATGTATTAATTAAATGAAGTTAGAAAATATCGAGTGAGGATATTTTAATACATCGTACTAAATACCGGGACACAATTAAACACCACCCCCCACCCACTCGGTCACCACCCTCCCCCAATTGCACCCTACACCCCCACTTGTCAAAGCCCATGCCTCCCACTTGGTCATGCCCATGCTTCCACTTTGCAGCCAAATCATCTCCTTCTCTCCTCCTCTCTTTCTCTCCTAAAATCGTGCCTGTAAGCTGCTGGGGAAGGGAAGAAAAGCTTGGTAAGAAGGTGTTCAAATCCTTGCAAAAAAGAGGAGCAAAAGAGAGGGGTAAGTGGGTACCCTGTTTTTCTGGGTTTGTGTTTGGGCTTGGGTTTGGTGGGTTGATTTTAAAGCATGTTAAGTATAGGTTTGGGTGAAACCTTGGTATGGGTGCTTACATGAAAGTACTTTGTAGCTTTTAGCATGTTTGTTCGAGCATGTTACATGTTTTATGTGATAGATTTCTAGTTATGAAACTATATGCTCGAAAATCTGGGCAAAAAGATACATGCTCTGTTTCTGTAAAAGTTGTTTAAGGATGAAGTTTATGATGATGTTATGATGCATGTTGGCTTAGGTTTTGTTAAACCTTTGATTTAAGTGCTTTCATGGATGTTTTATGAAGTTCTTCACATGTTAGTTTCAGCAAGAAAGATGTGTTATGAAGTAGAAAAGATGGTGTGAATAGAGGTGCTCAAAAATCTAGGGAAATCCCGATTTTTTCAGAGCTCTCGATCGATCGAGATTTGGTCCCGATCGATCGAGCGAGACAGAAGGTCTAAGCATGTTTTCAAAATTTTGGTGCCGATCGATCGAAGGATTTCTCGATCGATCGGTGAAGCTCCTCGATCGATCGGTAAAATGTTCGATCGATCGAGCGAGGCAGGAAGCTAAGGCACTTTTTGTGCACAGTGTCTCGATCGATCGAGACATAGGGCCGATCGATCGAGAGTGGCAGAAAGTTGAAAAATATGATGATGTTTTATTTTGTTAAGTTCATGATGTAAGATGGTTTTGAGGCATCTAATATGGTATTATGTGGTCTTGTAGAACCATCCCAGGTACCAGCACCATCAAGGAGATAAAGTCTGTTGACTCCTCCTCCTTTTGAAAAGGTACGTAAGAAGCATACGGGCATCGGACGGTAACACACATCTCTATACTACAACTATGCTTTTATTGCATGAGTATTCACGATGAAATGACGATGTTTATATGATGTTTACACGATGATGTTTATATGATGTTTATTGCTTATACGATGCTTATATGGTGACATTAATGTGATGTATTGTGGTAAGATGCCACGGGGTAAGATGCCCCACATGGTAAGAGGCCATGCGACGTATTGTGGTAAGATGCCACGGGGTAAGACGCCCCATATGGTAAGAGGCCATACAATGATGTTGTGGTAAGATGCCACGGGGGTAAGATGCCCCATATGCATGATTCTAAATCAGGGACAACAATAAGAAGTGAATGTATAACCAGCATATTACTTAACCAATGTTTCATGCATTTACTATGATGTTTATAATGTTAAGTAAGATTATATATGCTCATGATGTGTTGTCCCTGTAGGTACACTTTTGGACGAAAGGACTAAGGGTCGGGTTGAGGCAGTGAGCTACTAGGGACACAGGAATGCATAGGATTCAAGTTATGATTAGTATCTACTCTAGGAGTAGTGTAAATCTAAATGACATTCTTTTGGAATGTAATGAATTATTTTTGAAGTTTTGTATTTTGGCCTGTAATCCTGTTAGCTCGTGTAACAACCAAAACCTTAAGATGTTATCTTAATGCATGATTAGTCCTTCTTATGTCTTTTAATCACTGTTAAGGTGGGAAGACCCCACATTAGTGGTATCAGAGCAGTGGTTAGATAACTCGGGAATGAGTGAAGGGTAGCCTTAGCAATAAGTTGGCTTTTGAACATGTTTTATATGTATGTTGCATATGAAGTTTCTATGTTATGCTAACATGTTTAATTATCTAACGATGTGCTTTATGAACTGCTTTTGGTGTTGTTATTAACCCTTGTGTTGCAGCATGGCAGCAAATATAGAAGTGGGTGACGCCGTTAGTGTAAATGCAAGTGCTGGGCGTACGAACCCATTGCCACCACCAGCTTTGGGAGAGGAACCCTCTGAACAGCAGTTGCTACCTGGGGAATTGAGCTTGGCTCAGTTTATGATGTATCGACCTCCGATGTTCGAGGGAACTGAATCAGGAGAGAAAGCTGAGGAATGGTTAGAGAGGATCGAACAGATATTTGTGGCAGCGCCTTGTGCAAAGACGGCCTGGATCCGATTAGCAGAATTTCAGCTGTCCAAGAAGGCATTGATGTGGTGGAAAACCACAGTGATTGAGCAAGAGGCTCAGGGACAAGAGGTGAATTGGAAGATGTTCCGAACGCGATTTCTGAATCGCTATTTCTCAGCCGCTGCAAGACAGGCCAAGGAGGATGAGTTTACCAGTTTAAGACAAGGTACCATGCCTGTATCTGACTATGCTTTGCATTACTGTTCCTTACTACGATATGTGCCACACATTGCTGCAAGCACTCAAGCGAAGATGTGGAATTTCATGAAGGGCTTGAGGCCTGAACTGTATGACAGGGTGATCACTTATGGCCCTGCTTGTTTTGATGATGCACTCTCACGAGCTGAGCTAGCTGAACTGGGAGTCGGTGCATATCCTGATGCTGTGCCACCTCCGGCACCCCCTCAGAGATCCACTTCTGACAATTTGAAGCCCAGAGGTGATCAGTTTAAGCCTAGGGGGAACACTTCGGCATCGAGATTCAGTGGCAAGAGGCCCGAGAACCGATGGAAAGGGAAAGGTAGGAATGATGCTCCATCTGGGAGAGGACAGTCTCAGGGAGACAGATCTGGTAGAGTTCAGTGCACTCTTTGTGGACAACCACATTTGGCAAAGGACTACGTAGGATGCTATGTCTGTGGCGACAGAGGCCACTTTGCTCGGCAGTGTCCCAACAGGGGAAGACAGCAGAACTCTACGGGGAGGCCTGCGGACAGAACGACACAACACCGGCCACCTTTTGTGCCAAGACAGTATGGAGGTCAGCCCGCGGGGCCACCTCAGGGACAGGTGTATGCTTTGACGAGGGAGCAGGCTACGGCGGCCCCGGAGGAAGTTATAGCGGGTACGTGTCTTTTATTTACGCACCCTGCTCTTATATTGATAGACACAGGTGCGTCACACTCCTTTGTGTCGACGAGTTTTGTTGAAAGGCACCACATATGCACTTCTCCGTCCCCCATGCCTCTTATGGTCTCGACCCCCGCTGGAAGAAGTTTGACTACGGATCGGATTGTTTATGATGGCCTCATTTATTTTGAGGATAATGAGTTAAGATCAAATTTGATTGTGTTGGGAATGACAGACTTCGATTGCATTGTGGGCATCGATGTTCTGAACAAGTATCAGGCAGTGGTAAACTGCAGGCAAAGGACTGTCCGATTTAGATCTGTATTGGGAGTCCAATGGACATTTTATGGGGATGGTTCCCGTCCGAAGATTCCGTTAATATCTGCTGTCAAGATGGCGCAGTTATTGGAACGAGGTCATGCAGGATATCTTATCTATGCTGTGGATATGACGGAAAAGAGGAAGGAATTAAAGGTTGAGGATGTGCCCGTAGTGGCGAAGTTTCCTGATGTCTTTCCGGAGGAGATTCCCGGATTCCCACCGACGAGAGAGGTCGAGTTTGGGATTGAGTTGCTACCAGGGACGTCTGCAATTTCTCGTGCCCCGTATAGGATGGCACCAGCAGAGTTAAGGGAGTTAAAGATACAGTTGCAGGAACTCCTTGATAAGGGCTACATACGCCCTAGCGTATCGCCATGGGGTGCGCCTGTCTTATTTGTTAAGAAGAAAGATGGATCGATGCGTCTATGCATTGACTACAGGCAGTTGAACAAAGCTACAATAAAGAACAAGTATCCACTTCCGAGGATCGATGACTTGTTCGATCAGTTGCAGGGTACGAGGCTCTACAGTAAGATCGATCTGAGGTCGGGGTACCATCAGATTCGATTAAGAGAAGATGATGTTCAGAAGACGGCTTTCAGGACTAGATATGGGCACTATGAATTCCTGGTCATGCCTTTTGTGGTGACGAATGCCCCAGCTGTCTTCATGAGTTTGATGAACGGGGTGTTCCAGCCGTATTTGGATCAGTTCGTCATAGTCTTCATTGACGACATACTTATCTACTCTCGGACGGAAGAAGAGCACGTAAGACACTTGAGGATAGTGCTTCAGATCCTTAGGGATCATCAGCTGTATGCGAAGCTTAGTAAGTGCGAGTTCTGGTTGGACAGCGTGGTATTTTTAGGCCATGTCATATCTAGCCACGGGATATCTGTGGATCCAAGGAAGATTGAAGCTGTGATGGAGTGGGCTGCACCCACTTCTGTACCTGAGATAAGGAGTTTTCTTGGTTTGGCAGGATATTACCGACGTTTCTTCGAGGGTTTTTCGAAGATTGCCAAACCCCTGACGCAGCTGACTCAGAAAGGAGTCCCCTTCTTTTGGTCCGAAGCTTGTGAGGAAAGCTTCCAAGAGCTGAAGCGTCGTTTGACTACAGCGCCTGTGCTGGTGATTCCGTCTGAGGATAAGAGGTTCGCCTTGTATACGGATGCGTCATTACAGGGCTTGGGCTGTGTGTTGATGCAAGATAAGCATGTGGTGGCTTATGCATCGAGGCAGCTAAAGCCACACGAGGCTAAGTATCCAGTGCATGATTTGGAATTGGTGGCCATCATATTCGCCTTAAAGATCTGGAGGCATTACTTGTATGGCACGTCTTTCACTATTTATACGGACCATAAGAGCCTGAAGTTCTTATTCACTCAGGCAGAGTTGAATATGAGGCAAAGAAGGTGGATGGATCTGCTCAAAGACTATGATTGTGAAATTGAGTACCATCCAGGTAAAGCGAACCTGATAGCAGATGCCTTAAGTCGGAAGGTGAAGAGTACTGCGGAGGATGTTATGTGTTTGTCGGCCTTGATGACGTCTTATTGCCAACTGGGCTATGATTTCGATGTAGACACGTCGCCTGTGCGAGTGTCGACCCTATTGGCGGAGCCAGACATATTTGAGGCGATCAGGAAGGCCCAGAAGTCGGATAGTGAGGTTCAGAGGTGGACATCATTGGTACTTCAAGGCCAACCATCCAAGTTTAGAGTGGCTGAGGATGATTCCTTGAGACTGGGCAACCGATGGGTAGTCCCAGATACACCAGAACTGCGTAGAGGAATATTGGAGCGAGCTCACAGTAGTCGATTCAGTATCCACCCAGGGGGAAAGAAGATGTACAAAGATCTATGCGATCAATTCTGGTGGAGACGCATGAAGCGTGAGGTAATCGTTTTCGTTAAAAGATGTTTGATCTGCCAACAGGTAAAGGCAGAGAGGCAGAGGCCTGGTGGTGAGCTGAAGAGCTTAGAGGTGCCTGAATGGAAGTGGGAGCATATATCTATGGACTTTGTGACTCACTTACCTAGGACGGCCTCAGGATTTGATGCGATCTGGGTGATCGTGGATAGGCTGACGAAGACGGCTCATTTCATCCCTTACAGTATGTCATATACATACTTGAAGATGGCCCAGATGTATATACGGGATGTGGTGAGGTTGCATGGTATTCCAGTCTCGATAGTGTCTGACAGGGACCCGAGGTTCACTTCACATTTCTGGGAGGGTCTCCAGACAGCTTTGGGCACAGAGGTGAGACTGAGTACGGCCTATCACCCTCAGACAGACGGCCAAACAGAGCGTACCATTCAGACGCTCGAGGACATGTTGAGGGCGTGAGTTTTGGAGTTTGATACTCCATGGCAGGATTCAGTGCCGCTGGTGGAGTTCTCCTATAATAACAGTTATCAGGCGAGCATTCAAATGGCCCCTTTTGAAGCTCTGTATGGACGACGATGTAGATCACCACTGTATTGGGAGGACTTGACCAGCAAAGCGGTCGGAGGACCGGATATGATCAGGGATATGGAAGGTAAGATAAAGTTGATACGCCTGAAGATGAAAGCGGCCCAGGATAGGCAAGCGGCCTATGCCAATAAGCGGCGACGACCGCTAGAATTCCAGTTAGGAGACAGGGTCTTCTTAAAGATCTCGCCCTTCAGGGGCGTGGTCCGTTTTGGGATGCGGGGAAAGTTATCTCCGAGGTATGTTGGGCCATATGAAGTTTTACAGCGTATCGGTACTTTGGCATATCGTTTGGCTCTACCGCCATCCTTGTCTGGCATACACGATGTTTTCCATGTCTCTATGTTGAGGAAGTATGAGCCAGACCCGTCCCATGTCTTACAGCCTACTGAAGTACAGTTAGATTCAGATGTGTCCTACGTTGAACGACCGATCAGAATTCTGGATCGAGAGGATCGCAGACTACGAAGTAAAGTTATACCGATGGTCAAAGTTCAGTGGGATCGTCGGGGCGTCGAGGAGGCTACGTGGGAGACGGAACGGCATATGGTGCAGCACTATCCGGAACTATTCTCTGGTATGTTTTTTATGTTTAGTTTCGATATGATGATGCATGTGGATTTCGAGGACGAAATCTTATCAGTAGGGGAGTAATATAATACCCCCGAAATGTGATATGATTATGTTCTACGATGATAAATTATGATGTGTTTAAGGGTTGTGGTGTATTTAAATTGGGGGCCACGATTTATGTTATGATGATATGATGTGGGGAGCATGATGGGTATTTTAAGGGATATATTAATTAAATGAAGTTAGAAAATATCGAGTGAGGATATTTTAATACATCGTACTAAATACCGGGACATAATTAAACACCACCCCCCACCCACTCGGTCACCACCCTCCCCCAATTGCACCCTACACCCCCACTTGTCAAAGCCCATGCCTCCCACTTGGTCATGCCCATGCTTCCACTTTGCAGCCAAATCATCTCCTTCTCTCCTCCTCTCTTTCTCTCCCAAAATCGTGCCTGTAAGCTGCTGGGGAAGGGAAGAAAAGCTTGGTAAGAAGGTGTTCAAATCCTTGCAAAAAAGAGGAGCAAAAGAGAGGGGTAAGTGGGTACCCTATTTTTCTGGGTTTGTGTTTGGGCTTGGGTTTGGTGGGTTGATTTTAAAGCATGTTAAGTATAGGTTTGGGTGAAACCTTGGTATGGGTGCTTACATGAAAGTACTTTGTAGCTTTTAGCATGTTTGTTCGAGCATGTTACATGTTTTATGTGATAGATTTCTAGTTATGAAACTATATGCTCGAAAATCTGGGCAAAAAGATACATGCTCTGTTTCTGTAAAAGTTGTTTAAGGATGAAGTTTATGATGATGTTATGATGCATGTTGGCTTAGGTTTTGTTAAACCTTTGATTTAAGTGCTTTCATGGATGTTTTATGAAGTTCTTCACATGTTAGTTTCAGCAAGAAAGATGTGTTATGAAGTAGAAAAGATGGTGTGAATAGAGGTGCTCAAAAATCTGGGGAAATCCCGATTTTTTCAGAGCTCTCGATCGATCGAGATTTGGTCCCGATCGATCGAGCGAGACAGAAGGTCTAAGCATGTTTTCAAAATTTTGGTGCCGATCGATCGAAGGATTTCTCGATCGATCGGTGAAGCTCCTCGATCGATCGGTAAAATGTTCGATCGATCGAGCGAGGCAGGAAGCTAAGGCACTTTTTGTGCACAGTGTCTCGATCGATCGAGACAAAGGGCCGATCGATCGAGAGAGGCAGAAAGTTGAAAAATATGATGATGTTTTATTTTGTTAAGTTCATGATGTAAGATGGTTTTGAGGCATCTAATATGGTATTATGTGATCTTGTAGAACCATCCCAGGTACCAGCACCATCAAGGAGATAAAGTCTGTTGACTCCTCCTCCTTTTGAAAAGGTACGTAAGAAGCGTACGGGCATCGGACGGTAACACACATCTCTATACTACAACTATGCTTTTATTGCATGAGTATTCACGATGAAATGACGATGTTTATACGATGTTTACACGATGATGTTTATATGATGTTTATTGCTTATACGATGCTTATATGGTGACATTTATGTGATGTATTGTGGTAAGATGCCACGGGGTAAGATGCCCCACATGGTAAGAGGCCATGCGACGTATTGTGGTAAGATGCCACGGGGTAAGACGCCCCATATGGTAAGAGGCCATACGATGATGTTGTGGTAAGATGCCACGGGGGTAAGATGCCCCATATGCATGATTCTAAATCAGGGACAACAATAAGAAGTGAATGTATAACCAGCATATTACTTAACCAATGTTTCATGCATTTACTATGATGTTTATAAGGTTAAGTAAGATTATATATGCTCATGATGTGTTGTCCCTGTAGGTACACTTTTGGACGAAAGGACTAAGGGTCGGGTTGAGGCAGTGAGCTACTAGGGACACAGGAATGCATAGGATTCAAGTATGATTAGTATCTACTCTACGAGTAGTGTAAATCTAAATGACATTCTTTGGAATGTAATGAATTATTTTTGAAGTTTTGTATTTTGGCCTGTAATCCTGTTAGCTCGTGTAACAACCAAAACCTTAAGATGTTATCTTAATGCATGATTAGTCCTTCTTATGTCTTTTAATCACTGTTAAGGTGGGAAGACCCCACAGCTGGAGGAGCAGCTTTTCTTGTTCTGAGCTTCTTAGGGGGGGAGGAGGAGGAGAAGATTCAGCGAATTCCGATATGGTTTGTTCAGAGTCACTAATAACCTGAGTCGATCGGCGCTTCGTCACCCCAACTTCTCTGCCACTTCGCTGTCTGTGAAGCTGAAGATACTTTGCAGTGATAAGTCTCCCTGGATGGAGTTTTGTGAGAGCCCCTGTCTTAATGTTTTTGCTGTCAAAAAGGCTGCTTAGTGGTAGGGCGAAGCCTGATTGACCTTTGCCAGAAACTACGAGACCAGTCAGAATTTGAAATAGGACAACTGACCAGTTTATCTCCAAGCCTTTGCATATGGCACTCATAACATCAAATTTTTCTGGGGTGATGTTATCAATGACCTAGCTTTACATAGTAGCCCCTTTGAAATGACATCCGCCAATTGTCGAAAATGGCTCTTCATTAATACTTTCCTGAAAGGAGGACGTTGAAGGTGATTTGCAGAGTCAGAAGCTATGAGGCGCATCTCTTCTCGTAGTTCCACTGGAATAGTGGAAAAATCAGTAAGTCCGGTGGAGGGAAGGCACATGTGGGTGGCAAATTCAAGTTGGGTGATTGTAACCAACTGTTCAGAGACAGATGCCACCACGGTGTCATCAACGACTTTTGCAGTAGCAAAGAACTCGTGCAATTCTTCCTTGTAGAATGATGGGGCCTGGCTTAGGATCACCAACAGATCGGAGGTATCCAACTTGTGAATCAGTTCCTTTGTCTCTTCATCAGATGATGTGTAGATTGAATGAAAATCCATGTGAACAGCATTTGTGATGAAGCTTGGCTGAGTATTCTTTGACATTTTGAATGATTATGCGGAAGACACAACAGCAATCCTGTTGAGTAAAATTTTCTGGAAGGAAAGTCAGTCGCAGTGAATTGTTGAAGAAGATAAAGAATAATGAAACTAATGGCGGTGAAAATGAAAGTATATATAACGTCGTACTGTAGATGAGCGGACACATGTATACGTGGCGATCATCTAACGATTTTAAAAAACATTTAACCAAGAAATTAAAGGACAGGATTTAGGCGGGAGTGAAATAATTTATTTTACAACAATAATTTTGAATTCCGACGTTCCATTAGGTTAATGAGTATCGAGGGTTATTTTTGTCAAAGCATATTTGGTAAAGTCAGCTGGTATGTAGGGTCCGACTGGTAAGAGAGCATCTACTGGATGTAGAGTCCTACTGGTACGTGTACACCTACTGCAGCTGACCATTGTATTACCAGCTGAGCTTAAATAACCACGATAAGATTATAACTGAAATTCCCCCTAAATTTATGCGAATAAACTTAAATAATCCCCCCTGAATTTATTACCAAAACAAAATAATCAAGGAGTAATTTCAATTAAACCAAGAATATTTCGAAAGTAGGAAAACTTAGCGCCCAGTAGAGGTTTTGTGAAAATGTCTGCTGCCTGTTGTTCGGTATAAATATACTCCAGCCGAATTTCTTTCTTCATAACATGATCTCTGATAAAATGATGACGGATGTCAATATGTTTAGTATGAGTATGAAGAACTGGATTGTATGTTATAGCAATGGCAGACGTATTGTCATAAAATATGGGTGCCTCTGTGGATTCAATTCCATAATCTCTTAGTTGTTGCTGAATCCAGAGCAGTTGAGCACAGCAGCTTCCAGCAGCAAGGTATTCTGCCTCTGCAGTAAAAGTTGCTATGGATGTCTGTTTCTTGCAACCCCATGATATCAATCGATCACCAAGAAATTGACAATATCCACTGGTGCTTTTTCTGTCAATTTTGCATCCAGCATAGTCAGCATCTGAATATCCAATAAGGTTAAAAGTGGAGTCTCTTGGATACCATAGACCGACATTCTCAGTGCCTTTCAGATATTTGAGGATTCTTTTGACAGCAGTGAAGTGCGACTGCTTGGGATTTGCTTGAAACCGGGCGCACATACATACTGCAAACATAATATCTGGTCGGCTGGCTGTCAAATATAGTAAAGATCCGATAATGCCTCGATACATTGTTACTTCGACTGGTGTTCCTGAATTATCCAATTCGAGTTTGGCAGATGAGCTCATTGGTGTAGCAGCAGCTGAGCTGGTACTCATTCCATATTTCTTCAGCAGCTCTTTAGTGTATTTAGACTGATTTATCAGGATTCCTTCACTAGATTGTTTGATTTGGAATCCTAAGAAAAATGATAATTCTCCCATCATGCTCATCTCAAATTGATCCTGCATAATTTTAGAAAATCTTTCGCACAATTTTGAGTTAGTACTTCCGAAAATAATATCATCAACGTAAATTTGAACTAGCAGAGTATGATCTCCCTTTGTGAATTTGAAAAGGGTCTTGTCCACCGTGCCAATGATGAAGTTATGCTCAGTCAAATATTTTGATAGTGTTTCATACCATGCACGGGAAGCTTGCTTCAGACCATACAAAGCTTTATTGAGACAAAAAACATAAGATGGCTGCTGATGGCTTTCAAATCCAGGAGGTTGTTCAACGTAAACTTCTTCCTGGAGTTTGCCGTTAAGAAGCGCACTCTTAACATCCATCTGATAGACCTTAAAGTCTTTAAACCCAGCAAATGCAAGAAATATGCGAATTGCTTCTAGTCGAGCTACAGGGGCAAAGGTTTCATCAAAATCAATGCCTACTTCTTGTCTGTAGCCCTGTGCAACTAATCTTGCCTTATTTCTGATTATTGTTCCATTTTCGTCTAATTTATTCCTAAATACCCATTTGGTGCCAATTATAGTGTGATGTTGTGGTCGTGGTACTAGATATCATACTTTGTTTCGCTCAAACTGATTTATTTCTTCTTGCATAGCTTCTACCCAGCTTGGGTCTAACATAGCATCATCAATTTTCTTAGGTTCTAAGTGAGATATGAATGCAGCATGAAGGAATTCATTAATCATTTGTCCTCTGGTGCGTAGAGGAGCAACAGGGTTACCTATGACCTGCTCGGGAGGATGATTCTTCATCCACCGAAGCGGAGATCCAAGAGGGTTGAGTTCTTCAGTTGACTGGATGTGAGTGGGTAATTCAGAAGTTCTGATTGTCGCATCTTTTTCACTTGCACCCTCAACTGCAGCAGGAGTATGTGCAATAGTGTCATTGTCAGCTGGATGCGGTTCTTGTTGACCAGCAGACTCCTCTGTTTGAGCTTCAGGAACTTCTGGTTCTAAGGAACAGTCAGTCCTGCTTCTGTAATTCATCTCATCATCAACATTTTCATCAATGTAAGTGCTTTCCAGTCGATTGCTCAAGTTGTTGATTTGTATATCAGATATTGTACAGTCAGTAGGTTCATCAAATTTTACATGCACTGATTCTTCTACAGTAAGAGTTTTATTATTAAATACTCTGAAGGCTTTACTAACTGTAGAATAACCAAGAAATATTCCAGCATCAGATTTGGCATCAAAAGCGGTGAGATGAGTCTTTCCATTGTTGTGAATAAAACATTTGCAACCAAACACATGGAAGTAGGAAATATTTGGCTTACTGCCATTCCAGATCTCATAAGGGGTTTTATTTGCTCGCTTATTAATCATTGATCTGTTCTGCGTATAACAAGTTGTGTTGACAGCTTCTGCCCAAAATTTCTGAGATATTTCTGATTCCGCAAGTAATATACTACCATCAGAAGATTTATTGTACATGAGTGCTGGTTGAATTCTACGGAATGACCATTGTCATAGAGTTGACTTATGCTAATCAAGTTATAGCATAGATTTTCAACTAACAGAATATCTTTAATAATAATATTACCGTAGATAATCTTACCCTTACCCACGGTTCTACCTTTAGCGTTATCTCCAAAAGTTATTCTGGGTCCGGTGGAGTCCACCAGTTCAGACAATAAGCTCGCATTTCCTGTCATATGTCTAGAGCATCCGCTGTCCAGGAACCATTCTGAGCTCCGAACTTGATGCATTCTAGTTTCCTACAATTAAAGCGATAAAATGATTGGTACCCAATCCTACTTGGGTCCAGGTAGGATTAATCCTTTCGGAACCCACGCTTGTATGACCCTGAGTGACTTAGGTCGGTGTGTGTTCTGAAATGTGTGTGCATTCATAAATGATGGTGATGGTCTTGACTGTGAAGTGTGATAATATGTGTATGCATGTGCTTTTGGTTTTTAGTTCCTGTTATAGAGCATATATCTCTTCTGGACAGGCTTACAGTTGTAGTACCAGTTGGGTTTAACATCTCTAGCTGCTCGACCAGTGGGTTTAAGTTCATTTCTGAACTTTTGCCTCGGTTTAGCCTCTTTGAGTGGTTCTACATAACTGATACCCCTATGCTGTGCCTGTTCCTTGATGAGTGTTGCTTTAACAGGTTCTTTAACCAGTTCATAAGGGTCATATACTGTGCTAGATCTTACAAAGTTCATTGGTTGAACCTTGCCTTTTGTTAGACACAGTTGAGGTTCGTTACCAGATGAACTACCGTCATTACTATTATAGCCTATGCCGGTTAAATCACCAGCAAGCCTTATAGACTCAAGCATTTCATTCTTTATGGTAGTAGACGCATTCCAAGTGCTAACCAGTTTGCTAAGTTTCTGGTAGGCACACTTGGCTTCATCTCTTTCTTTCACTAGGAGACTGGCTGTTTGTGATGACCAGAGATTATGGATGTTAATCCCGTAGTGTTAAGAACCCGTAAAGTTGTTTTACGTGGCAATTGGAGTTTAATCGAGGTGTTGGGCCTTCTGGGCTCGTCTATTTGAGTAGTTGGGATCGTTGGATCCCGAGGTTGAGATCGTATTCTCATTTCGGTGAAAACCTGTGAGTTGGTTTTTTTTTTGTGTGACTCGGAATCTCGGGTGCTTGGTGTGGGCACCGGTAGGGGGTTTTTGAGTTAGAGAGAGAATTTTTGGAAACAGATGATTTTTAATGAATCATGATGTATTTGTGGGGCTATTAGTATTTCGGGGTATTTTTGCTATAAATACCAGTTGAACCCGAGATTTTAATTATTGGAACCATTTTCCCCACCATTCCCGTCGCTTTCTCTCTCCCGCGCCAACACCCTTTCCCGATCCCCTTTGACCCACGCGACTTCAGGCCGTTCGCCCGCCGCCGTCCGGCCGCCGTTCGGCGCGTTCCACCCACCGTTGGATTCGTCTCTCCGAGGCGCAGCTATTCATACCATCAATTTGAAGTTTGGTCGCGATTTGAGCTCGGATTTCTGCAGAAAGCGTAGGGTTCGAAACTGGAGTTCATCCGATTTTTGGGGCTCGATTTTGGTATGATTTTGGTACGATTATTCTGGTGTTTTTGGGACGTTTTTGAGCTGTTATTGAGTCGATGATTTCAGACTTTTTGGTTCGAAAATATTTGTTGCATTTGGTTCGAATTTCAGCGCTATTTTTCGTGAGTTAGGGTTCGAAAAATTGGGGTTTTTGACAAGGAGTGATGATTCTTGTTAGTAATTGATTAATTCATGTTTTAGATGCATTATGATGCTTGATTGTGTTCGAAATTGAGGAATTGGATTCGAATTTAGGGCTTTGAATTCGAATTTTGGGGGTTTTGGCATGTGGGGCGATTATTCATGTTGTTGATTGATTAACTCATATTTTAGATGAATTATGGTGTTTAATTGGGTTCGATTTGTGTTGTGAAGGTTCGAAAATTTGTGGGGAATTCTTGAGCAATTTTCCATAATGGTTTATTGTCGTGTGTTGACAATATTTTTGAGGGTTATGGGTGTGCTTGAGCATGGGTTGCATGATCGTAATTAATTGTGAAATTAATTTATCGTGTTAGCACATCGTTCCTCGGAGCATGGAACTCGAGCAAGGTTTGGCTCGGACTTAGGAGATTTAAGGTACGTTTAGCGTACGAGCATAGCTTAAATGATGTTTACAAGTATGATGCATGATTTAAAATACGTGAAATGTTTTACTATGATGGCACCGTGACTCGGTTACGTTATTTTGATTCACATGGTGAAAGGCTTGGTGCCGCTATGAAGCGAGCAAATGATGGGGTGTGGTTGCTACGGAGCAAACACCGATAGTATGATGCTATTTTGAAGTAAGAAATGAAAATGTGGTATTTGATTAGATATCTAGGATATCTGTATTTTATTCCCTATTGGTAATGGATAGGAACAGAGACGTAGTTAATCAGAGAAGTGATTAACTAGTATCGGAAGTTAAGGAAATCTCAATATGATATCTAGAATTATGATAATTGCTAGATAAAGAAAGATGTTATGAAATGTTGTTAAATTGAAACTGGCTAGGGTTAACCAATATGATGATTAACTGCATATTCAGGATTTGATGATTTATCTGTTTTGAGAACAGGGTTATTACAGGGGTACGCTATGATGAGGATGATACCATCCAGGAAGTATCACATATGTTCCACAATATTTACATTTTCGCAAATTATGTATTATGTCATTATGATTATGAAATTGTGGAATTGGTATGCTCACCCCGTTGGGGGCTGTCTCTGTTGGGGCAGGTGAACATGTACATCGATGGCCTTGGAGATGAGCTCGAGCTGTTGATTGGACGTACTCCCAGGATCGCGGTACCAGGGCTTGTTGGAGCACGGTATCGTATAGAGTACTTATATACCCATGAGGGTTATATACATATTCATGATGCTCGCATGTGAGCAAGATTATACTTGTATATGGGTTGTATATAAAGGCATGAGCCTTTCTCTCTTTCATTCTATGTTGCATGCAATTAGAGGTAGAATTGCTAAATGATATGAGAGTCATTGGTGTATTGTGGGTGTTGAAACCCACTTTTGTTGTCATATGTGTGGTGTCTTCCCTGGCTGGGAATTTACTTGATATTGCTGTATTCTGATGAGTGTTATGTTTTCCCTGGCCGGGAATTATGTTATGCGTTGTGCTTTTATTTCGGGATAGCTCTATTTATGGGGAGACTCTGCCCAAATTTTTATAAAAGTCCACAATGTAAAAAGTGGTGTAATGGGCGAACTCTATGAGTCTATTGTTGTTAGGATGATGAGCTTATAACACTGTATGTTAAAGAAAATTTTGTAATTGCCATTCAATGGTAAAGTATCATCTGAGTTTCCCGAATAATTTTATTGAAAGCATGTGCCACACATATTGATTAATACACTAATCAAGGGTTAAGTTTATGGGGTCCTTACATTAGTGGTATCAGAGCAGTGGTTGCTCATTGGGGCTGTTGAGGGCCTAGGAAGTTATTGATAGCACATATTTATGCATGATGGCATTAATGTTATACGACATGACTAATTGTTTATGTGCTTTTATGTTATGAAAAGTGGTATTGCTAACCATTGTGGTTGCAGGAATCGTGTGGAACACGATAGGATGGCATTAATAGTAATGTCTAACACTCTATATGTTACGTGCCAAGGAATCTGATTGGTAAGAAAATCAGGGAAAAGAAAGATATGATGTATTGTCTGAGGACAGACTGGGTGGACAACCGACAGTGGAATACTTCGGTATGGTCTCAATTATTATTGAATATACTAATGCATTTGTTCATGTAATGTTCAAACAAGGAAGGTACGTAAGACGCGTACGGGCATCGGACGGTAACATATTCTTACACTATGACTATGCTATAATTACAGAAGTATTTACGATGTTTATGATGATGATTAGGATAAGTAAGTTTATGATGATGATGTCTATGATGAATAAAGACGACAAGTTACGACGATATTATGATAAATGAAGATAATTTCTATGATGAATAAAGATGACAAGATGTTTACAATGATGTTATTATAAATAAGTTTATGATGATGATGTTATGATAAATGAAGATGATATGACGTTTACGATGACGACTATGATAAGTAATGATGATTTTAATATGATGTTTATAGAATGATATGATGTTTATAAGGTGGTAAGATGCCACAGGGTAAGATGCCCATATGCATGAATATGAACCAGGGAAAATGAAAAGAAGTTAATGAATAACCAGCAAGCTTACTCAACTATGATTTCGTACATTTACTGTTATATCTCTAAGATAATGATGCTATAAGATGACGATGTTATCAGATAATGATGCTATAAGATGATGATGTTTATATGATGATGATGTTACAAGATGATAATGTATGTTTAACTATGTTACTTAGAATGGTTGAATGTCCGGTGGTTATTATGGGCAAGCGAGGAAGGTCTTGCCGCTCACATAACTGAGCGATGGGGTACATCCGCTATCAAGGTGTAGCGATGGGTATCATCCGCTGAGCGATGAGGTACATCCGCTATCAAGGCGTAGCGATGGGTATCATACGATGTGTTATGTCGAGCGAGGGGGCCAATTGTGCCGCTGTCATAATGGAACCGGGACAGTCCCATTTCTAATTAACATAGTTTGTTGTGAGTATATATGTGAATATGATGTTTATGATGATGTTTATGATGAGTAAAGATGATATGATGATTATGATGATGTTTATGATGATAGCGATGCCTCATTCCGCTATTTTACGATGACTCACTCTTTTATGAGGATTGGCGATGGTTTATGCCGCCGGATATGTTAATAGCGATGCCCCATTCCGCTATTATATGGATTTACGATGACTCATTCTTCTATGAGGATTGGCGATGATTAGTGCCACCAGATATGTTGATAGCGATGCCTCTTTCCGCTGTTACGTAGACGATGATTCATGCTAAGGTGTATAGCGAGGTTTCATGCCACTTATTATATGACGAGGTATCATGCCGTTGATTCTATAGCGATGGGTTATGCCGCTATGTATATGACGCTGGATTACGCCACCTACGAGCGATGGGTGCTGATTGCGTACCACTGTTGGATGACGGAGACAGGTATGCCGCTATATTGTTAGCAATGAGGTATGGTATATTACTGTTATTTAACACTATTGTGGATATCATGTGTTGATTTACTTATGTTGTCATGTGTTTGACGATGAGATTATAGACGTCGTGTATCGACATATACCGTTACGAGTCGACAATATTGTTTCAAATGTCATATGTTGACAGGTACCGTCACGGGATGACAATGACATAGTGGATGTCCTATGTAGACGTGTAGCGTCGTTTTGATGGTTAATACATTTATGTTATGTATTTGGTTGTATGGTTTGAGTGCCGATGGTGAGCACATAATAGAGTCTGGGTCACTAGTTGACGAGACATTTTGTCGAGCAATGATACCCTTGGGTATGCTCGTTGGTTTGGCTAGGGCCAAGTGATTGGTGGTAAGAGTAGTCATTGAGGAAACTACTCGCTTGTGTTGGGACGTAGGGTAGACATGGTTACACCCACCCTGAGGGTGTGGGATAAGTTTAACGGATTATGATTGTATCATAAGTGAGCAAAGACACCGGGTTGTCCATTGTGCTTGGTATTTTAGAGATATGTTGGGCGATGACCCATTACTCTAACGGTTGTACGGTATGGCATACCGAGATGGAACATATGGTTTGTTGGTGGGCTTGATTGAGCCTATGGAGGCAACGCTTTGCTAGCCAGATATTGGGGGAATGATATAGTGTGATTGTTGGAGCCATGATACTGCTCGTTGGAATCAAGTTTGGCAAATCGTAAAGTGATACAATGTGGATTATGGTGGACTTTAGTAGTCACCACGTCATTTGAGGTTGAGGTTGTGCATGCCTCACTGAAACGTGTATACGTTTATGTTCAATCTGGGTGAGACTTGTCTGGGACAACTCATAATGTTGAAGTACCAACAAGAGAGTCATGAAGTCATCGTTGACTCGATTTGGGAAATCCGTGTACTTGGGATGCAATGGGTGTTATTGTATCCAGTTTTTCCGAACGGTGGTTCGAGACTAGTGGATCGCGAGTTCGATAGCACTTCCCTTGTGGGGAAGGAGGTAGTATTATACCTATTTAGTAATCTTTGAAGGATTCGGTAAGTTGGTACGTGTGGTGTTGATTTTGGGAATCACGCCGTGTTGTTGATCGTCAATTATCATCCTCCTCTGGATGGGGAATAACTCAGAATTGACAGTTGTGTTTGGGGCTTAGGGGTATGTTGTAGATACCCGAGCCAAGTGCATTGAGTATGCATGTGATGTCAGTACTTAGGCAGGTATACCGGTGAGCGTACGGATGCCAGTTATTGATTCCCTTTTTGTCAAGCATAGAGTTATGCTATTTTTGGATGGTTAAATCTCTGATGAGAGATATGGAACACCTTGAGATTGGGAATCTCCATGGCACTAAAAGTATGAGAAACAATCGTGAAGTTAGTTGACTCCCTTTGAGGAGGGATTATCTTGTGTGGGTTGAGGTGTTCCCTTGTTGGTGTTTTCCTTCGAGTTATGCGATAACCTTCCCAAGTTTGGATTGTTAAATCCTAGGATTGCCAAGGGATGGCAGGAATTCGGATTTATTGGGTGTCGCTGTCGACACAAGCGTTGAGGATGCAATGGGTTTATTGCATGTCCTTTCAGAATTTGAACTCTGTGGAGTCTCGATGGTTTATTTATGATCAGGATGTGATCCTTGGAATATCCGGAGGTGGACATCTTGTGAGATGTCTTTTGTGTGAATCTGTGGCCGTGAGTTGCCCAAATTGAGTTGCAATGATGCGACTGCTCCTTCGATGGAGGAGGTTTAAAAGTGGAGACCAGGTTTGGTATGTGTACATCGTGGTATACTAGTGTCTTCCTCGTAATGATGTGTGTTAGACATCGTGAGTCATAGTAAAGATGTCATTGGGTGATATCTACGATAAAATCGGGAGCGATTCGAATCCTTGCAGTTCCAGTTGACTAACTGCTTTTGGATTATTAACGTTGAGTGGTGCTGACGCTCTTCGACGTTATGATGGATTTGGAAGTCTATTCCACTCCAGAGTTTGACACGAGGTCAACGTTTTCACGGTTGATGTGTCATTCATGATACGTTCTTACTAGTTGTATTTGAACTAAGGATGACTGTCTGATCTACAGTCGTAAGTATTGGTTGTTTTGCAGTCATGAGGGACTGACTTTTGGGATGACCCGCATCGAGGTACGTTTGCCTCTTGGGTGATATGTTGGTTTTGGTAAAGTCGCTCTGTTTCAGAGTTTGATGTGAGATAAGTATCCTCGCGTTTATTAAGACGGTTCTGATATGGTCAAGGATCGAGGTTATGGCCTCATGTTGTTGTGTAGCCTGGGTGTTATGTAATACACCGGTGCTAATTTCGAGGACGAAATTCTTTTAGTGGGGGATATTGTGATGACCAGAGATTATGGATGTTAATCCCGTAGTGTTAAGAACCCGTAAAGTTGTTTTACGTGGCAATTGGAGTTTAATCGAGGTGTTGGGCCTTCTGGGCTCGTCTATTTGAGTAGTTGGGATCGTTGGATCCCGAGGTTGAGATCGTATTCTCATTTCGGTGAAAACCTGTGAGTTGGTTTTTTTTTTTGTGTGACTCGGAATCTCGGGTGCTTGGTGTGGGCACCGGTAGGGGGTTTTTGAGTTAGAGAGAGAATTTTTGGAAACAGATGATTTTTAATGAATCATGATGTATTTGTGGGGCTATTAGTATTTCGGGGTATTTTTGCTATAAATACCAGTTGAACCCGAGATTTTAATTATTGGAACCATTTTCCCCACCATTCCCGTCGCTTTCTCTCTCCCGCGCCAACACCCTTTCCCGATCCCCTTTGACCCACGCGACTTCAGGCCGTTCGCCCGCCGCCGTTCGGCGCGTGCCACCCGCCGTTGGATTCGTCTCTCCGAGGCGCAGCTATTCATACCATCAATTTGAAGTTTGGTCGCGATTTGAGCTCGGATTTCTGCAGAAAGCGTAGGGTTCGAAACTGGAGTTCATCCGATTTTTGGGGCTCGATTTTGGTATGATTTTGGTACGATTATTCTGGTGTTTTTGGGACGTTTTTGAGCTGTTATTGAGTCGATGATTTCAGACTTTTTGGTTCGAAAATATTTGTTGCATTTGGTTCGAATTTCAGCGCTATTTTTCGTGAGTTAGGGTTCAAAAAATTGGGGTTTTTGACAAGGAGTTATGATTCTTGTTAGTAATTGATTAATTCATGTTTTAGATGCATTATGATGCTTGATTGTGTTCGAAATTGAGGAATTGGATTCGAATTTAGGGCTTTGAATTCGAATTTTGGGGGTTTTGGCATGTGGGGCGATTATTCATGTTGTTGATTGATTAATTCATATTTTAGATGAATTATGGTGTTTAATTGGGTTCGATTTGTGTTGTGAAGGTTCGAAAATTTGTGGGGAATTCTTGAGCAATTTTCCATAATGGTTTATTGTCGTGTGTTGACAATATTTTTGAGGGTTATGGGTGTGCTTGAGCATGGGTTGCATGATCATAATTAATTGTGAAATTAATTTATCGTGTTAGCACATCGTTCCTCGGAGCATGGAACTCGAGCAAGGTTTGGCTCGGACTTAGGAGATTTAAGGTACGTTTAGCGTACGAGCATAGCTTAAATGATGTTTACAAGTATGATGCATGATTTAAAATACGTGAAATGTTTTACTATGATGGCACCGGGACTCGGTTACGTTATTTTGATTCACATGGTGAAATGCTTGGTGCCGCTATGAAGCGAGCAAATGATGGGGTGTGGTTGCTACGGAGCAAACACCGATAGTATGATGCTACTTTGAAGTAAGAAATGAAAATGTGGTATTTGATTAGATATCTAGGATATCTGTATTTTATTCCCTATTGGTAATGGATAGGAACAGAGACGTAGTTAATCAGAGAAGTGATTAACTAGTATCGGAAGTTAAGGAAATCTCAATATGATATCTAGAATTATGATAATTGCTAGATAAAGAAAGATGTTATGAAATGTTGTTAAATTGAAACTGGCTAGGGTTAACCAATATGATGATTAACTGCATATTCAGGATTTGATGATTTATCTGTTTTGAGAACAGGGTTATTACAGGGGTACGCTATGATGAGGATGATACCATCCAGGAAGTATCACATATGTTCCACAATATTTACATTTTCGCAAATTATGTATTATGTCATTATGATTATGAAATTGTGGAATTGGTATGCTCACCCCGTTGGGGGCTGTCTCTGTTGGGGCAGGTGAACAGGTACATCGATGGCCTTGGAGATGAGCTCGAGCTGTTGATTGGACGTACTCCCAGGATCGCGGTACCAGGGCTTGTTGGAGCACGGTATCGTATAGAGTACTTATATACCCATGAGGGTTATATACATATTCATGATGCTCGCATGTGAGCAAGATTATACTTGTATATGGGTTGTATATAAAGGCATGAGCCTTTCTCTCTTTCATTCTATGTTGCATGCAATTAGAGGTAGAATTGCTAAATGATATGAGAGTCATTGGTGTATTGTGGGTGTTGAAACCCACTTTTGTTGTCATATGTGTGGTGTCTTCCCTGGCTGGGAATTTACTTGATATTGCTGTATTCTGATGAGTGTTATGTTTTCCCTGGCCGGGAATTATGTTATGCGTTGTGCTTTTATTTCGGGATAGCTCTATTTATGGGGAGACTCTGCCCAAATTTTTATAAAAGCCCACAATGTAAAAAGTGGTGTAATGGGCGAACTCTATGAGTCTATTGTTGTTAGGATGATGAGCTTATAACACTGTATGTTAAAGAAAATTTTGTAATTGCCATTCAATGGTAAAGTATCATCTGAGTTTCCCGAATAATTTTATTGAAAGCATGTGCCACACATATTGATTAATACACTAATCAAGGGTTAAGTTTATGGGGTCCTTACATTAGTGGTATCAGAGCAGTGGTTGCTCATTGGGGCTGTTGAGGGCCTAGGAAGTTATTGATAGCACATATTTATGCATGATGGCATTAATGTTATACGACATGACTAATTGTTTATGTGCTTTTATGTTATGAAAAGTGGTATTGCTAACCATTGTGGTTGCAGGAATCGTGTGGAACACGATAGGATGGCATTAATAGTAATGTCTAACACTCTATATGTTACGTGCCAAGGAATCTGATTGGTAAGAAAATCAGGGAAAAGAAAGATATGATGTATTGTCTGAGGACAGACTGGGTGGACAACCGACAGTGGAATACTTCGGTATGGTCTCAATTATTATTGAATATACTAATGCATTTGTTCATGTAATGTTCAAACAAGGAAGGTACGTAAGACGCGTACGGGCATCGGACGGTAACATATTCTTACACTATGACTATGCTATAATTACAGAAGTATTTACGATGTTTATGATGATGATTAGGATAAGTAAGTTTATGATGATGATGTCTATGATGAATAAAGACGACAAGTTACGACGATATTATGATAAATGAAGATAATTTCTATGATGAATAAAGATGACAAGATGTTTACAATGATGTTATTATAAATAAGTTTATGATGATGATGTTATGATAAATGAAGATGATATGACGTTTACGATGACGACTATGATAAGTAATGATGATGTTAATATGATGTTTATAGAATGATATGATGTTTATAAGGTGGTAAGATGCCACAGGGTAAGATGCCCATATGCATGAATATGAACCAGGGAAAATGAAAAGAAGTTAATGAATAACCAGCAAGCTTACTCAACTATGATTTCGTACATTTACTGTTATATCTCTAAGATAATGATGCTATAAGATGACGATGTTATCAGATAATGATGCTATAAGATGATGATGTTTATATGATGATGATGTTACAAGATGATAATGTATGTTTAACTATGTTACTTAGAATGGTTGAATGTCCGGTGGTTATTATGGGCAAGCGAGGAAGGTCTTGCCGCTCACATAACTGAGCGATGGGGTACATCCGCTATCAAGGTGTAGCGATGGGTATCATCCGCTGAGCGATGAGGTACATCCGCTATCAAGGCGTAGCGATGGGTATCATACGATGTGTTATGTCGAGCGAGGGGGCCAATTGTGCCGCTGTCATAATGGAACCGGGACAGTCCCATTTCTAATTAACATAGTTTGTTGTGAGTATATATGTGAATATGATGTTTATGATGATGTTTATGATGAGTAAAGATGATATGATGATTATGATGATGTTTATGATGATAGCGATGCCTCATTCCGCTATTTTACGATGACTCACTCTTTTATGAGGATTGGCGATGGTTTATGCCGCCGGATATGTTAATAGCGATGCCCCATTCCGCTATTATATGGATTTACGATGACTCATTCTTCTATGAGGATTGACGATGATTAGTGCCACCAGATATGTTGATAGCGATGCCTCTTTCCGCTGTTACGTAGACGATGATTCATGCTAAGGTGTATAGCGAGGTTTCATGCCACTTATTATATGACGAGGTATCATGCCGTTGATTCTATAGCGATGGGTTATGCCGCTATGTATATGACGCTGGATTACGCCACCTACGAGCGATGGGTGCTGATTGCGTACCACTGTTGGATGACGGAGACAGGTATGCCGCTATATTGTTAGCAATGAGGTATGGTATATTACTGTTATTTAACACTATTGTGGATATCATGTGTTGATTTACTTATGTTGTCATGTGTTTGACGATGAGATTATAGATGTCGTGTATCGACATATACCGTTACGAGTCGACAATATTGTTTCAAATGTCATATGTTGACAGGTACCGTCACGGGATGACAATGACATAGTGGATGTCCTATGTAGACGTGTAGCGTCGTTTTGATGGTTAATACATTTATGTTATGTATTTGGTTGTATGGTTTGAGTGCCGATGGTGAGCACATAATAGAGTCTGGGTCACTAGTTGACGAGACATTTTGTCGAGCAATGATACCCTTGGGTATGCTCGTTGGTTTGGCTAGGGCCAAGTGATTGGTGGTAAGAGTAGTCATTGAGGAAACTACTCGCTTGTGTTGGGACGTAGGGTAGACATGGTTACACCCACCCTGAGGGTGTGGGATAAGTTTAACGGATTATGATTGTATCATAAGTGAGCAAAGACACCGGGTTGTCCATTGTGCTTGGTATTTTAGAGATATGTTGGGCGATGACCCATTACTCTAACGGTTGTACGGTATGGCATACCGAGATGGAACATATGGTTTGTTGGTGGGCTTGATTGAGCCTATGGAGGCAACGCTTTGCTAGCCAGATATTGGGGGAATGATATAGTGTGATTGTTGGAGCCATGATACTGCTCGTTGGAATCAAGTTTGGCAAATCGTAAAGTGATACAATGTGGATTATGGTGGACTTTAGTAGTCACCACGTCATTTGAGGTTGAGGTTGTGCATGCCTCACTGAAACGTGTATACGTTTATGTTCAATCTGGGTGAGACTTGTCTGGGACAGCTCATAATGTTGAAGTACCAACAAGAGAGTCATCAAGTCATCGTTGACTCGATTTGGGAAATCCGTGTACTTGGGATGCAATGGGTGTTATTGTATCCAGTTTTTCCGAACGGTGGTTCGAGACTAGTGGATCTCGAGTTCGATAGCACTTCCCTTGTGGGGAAGGAGGTAGTATTATACCTATTTAGTAATCTTTGAAGGATTCGGTAAGTTGGTACGTGTGGTGTTGATTTTGGGAATCACGCCGTGTTGTTGATCGTCAATTATCATCCTCCTCTGGATGGGGAATAACTCAGAATTGACAGTTGTGTTTGGGGCTTAGGGGTATGTTGTAGATACCCGAGCCAAGTGCATTGAGTATGCATGTGATGTCAGTACTTAGGCAGGTATACCGGTGAGCGTACGGATGCCAGTTATTGATTCCCTTTTTGTCAAGCATAGAGTTATGCTATTTTTGGATGGTTAAATCTCTGATGAGAGATATGGAACACCTTGAGATTGGGAATCTCCATGGCACTAAAAGTATGAGAAACAATCGTGAAGTTAGTTGACTCCCTTTGAGGAGGGATTATCTTGTGTGGGTTGAGGTGTTCCCATGTTGGTGTTTTCCTTCGAGTTATGCGATAACCTTCCCAAGTTTGGATTGTTAAATCCTAGGATTGCCAAGGGATGGCAGGAATTCGGATTTATTGGGTGTCGCTGTCGACACAAGCGTTGAGGATGCAATGGGTTTATTGCATGTCCTTTCAGAATTTGAACTCTGTGGAGTCTCGATGGTTTATTTATGATCAGGATGTGATCCTTGGAATATCCGGAGGTGGACATCTTGTGAGATGTCTTTTGTGTGAATCTGTGGCCGTGAGTTGCCCAAATTGAGTTGCAATGATGCGACTGCTCCTTCGATGGAGGAGGTTTAAAAGTGGAGACCAGGTTTGGTATGTGTACATCGTGGTATACTAGTGTCTTCCTCGTAATGATGTGTGTTAGACATCGTGAGTCATAGTAAAGATGTCATTGGGTGATATCTACGATAAAATCGGGAGCGATTCGAATCCTTGCAGTTCCAGTTGACTAACTGCTTTTGGATTATTAACGTTGAGTGGTGCTGACGCTCTTCGACGTTATGATGGATTTGGAAATCTATTCCACTCCAGAGTTTGACACGAGGTCAACGTTTTCACGGTTGATGTGTCATTCATGATACGTTCTTACTAGTTGTATTTGAACTAAGGATGACTGTCTGATCTACAGTCGTAAGTATTGGTTGTTTTGCAGTCATGAGGGACTGACTTTTGGGATGACCCGCATCGAGGTACGTTTGCCTCTTGGGTGATATGTTGGTTTTGGTAAAGTCGCTCTGTTTCAGAGTTTGATGTGAGATAAGTATCCTCGCGTTTATTAAGACGATTCTGATATGGTCAAGGATCGAGGTTATGGCCTCATGTTGTTGTGTAGCCTGGGTGTTATGTAATACACCGGTGCTAATTTCAAGGACGAAATTCTTTTAGTGGGGGATATTGTGATGACCAGAGATTATGGATGTTAATCTCGTAGTGTTAAGAACCCGTAAAGTTGTTTTACGTGGCAATTGGAGTTTAATCGAGGTGTTGGGCCTTCTGGGCTCGTCTATTTGAGTAGTTGGGATCGTTGGATCCCGAGGTTGAGATCGTATTCTCATTTCGGTGAAAACCTGTGAGTTGGTTTTTTTTTTGTGTGACACGGAATCTCGGGTGCTTGGTGTGGGCACCGGTAGGGGGTTTTTGAGTTAGAGAGAGAATTTTTGGAAACAGATGATTTTTAATGAATCATGATGTATTTGTGGGGCTATTAGTATTTCGGGGTATTTTTGCTATAAATACCAGTTGAACCCGAGATTTTAATTATTGGAACCATTCTCCCCACCATTCCCGTCGCTTTCTCTCTCCCGCGCCAACACCCTTTCCCGATCCCCTTTGACCGACGCGACTTCAGGCCGTTCGCCCGCCGCCGTTCGGCGCGTGCCACCCGCCGTTGGATTCGTCTCTCCAAGGCGCAGCTATTCATACCATCAATTTGAAGTTTCGTCGCGATTTGAGCTCGGATTTCTGCAGAAAGCGTAGGGTTCGAAACTGGAGTTCATCCGATTTTTGGGGCTCGATTTTGGTATGATTTTGGTACGATTATTCTGGTGTTTTTGGGACGTTTTTGAGCTGTTATTGAGTCGATGATTTCAGACTTTTTGGTTCGAAAATATTTGTTGCATTTGGTTCGAATTTCAGCGCTATTTTTCGTGAGTTAGGGTTCGAAAAATTGGGGTTTTTGACAAGGAGTGATGATTCTTGTTAGTAATTGATTAATTCATGTTTTAGATGCATTATGATGCTTGATTGTGTTCGAAATTGAGGAATTGGATTCGAATTTAGGGCATTGAATTCGAATTTTGGGGGTTTTGGCATGTGGGGCGATTATTCATGTTGTTGATTGATTACTTCATATTTTAGATGAATTATGGTGTTTAATTGGGTTCGATTTGTGTTGTGAAGGTTCGAAAATTTGTGGGGAATTCTTGAGCAATTTTCGATAATGGTTTATTGTCGTGTGTTGACAATATTTTTGAGGGTTATGGGTGTGCTTGAGCATGGGTTGCATGATCGTAATTAATTGTGAAATTAATTTATCGTGTTAGCACATCGTTCCTCGGAGCATGGAACTCGAGCAAGGTTTGGCTCGGACTTAGGAGATTTAAGGTACGTTTAGCGTACGAGCATAGCTTAAATGATGTTTACAAGTATGATGCATGATTTAAAATACGTGAAATGTTTTACTATGATGGCACCGGGACTCGGTTACGTTATTTTGATTCACATGGTGAAATGCTTGGTGCCGCTATGAAGCGAGCAAATGATGGGGTGTGGTTGCTACGGAGCAAACACCGATAGTATGATGCTACTTTGAAGTAAGAAATGAAAATGTGGTATTTGATTAGATATCTAGGATATCTGTATTTTATTCCCTATTGGTAATGGATAGGAACAGAGACGTAGTTAATCAGAGAAGTGATTAACTAGTATCGGAAGTTAAGGAAATCTCAATATGATATCTAGAATTATGATAATTGCTAGATAAAGAAAGATGTTATGAAATGTTGTTAAATTGAAACTGGCTAGGGTTAACCAATATGATGATTAACTGCATATTCAGGATTTGATGATTTATCTGTTTTGAGAACAGGGTTATTACAGGGGTACGCTATGATGAGGATGATACCATCCAGGAGTATCACATATGTTCCACAATATTTACATTTTCGCAAATTATGTATTATGTCATTATGATTATGAAATTGTGGAATTGGTATGCTCACCCCGTTGGGGGCTGTCTCTGTTGGGGCAGGTGAACAGGTACATCGATGGCTTTGGAGATGAGCTCGAGCTGTTGATTGGACGTACTCCCAGGATCGTGGTACCAGGGCTTGTTGGAGCACGGTATCGTATAGAGTACTTATATACCCATGAGGGTTATATACATATTCATGATGCTCGCATGTGAGCAAGATTATACTTGTATATGGGTTGTATATAAAGGCATGAGCCTTTCTCTCTTTCATTCTATGTTATATGCAATTAGAGTTAGAATTGCTAAATGATATGAGAGTCATTGGTGTATTGTGGGTGTTGAAACCGACTTTTGTTGTCATATGTGTGGTGTCTTCCCTGGCTGGGAATTTACTTGATATTGCTGTATTCTGATGAGTGTTATGTTTTCCCTGGCCGGGAATTATGTTATGCGTTGTGCTTTTATTTCGGGATAGCTCTATTTATGGGGAGACTCTGCCCAAATTTTTATAAAAGCCCACAATATAAAAAGTGGTGTAATGGGCGAACTCTATGAGTCTATTGTTGTTAGGATGATGAGCTTATAACACTGTATGTTAAAGAAAATTTTGTAATTGCCATTCAATGGTAAAGTATCATCTGAGTTTCCCGAATAATTTTATTGAAAGCATGTGCCACACATATTGATTAATACACTAATCAAGGGCTAAGTTTATGGGGTCCTTACACTGTTTCCCTTAAGCAGTTCAACTCCCTCGATTGTTCACAATCAAGTTTGTTGTTATGCGTTTCAGTTGGGATTGAACGCTCAGTCTTATAGCTTTCAAAGGATTCATATAACGTCCGATATTCATTGATCATGTCCTGCAATGCATTGGTAAGTTCATCATGTGTAAATTCAGATAGATTAGATTCATGTACCTCAATTTCATCATTTGCCATTAAGCAGTGGACTTCCTCGTCTTCACTCTCGCTGGACGAACTGGTTGACTCCTCTGATTCAGATTCAGAATCAGCCCATTTGCTCTTACTTTCTTTTGCCATCAAAACCTTTTGATCTCTGTCCCTTTTGGATGATCTTCTAGTTTCTTTGGATTTTCTGTGATCCTTGGATCCTCTTTTGTGATCATCCTTTTTGGATTTTGGACAGTCGGCGATGAAATGTCCTGGCTTGAGACAGTTGAAACATACACGCTCTTCTTCTTCTGATCTTCCTTTGAAGCTCTGCCTTCGTGGATATGATTTCTGATTCTTCTTCATGAATTTCCCGAACTTCTTTACGAACATTGCCATAGCATCATTACATATTTTTTCTGGAGTCATCTCTGTTGTGGTAGATATGGTCTCCGATGTAGTTAGAGCTTTGGTAGGCTGACTTGTACTGGGTTCATCTTCAACCCGAATACCTAATTCGAATTCATAGGCTTTTAAATCAGCAAACAGATCATGCAGATCTATCTTGTTGATGTCCTTTTATTCTCTCATAGCAATGGTTTTGACATCCCATTCTCTTGGGAGACCTCTCATCACTTTGAGGGTGACTTCTCTGTTGGGTAACTCCTTACCCAGACTGCTGAGTTCGTTAATTATTCCTGTCACTCTTTCATCATACTCGTTGAGAGTTTCTCCATTCATCATCTTGATATGCTCAAACTTCTGTAATGCCACAGTAAGCTTGTTTTCTTTGGTTTGATCATTTCCTTCACAGAGTTGGGCAATCTTCTCCCAGATTTCTTTAGCTGTGGAACACATTTTTATTTTGTTGAACATGTTTTTGTCCAAAGTTTTGAACAAAATGTCCTTAGCAACGTTATCCATATTGGCTTTCTTCTTTTCTTCATTTGACCATTGAGATCTGTCTTTTTCTACCATTTGTGGATCACCACTTGTGATAGAAGCAGCTGTATAGATTTTCATGATCTTCATAGGTCCTTCAGTGATTACATACCACATATCATCATCTTGAGCACTTAGATGTGCTTGCATACGGATTCTCCAATCATCATATTCGTCTTTCTTGAACATTGGAATCTTGCTGAATGAGGCCATCGGTATTTGGTAATTGGTAATTTCTCAAGATTGAGAAGACCTGAGCTCTGATACCACTTGTTAGGATCGGGGTAGTGTTTAGAAGGGGGGGGGGGGGTTGAATAAACACTAGATTCAATTTCGATTTCTTTTTCAAGTTAACTGTAAACTGCTAAGTATTACAATTGCTTCTCAATATCAGGCAAGTCAGCAGACACTTTTTGTAGTGCGAAAACGTCTGCTTAACTTGAGAGAAATAAAACTGAGGTAAATAAGCAATAAACAAATGACACAAGGATTGTTTCTGGAAGTTCGAAGCACAACGCTTCTACGTCTCCCCTTCTTCCTTTGCAGGAAGGATTCACTAGAAGACTTGGTTTACACTTTACAGTATACAACCTTCTTAGGCACTCACACACTTGGCCTCAACGCCTAGCAATCACAACTACTTGATTTGGATACAAAAGGTTCTATGACACTCTTTACAGCATACACGTTTAGCTTTGAGTGTTCTTGATCAGCAGACTTCAATTGGAATAATCTATCACAGATTCAGTTGCACTGCTTCTCTGCTCTTTGCTGAACTTTTGGAATATCAATAAGTTGATTTTCTTGTTTGCTTTGAAGTGTTTCTCTTTGACCGAAAATCGCTCAGCACCTCTTCATTCTTTGCTTGGACGTATTTATAGGTTTGGTTGTCCAACGGTAGCTTTTCTGAATATGGAAGAGATTAGCTTTCCAAATTCATATTGTCTTCTTTCCTATTTTGTTAAGCAATAGCTTTTAACTCTGACGGTGATGGTGGCGGAGATATAGCAGGGTGCGCCGCTCTGTTGTACCTTTGTCAGAGAATGTTGTACTTATTTTGTCTCGTTGCTTAGTGCTCTTACTGGAAGTTTAGACTTCTGCTGGCTTTCTTTGTTCAACTGGTCGTTCATCCTCTTATGACCAGTTGATGTCTTTGATCAGTGTGAGACTATCCGGTTGATGATTGTTCCGTAGATGTCCATCCAGTTGATGTCTTGTCCGGTTGATGTCTGTATGCAGTTGATGTCTTGTCCGGTTGATGTCTGTATCCAGTTGATGTCTTGTCCGGTTGATGTCTGTCCGGTTGGTGGCCATCCAGTTGATGTCTGTCCGGTTGGTGGTTATCCAGTTGATGTCTGTACGGTTGATGTCTATCCAGTTGGTCTTTATCACCCGGTTGGAGTATTCATCTGGTAGGAGTCTTTATCATCCGGTAGGTGTTCATCCAGTTGGTCTTTATCACCCTGTAAGACTTCAACATCCGGTAGGTGTTCATCCAGTTGGTCTTTATCACCCGGTAAGACTTCAACGTCCGGTAGGTGTTCATCCAGTTGGTCTTTATCACCCGGTAAGACTTCAACATCCGGTAGGTGTTCATCCAGTTGGTCTTTATCACCCGGTAAGACTTCAACATCCGGTAGGTGTTTGTAATCACCAAAACTTAGAAATCGTTTTCCAACAACTATTATGTATATATGGCATGTTTAAAAAGACAAGGGCATTTCTCTCTTCATTTATGAGTAGCATACAATTATTTGTTGAATTGCTAAATGAACTGAGAACATGTTAGTGTATTGTATTGGTGCATGAGATGTATGTGGACTTGGTTGGGGAAAACTAGACATTATATGGAATAATGTAAATAATTTTATTATACGCATGATTGGTTATGATGATAAATGTTTTTTCCCCTAATGTATGATTGTATGCAATAATGTCATGGATTAATACACTAATAACGGGTTAAGGGCATGGGAGTCCTTACATTAGTGGTATCAGAGCAGTGGTTTGCTCTTTGGGGCTGTTGAGGGCCTGGAACATGCTGATAGGAATGGGTAGCACATATTTATGCATGATAGTAGTTAGTGTTGTGTAACACAACTATTTTGCTTATGTGCATTCATGAAATGTGATCATAGTGGAACAATTATATGTCATGACATCTATGGAATCATAATATAATCTGTTGATTATGATTGTGAGTTGTGGCACATGGACAACCAAAGGGAGCATTTTGAAATGCATTGGGATACATGAAGTACTTTGTACTCATAATTTATGCATCTACACATTATAATCATATTGTGGTGAATATAGATTATTATATGATCATGGTTTGGGATTGTTCCTGTAGGGACGCTATGACATGAAGGGTTAATGCCAGGATTGAAAGACACGAAACGGTAACCTGCATTTTATATAGAACATGGATTATGCATTGTGGTTGTATATATATATTGGGGTGATGATTTTAATGCTTTGCCGCCAAATGTTGAAGCGAGGGTATTGCCGCATATAACATTTGAGCGAGGTGCATTAAAATACACTCGTTGTGGTTGTATATATATGGGAGTGATGATTTTAATGCTTTGCCGCCAAATGTTGAAGCGAGTGTATTGCCGCATGTCACATTTGAGCAAGGTGCATTAAAATACACTCATTGTGGTTGTATATATATGGGAGTGATGATTTTAATGCTTTGCTGCCAAATGTTGAAGCGAGGGTATTGCCGCATGTCACATTTGAGCGAGGTGCATTAAACTACACTCATGGTGATGTATATTGGGATATGGAATATGCATTGTATTGCAGGTATAGATGGAATGCTTGGTGAATATCCCATGAGTCGTCGTTATGGATGAGTGATGATTTTAAATGCTTTGCCGCTGTCACTTGACGCGATGATAGAATACTTGCCGCTGTCATATCGTAGCGAGGAAAGAATATTTGCTGCCAAATGTTGAAGCGAGGATATTGCCGCATGTCGCATTTGAGCGAGGTTATTCTATACCGCTGATATGTTGAAGCGAGGGGTATTAGTGCCGCGGTCATGACAAGCGAGGTGCATTAAAATACACTACTGTAACAAGACTAGGGATCGGCTATTCTATTGGCGATGATTTATGCCGCCGGGTATTCATAGCAATGGTTCATTCCGCTATTCTATTGGCGATGGTTTATGCACCGGGTATTCATAGCGATGGTTCATTCCGTTATTCTATTGGCGATGGTTTATGCCGCTGGGTATTCATAGCGATGGTTCATTCCGCTATTCTATTGGCGATGGTTTATGCCGCCGGGTATTCATAGCGATGGTTCATTCCGCTATTCTATTGGTGATGGTTTATGCCGCCGGGTATTCATAGCGATGGTTCATTCCGCTATTCTGTTGGCGATGGTTTATGCCGCCAGGTATTCATAGCTATGGTACATTCCGCTACATCTATTGGCGATGGTTCATGCCGCCGGGTATTATATAGCGATGGTTCATTCCGCTACATCTATGGCGATGGTTCATACCGCCAGGTATCTATAGCGATGTTTTATGCCGCTGACTCTAGGCGAGAGATCATGCCTGTGAATTCTATAGCGATGGGTTATACTGCTATGTACGTAGCACTGGATTACGCCACCTACGAGTGATGGGTGCTGATTGCATACCACTGTTGGACGACGGAGACATGTATGGCTCTATCTTGTTAGCGATGAGGTATGGCATATTACTGTTTTGTTAGCATTATTGTGGATGATATGCGTTGATATACATATACCGTCATGTGTTTGACGATGAGGCTATGGATGTCGTGTTTCAACATGTACCGTCACTATTTGCCAATGTTATTTTGAATATCATATGTTGACAGGTACCGTCACAAGATGACGATGACATAGTGGATGTCTATGTTGATGCGTAGCGTCGTTTTGATGAATAATACATTTATGTATATTTAGGCGTATGGTTTGAGTGCCAATGGTGAGCACATGGTAGTGTCTGGGTCACTAGTTGACGAAACCATTATGCCGAGCAGGTCGCTCGATGAATTATTGGGTGCGCCATACAGGAAGTGTACCGCATCACATATTTGAGGTAAATATTTTACGAGTAGTGGTACCTTGTTGGGATATGCCCTAAGACAAGTCATTAGATGATTGTTTAAGACATACAATGTTTATGGATTTATGAATGACAATTCATTATTGTATATTATTCTTTTAACTGTGCATTGTGAATTAATATATATGTTAATGTCCTTAGAATAATATTGTATTATTCTTAAAGATGTTCCTAGTCAAGTATTATCATGAAAGGGATAATGATAATACGTAGAGACTAGTATATGTTGATCGATGAATTGTTCATTGATATGAGATATCAAATCAACATATGGGTACATGTTAGAGAACGATGTACTGAACAGACCCACCATGAGAATGCAACATGGATAGTTATATGATCGTCATATGCAATTCTCATAGTGATAATAATGTATGTAATCCTTACGACTTGTGATCATCAGAGATCCCAACATAAGGAGTTATGTATCTTGATATCGTCAAACGTTACCCGTAACAGGGTATACTATAAAGGCGACTATTGGATACACTACGAATTATGTAGAGGGATGTTGACTGATCGAGATAGGATTTGTCCCTCCTATATAACAGGAGATGTGTTTGGCCCTTGATCAAGTGAGAACTAAAATGCATGGCCATGCTCGAATGAGTCGATATGAGATATCGAGCTTATTCGTTTATTCTAGTTCTACTTGGGGATCAAGAAATAGAGATTGAATATACGAGTATGACTATTCCATGACTCGTGTTCAATCTAAACACAAAGGACAAAGGGATTAAGTTACATGATTAATATTATCACGTGTTCTAAAGGTTATGTCGAGTCATTGACATTCTCGTAATTTGGGTAGCATCGATGTGTTGCTAGATACCGCTCGATGCTTGCGACATAAAATGAGATTTTATGTCACTGCCAACATTACGAGATCCTATCGGGTCGCACAAAAGATTAAATCGAGAAGGGAAATTAAATTCATGGGATGAATTAAATAATTAAGAGGAGTCTTAATTAATTATCATAAGGATTAATTAGATCATGGGCTTAAGCCCATGAAGCTTTAAGAAAGCCTTTAATTAATTATATTTAATATGATTGCAAGGTGATTAATTGTAAGACAATTCATAACACTTCATAAGTTAAACCCTACACCATCACTCACGGCCGCACATCAAGATCTTTCGGCCACCCTCATAGCCGAGTAGTTCTTGGCGTTTTTGTGCCAATTTGATTGTGAATCAAAGTGTGGTTTTTGGTTCCGGTTTAATATCTTGTCTAGCAACTTGATATTAAACTATTCCTTCAATCGATTTGATCGTGTGGATACCGTTGAGGCAAAACCATTCGTGTTTTGCTATTGACTCGGAGAAGGCGTAGGACGTGGTGCAGCTCCGTGGATTCGGCTTCAAACACGCAACAAGGGTAAGACACTTGTTATTCTCTAATCCGATATGAATCCCTATGTATAGATCGCTGGTTTGTAATCCCAATATTTTATTCCGCTGCGTTGTATGCTCATGGGGTTACTAACAGTGGTATCAGAGCCGTGTACAAGGCTCATATCGGATTTTATGTGGTTAAATAGTTTAATCATGTTAGAATTTATATTGCATGCTATTTAAAACTGTATTTTCATATATGATATGGAAAAATCGATTTTGTGAAGATCATCGTATGATAATATATATGATATAATTGACGGATCGAAATATATGATAATTCGTGATCAAAAACCAGAACATGGCTCGTGTAGGCTCACGGCCGAGACCACCAAGGTGCTAGGGTTTCGAACCCTAGTCACCATGGCTCGGCCGCCGCTACAAAGTGGCTAGGGTTTTGAACCCTAGTCAAATTGGCCTCTCGGCCGCCGCCTAAGAGCTAGGGTTCGGACCCTGGCTCGAGCATGGGTCAAGCTGTCGCACTATCTAGGGTTTTGAACTCTTTTGGCTCGATAAAGTATTGAGAAGGTGCAAGTTGGCTCGATAGAATCAAGATGGTGCAAGGCGGCTAGGGTTTTGAACCCTAGCAGCGCCGCACCCAAGCCGCCGCATGGACCATGGCTCGGCCATGGGCTAGGGTTTCGACCCTAGGCCCACTATTGGTCCAGCCGTGGGTTTTGGTTCGAATCATGGTGGTTCGTGTTTTAGTCGCTTTAGTTCGTGGCATGTGATGTCCCGAGCGTACGATAATTTTTCAAAAATTATTTTACAGTTTTAATTAGAATTAAATTTAAATTGTTTAGAATTTAATTAATTAAATGTTAATGCATGCTTTATGTGTTGTTTGAGCATGGTGCGTGGTTATAGCCCTTTGACCTATTAGATAGGATTTGTGAATGATTGTAATTTATAATACGACCTGCGTGTCGTGCCTTTCTCTATTTCATTCTAAATGTTATCCCTCCCCTATGTTCCCCTCGAATGTGAATCGAGGAATTCTATATCTTGTAAAATAGTGTAGTTTATTTTATTGATGGTGATCAATGAAGATGGAGCATCGTGCCGGGATGAGGAGGCCATTCACAAATTGGAGCCAAAGGAAGGTGCTTATGAAGTTACCTTAGGTTGACTCATAGGAGTTTCTCATTGGCTTGAGAAACTCATTAGTAGGGGCTATAACCATGTCACGTTTTAATTATGTATGTTGATGCATGATTTATCTTATGTTTTAGTTTGATAATAGTATTACACATATATGTAGATATGTATACAACTATATGTAGTGGACATATTTTAAATTATCAAATTAATCATGAGATCAATAAATCCCTCTAAAATATTAAGTTTTAGATGCCTTCCAAATAAAAGTACTCGTCAATAACTTCGATTGTACATGTGTGGGTTTGCCAAAGCAAAGCACCGTGGCAATCTTAGTAAGGCGCGAAAGGATAAAAGTGATATCCGTCATACTTTAATTGGGTACGACTTAACTAGGTTATCTCAATAGGATTGGGAACCTAGAGGCATGGGTTGGATTATAATTCATTTGATGAATTGAACAAAGTGTTGTTCGTCCAACTATCCAAGAATTATATGTGATGTAATTGACAAAGTGTTGTCTACCTAAATAACCGAGTCTTGGGCGATTAGCCAAAGCTAACTCAAGATTAGGCGAAATATGGATCTTGGCCCACTAAAAGTTTCGAGGGTTGATATTTTTCAAATAAAATAGTGGGAGTATCATTTAATATAAGACCATGTTAAATGATTTAAATCATAAACTTATTTTGCATATTTATATTGTAGATATCCATGGCAACTACAAACGTTACTAGCACTTTATCACTGCGATCGGTCCTTGAGAAGGACAAATTAAATGGGACAAATTTCCTAGACTGGCATAGGAACTTGAGGATAGTCCTCAAACAAGAAAAGAAACAATATGTTCTAGAGGAACCCTTGCTCGCTGAGGAACCTCCCCTAACAGCTACAAGAGCTGAAAAAGATGCTTACAAGAAGCATCAGAGTGACGCACTTGATGTTGGGTGCCTCATGCTTGCCACTATGAACTCTGAGCTTCAGAAGCAACATGAGGAAATGGAGGCGTTCGATATGATCGAACACTTAAAGCAGTTGTACCAACAGCAAGCTAGACAAGAGAGGTATGACGTCTCTAAAGCGTTATTCCAGTGCAGGATGGTAGAAGGAAGCTTAGTTGGAACTCATGTGCTCAAGATGATTGGGTACATTGAGAATCTGGACAAGCTAGGTTTTCCATTGGACCAAGAGTTGGCCACCGATGTAATCTTGCAATCGTTGCCGGAGAGCTTCAGTCAATTTGTAGTAAATTACAATATGACTGATATGGAAAAGACTCTGCCCCAGTTGCTTGGTATGTTGAGAACATATGAAGCAAACACTAAGAAGACTAAGGCCACAAATGTCCTTATTGTGAATAAAGGCAAAGGAAGGGCCAAAACTAAAGGCAACAAGAAAGCAAAGAAGGTCTTTGCTAAATCTAAGCCAAAGTCTTCTGCACTGAAACCAAAGGGAGGGATAGCAAAAGAAGGGAACTGTTTCCATTGCGGTGAGACCGGCCATTGGAAAAGGAACTGCAAAGTATATCTGGAGGATCTAAAGAAAGGAAGTGTGACTTCCGCTTCAGGTATTTTTGTTATAGAAGTCAATTTATCTACTTCTTCATCTTGGGTATTAGATACTGGATGTGGATCTCACATTTGTGTAAATGTGCAGGATCTCAAAAGGAGTAGGGCATTGGCAAAAGGTGAAGTTGATCTCCGAGTTGGAAATGGAGCAAGAGTTGCTGCATTAGCTATAGGAGATTATCATTTAGCTTTACCTTCTGGTTTATCGTTGATTTTAAAAGACTGTTATTTTGTGCCTTCAATTACTAAAAACATTATATATATTTCTTGTTTGGACAAGTATGGTTTTTCATTTATAATAAAGGACAATTGTTGTTCTATTTATTTAAATGATATGTTTTATGCTGATGCACAAATGGTGAATGGTCTTTATGTATTAAATCTTGATATACCTATCTATAACATAAATACTAAAAGGATTAAAAATAATGATTGTAATCCGACTTATCTCTGGCACTGTCGCTTGGGCCACATAAACGAGAACCGCATATCTAAACTTCATAAGGATGGAGTATTAGATTCATTTGATTTTGAATCATATGAAACATGCGAATCTTGTTTAATGGGCAAGATGACTAAAGCCCCTTTCAAGGGACATGTTGAAAGGGCAAATGTTTTATTGGGACTAATACATAGTGATGTATGTGGACCAATAAGTACACAAGCTAGAGGTGGTTTTCAATACTTCGTTACATTTACTGATGACCTCAGTAGATATGGGTATGTGTACCTAATGAAACATAAACATGAAACCTTTGAAAAGTTCAAAGATTTCAAGAATGAAGTACAAAACCAACTTGGCAAAAGTATCAAAATCCTTCGATCAGATCGAGGAGGAGAATACTTAAGCCAAGAGTTTCATGACTATCTAAAGGAGTGTGGGATAGTCCCACAACTCACTCCTCCGTATACTCCACAATGGAATGGTGTATCCGAGAGGAGAAATCGAACCTTGTTAGACATGGTTAGATCAATGATGAGTCATGCAGATCTTCCGATATCATTTTGGGGACACGCTCTAGAAACAGCAATTTTCTTACTGAACCGTGTTCCATCTAAATCAGTGGAAAAGACACCATATGAGATATGGACTGGGAAGCGTCCTAGTATGTCTTTTATGAAGATTTGGGGTTGTGAGGCTTTCGTTAGACGTCACGCCACTAACAAACTTGGACCCAAATCTGATAAGTGTTTATTTGTGGGGTATCCTAAGGAAACGAAAGGATACTATTTCTACTATCCCACCGAGAACAAAGTAGTTGTTGCTCGGACTGGTATATTTCTTGAAAGAGAATTTATTTCTAGAAAAACCAGTGGGAGAAAAATAGAACTTAGTGAAGTTCAACCACAAGAAAACACTGAACCTGAGATTGAGATGGAAACAGAGCAGGCACCACAAACTGTTGTGGAAGAAGTACCTGCTCAAGAGACACAAGCCCAGCGTAGGTCTGTAAGAGAACACCGGGAGCCACAGAGATATGGATTTCTTGTGACTCAACAAGGTGACTTACTACTTATTGATGAGGATGAGCCGTCATCTTATCAACAAGCTATTATGGGCAATGATTCTGAGAAATGGCAAGAGGCCATGAAATCTGAGATGGAATCCATGTATGCAAACCAAGTATGGACTTTGGTTGATCCACCTGAAGGGGTACGACCCATTGGGTGCAAATGGATTTTCAAGAAAAAGACCGATATGGATGGTAATGTACAAACCTATAAAGGTCGACTGGTTGCAAAAGGATTCAAACAAATTCATGGTATTGACTATGATGAAACCTTTTCACCAGTGGCCATGGTTAAATCCATAAGGATCTCCCGAGGGTTTTGTCGATCCAAAGGATGCTGGAAAGATATGCAAGCTACAACGATCCATTTATGGATTGAAGCAAGCTTCTCGGAGTTGGAATCTTCGTTTTGATGATGCAATCAAAGAGTTTGGTTTTATCAAAAATGAAGATGAACCTTGTGTCTACAAGAAGGTCAGTGGGAGCGTAATCATTTTCCTAGTGTTGTATGTAGATGACATACTTCTTATTGGAAATGATATCCCTGCCTTGCAATCTGTAAAGATTTGGCTAGGGAATTGCTTTTCGATGAAAGACTTAGGAGAAGCCACCTATATATTAGGAATCAAGATCTATAGAGATAGATCGAGAAGGCTTCTTCGTCTAAGTCAAAGTACATACATAGACAAGGTGCTTAAAAGGTTTAGCATGCAAGGATCCAAGAAAGGATTCGTGCCTATGACACATGGTATCTATCTCTCGAAGGAACAGTGTCCTTCAACACCAGATGAGAGACAACGCATGAGTAAGATTCCATACGCATCAGCTATTGGATCTATCATGTATGCCATGATATGTACTCGTCCCGATGTATCGTATGCTTTGAGCATGACGAGCAGATATCAAGTTGATCCAGGTGAAGGTCACTGGATTGCTGTCAAGAATATCCTAAAGTACTTGAGAAGGACTAAGGATACATTCTTGATTTATGGAGGTGAGGAAGAGCTCAATGTAATGGGTTACACTGATGCAAGCTTCCAAACCGACAAAGATGATTTTCGATCGCAATCTGGATATGTGTATTGCCTAAATGGAGGTGCTGTGAGCTGGAAGAGTTCAAAGCAAGAAACAGTAGCCGATTCTACAACGGAAGCTGAGTATATTGCTGCCTCGGATGCAGCAAAAGAAGCTGTTTGGATGAGGAAGTTCATTTCTGAACTTGGAGTGGTGCCTAGCATTAAAGATCCGATAGAACTCTATTGTGACAACAATGGAGCGATCGCATTGGCTAAGGAACCAAGATCTCACCAAAGATCCAAGCACATACTTAGGCGTTTCCATTTCATTCGAGAAATCGTTGAAAGGGGAGATGTTAAAATATGCAAAGTACCAACAGATGATAATGTATCTGACCCATTGACGAAGCCGCTGTCACAGCAGAAGCATGATCGTCATACTAGATCTCTAGGCATTAGGTATATGTCTGAGTGGTCTTAGTGCAAGTGGGAGATTTGTTGGGATATGCCCTAAGACAAGTCATTAGATGATTGTTTAAGACATACAATGTTTATGGATTTATGAATGGCAATTCATTATTGTATATTATTCTTTTAACTGTGCATTGTGAATTAATATATATGTTAATGTCCTTAGAATAATATTGTATTATTCTTAAAGATGTTCCTAGTCAAGTATTATCATGAAAGGGATAATGATAATACGTAGAGACTAGTATATGTTGATCGATGAATTGTTCATTGATATGAGATATCAAATCAACATATGGGTACATGTTAGAGAACGATGTACTGAACAGACCCACCATGAGAATGCAACATGGATAGTTATATGATCGTCATATGCAATTCTCATAGTGATAATAATGTATGTAATCCTTACGACTTGTGATCATCAGAGATCCCAACATAAGGAGTTATGTATCTTGATATCGTCAAACGTTACCCGTAACAGGGTATACTATAAAGGCGACTATTGGATACACTACGAATTATGTAGAGGGATGTTGACTGATCGAGATAGGATTTGTCCCTCCTATATAACAGGAGATGTGTTTGGCCCTTGATCAAGTGAGAACTAAAATGCATGGCCATGCTCGAATGAGTCGATATGAGATATCGAGCTTATTCGTTTATTCTAGTTCTACTTGGGGATCAAGAAATAGAGATTGAATATACGAGTATGACTATTCCATGACTCGTGTTCAATCTAAACACAAAGGACAAAGGGATTAAGTTACATGATTAATATTATCACGTGTTCTAAAGGTTATGTCGAGTCATTGACATTCTCGTAATTTGGGTAGCATCGATGTGTTGCTAGATACCGCTCGATGCTTGCGACATAAAATGAGATTTTATGTCACTGCCAACATTACGAGATCCTATCGGGTCGCACAAAAGATTAAATCGAGAAGGGAAATTAAATTCATGGGATGAATTAAATAATTAAGAGGAGTCTTAATTAATTATCATAAGGATTAATTAGATCATGGGCTTAAGCCCATGAAGCTTTAAGAAAGCCTTTAATTAATTATATTTAATATGATTGCAAGGTGATTAATTGTAAGACAATTCATAACACTTCATAAGTTAAACCCTACACCATCACTCACGGCCGCACATCAAGATCTTTCGGCCACCCTCATAGCCGCGTAGTTCTTGGCGTTTTTGTGCCAATTTGATTGTGAATCAAAGTGTGGTTTTTGGTTCCGGTTTAATATCTTGTCTAGCAACTTGATATTAAACTATTCCTTCAATCGATTTGATCGTGTGGATACCGTTGAGGCAAAACCATTCGTGTTTTGCTATTGACTCGGAGAAGGCGTAGGACGTGGTGCAGCTCCGTGGATTCGGCTTCAAACACGCAACAAGGGTAAGACACTTGTTATTCTCTAATCCGATATGAATCCCTATGTATAGATCGCTGGTTTGTAATCCCAATATTTTATTCCGCTGCGTTGTATGCTCATGGGGTTACTAACATACCTTTGGGTATACTCGTTGGAATGGCTATGACTATGGCCAAGTGACTGGTAACGGGAGTAGTTGTTGAGGAAACTACTTGCTTATGCCGAGGTGACATGTGGTAGACATGATCACACCCACCCCTGAGGGTGTGGAATAAATCCTACGGAATTAGGATTGCTTTGTGGTTGAGCAAGGACATCGGGATGTCATTTGTGCATTGGTATTAGAGAAATATTGGGTGATGACCCACTACTCTAATGGATGTTACGGTATGGTGTACCGGGATGGAACGTATGATACGTTGGTAGGCTTGATATAAGCCTATCGAGGCAGCGATTTTGCTAGCCAGATATCGTGGCAGTGATATAGTGTGCTTGTTGGAGCCATTATACTGCTCGCTGGAACCGAGCTTGGTGAATCGTATGATGATACGATGAGGGTTTAGTGGACTCTTGTAGTCACTTTGAGGCTTGAGGAAGGAAATACCTCACGGAACGTTTATACGTCTATTGTTTTGAGGGGCTTGTACTGGGACAGCTCAATTTTGTTGGTAGTACCAACACGAGTGTCAACAAGTCGTTGGTAGCTCTAGTTGAGCATTCTTGCATATGGAATGCAACGGGAGTCACAATTGGATTTGTGGGATATAGCTAGTGGGCTAACACTACTATATTGATTTTATCTCTCGGAGAGATTTGGATTGTACTGTCATGGAGACAGCGGGTATTGGTTAAAGGTTGATTGTGAATCAACCGGGGTAAGCCCTACTAGTGTTGGACTAGGTGATGGCTTTGTACTTTCGGTGGGACGTTCGAGGAGACGTCTCCTGAGAAATGCTCGAGATTGTGTAGTACTATGGTATTAGTACAGAGCATCTTTAGGATGAGTATGCATGGCGTATACGGGTTTCGATATAGTGATAGTGGATTTGATGCACTATTCTGAACCAGTTGCGTATTTTTGGTTCCGTGATATGTTTTGGTAAATATATCCAAGTTTCCGAACGGTGGTTCAAGGTTGGAGGGTCATGGATTCGTGACTCTTTCCTTGTAAGGAAGGCAGTATGGATATGCCTACCGATTGGGAATCTTTGGGAGGTTCATTAGTCGGTTTGTGTGGTGTTGATATTTGAATCACACCATTGGTCGTTGGTCTGTCAATCATTATTCTCCGCGAGGTGAGATTAGTTGGGGATTGACAGTTGGTTTTGGTTGGGTACGATTGGAGATGCCCGAGTCTATTGCATTGAGAATGCATGTTGTGCTGGTACTTAGGCATGTATGCCAGTGTGTATACGAATGCCAACATTTTATTTGGTCCTCGTCCAACATCGGGTTAGTGTGCTTGGATGAATGAATCTCCGGTGAGAGATTGTATCACCTTGAGATTAATCTCGATGGCACGATGTATTCTGAGGAATAATCATGAGGTCCGGTTGACTTCCCCCGAGGAGGGATTGTCGTGTTTTGGGACCATGGTAATTCTTGCTGGTTAATTCGATAGCCTCCCTGCTTTAGGATTGTTGAATCCCAGGATAAACGATGGATGGCCAGGATTCGGATTTGTTTAGTGTCGTGATTGATACGTGTGGCGGGAATGCAATTGATTGTTCTTGCATGTCATTTCGAGAACTTGAGACCTTGTGGAGCCTCGATGATGTGTTGGACCAAGATGTGATTTTCTTGGAACTTATGGATGTAGACATCCTTGGAGATGTGTTTGTGTTGATCGATGGCCGTGAGTGGCCGATCCGTGTTGCAATGTGGTGCAACTATTCCTTTGATGGAGATGGAACTGGAACTGGAGAGCGGAAACCGGACATGGTATAAGTACATCGTAGTGTACTGGTGGTTTCCTTAGTAACGATGTATGATTAACATCGTAGACTAAATCGTAGAGATATCGTTGAGGCAATATCTATTTTGGAATCACGAATGATTCGTTTGATTTGCAGTCATGGTTGGCTGACTGCTTTGAGATGGTTAGCATTGAGATATGCTGATGTTCTGTTGCGGTTGCAATGGTTTGGGAGGTTTATCCCATTCCAGGTTTTGGTGCGAGGTCGGTATCCTCGCGGTTAGTGTGTCGTTCGTGACATGTTCATGATTCGACGATGTAAAGCCGTTTGGATTTTGTAATCTCGGCAATACGTGGAGTACGCCGTGCAAATTTCGAGGATGAAATTTTATTAATGGGGGATAATTATGATGCCCGGGAATTATTGGTATTAATCCCGGTGTGGTAATAATCCTTAAGGGATTTTAATTGTGGCAATTGTGTATTAATTGCGGTTTTGGGACTCCCGGGGATTTTAAATCCAGTTTTTGGAGTCGTTGGATCCAAGAGGTGAGATTGTATTCTCATCGTGGTGATAACCTTGGAATTTGGTTCTTGGTGGAACCTGGGGTCCGGAGTACTTTGTACTGGGGCTGGTAATGGGAATTGAGGTTAGAGAGATGATTTTTGAAAACAGATGATTTTTAATGAATCATGATGTATTTGTGGAGGAGTCGGTATTTTGGAGCTTTGGAGCTATATATACCAAATAGATTCGGTATTCCGTCATTATACGGAATCATTTCCCTCTCTCCTCTCCCTCACGCCTCTTTCCCTCACCCCAAACCCTTCCTTTCTTTTCCTCTTGGGAACAAATCGATGGGGACTCGTCTTGGAGCCCGATTTCTTGAAGAAAGGCTGGTAATCTTCTTCTCCTCACCTTTAGCTTCGATTTGATTATAGTTTTGTGCTAAATGGTTGAGTTTTGGGTTTTGGGTGATTTTGTAAAACCTTGAAATCTTATGGGTTTTGTTTTAAAATGGATTATAACCCTTGTTGAGTGTACTAGGGTGTTTGTATGTGGCTATTTTTGAGTTGGAGGGAGTTTGGGTATGTTTTGTGGAGGTTTTGAAGCTTTTGAAAATGATGTTTTTCGGGTTTGCGCAACGACCGATCGATCGGTAGCTTGGACCGATCGATCTGTGCAAGTGCGTAGCGTTGGGTGATTATTTCTGTATTTACCGATCGATCGGTATGAGCGACCGATCGATCGGTTCATACCGATCGATCGGTGGGTGGCTAGCGATCGATCGGTAGCTTGGACCGATCGATATGTGCAAAGCCTTAGCTTAAATCGATTTTATGAACAGTTACCGATCGATCGGTAGTGCGATTGTGTAAAATGTATTTTGGGTCCTCCCTCGGGTTTTGGGGAGCGATTATCGACCATTTACTATTTAATCATCCTGTTGGGATGATTGGGGTTGGATTTCATGCTTGTGCACATGAATTTGGGATTACTGATTGATTATGACTTATTGATTTGTGTTTAGCACATTCTTCTTCGGACCTCGGGACTGAGGCAGTGTTTGAACTTGAACTTCAGAATTATAAGGTACGTATGACGTACGAGCATAGCCCTTTAATATAATTGCAATTGTTGAGTGCTTGGTACACTGTATTGCAATGAATGTGTATGGGAATGCATGATATATGGTATTAGCAATAAACAGATATTGACATGCATGGTTTATGGTATTTGCTACAAATGTATATGCTTTTGAGCGAGCAATGATTGAGATGTTGTCTCCTTTGAGCGAACATCGGTTATGACACCACTGCTGTTGAGCATGCGTGAGAATGAAATGCCGCTATTGTAGAGCGAGCAACGGAATAGAACTATGGGACCATAAGTGAGGTATTTGGAATATCTGTAATCATTGTTTACCGATTTGGTATTATTGATTATGATATCGGTATATAGCAAATGGATTTGTTAATCAATGTAATGATTAACTGGCATTTGAGAATTTGATGGTTTCAATTGTTTTGAGAACAGGGACAGTACAGGAATCCCGGATGAGGATGATACCATCCAGGGAGCATTGTATTTCATAGCATTTACATTGTTGTAAATTATGAATTGTATTATTGTGATTATTGGATTTGGGATATTGGTATGCTCACCCCGTGTGGGGGCTGTCTCTGTTGGGACAGGTGATTAGGTACATCGATGGCTTTGGAGATGAGCTCGAGCTATGGATTGGAGGTGCTACCAGGGATCGAAATACCAGTGACGGTATTGAGCACCGTATTTTATACATTTGATACACACATACCTATTTGATGCTCGTATGTGAGCACTATTATGTGTATATGATATGTATAAAAAGACAAGGGCCTTTCTCTCTTCATTTATGAGTAGCATACAATTATTTATTGAATTGCTAAATGAACTGAGAACATGTTAGTGTATTATAATGGTGCATGAGATGTATGTGGACTTGGTTGGGGAAAACTAGACATTATATGAAATAATGTAAAGAATTTTATTATACGCATGATTGGTTATGATGATAAGTGGTTTTTCCCCTACATGTATGATTGTATGCACTAATGTCATGGATTAATACACTAATAACGGGTTTAGGGTATGGGGGTCCTTACAGATCCCGAGATTGAACACACTTGTCAAAGGAGGCTAAGGCAAGCAAGAACACACATGGCTAATACCGAGGAGATTATGGTACCACAAGTTGCAAGATCACTCATGGACTATGTCCAACCTGCATTCCATGGATCACTGTCGAGCATCACGAGACATACCATGCAGGCTAACAATTTCGAGATCAAGCCTGCTATCATACAGATGTCCAACATTCAGTCCAGTTTGGGGGAGCAATTACTGATGATCCCAACGCCCACATCTCCAACTTCTTGGAGATTAGTCATACATTTAAGCATAATGGTGTTACTAACGACGCCATCAGGTTACGTTTGTTTCCTTTCTCTTTACGTGATAAAGCTAAATCTTGGTTACAATTGTTGCCTGCAGGTTCTATTACTACGTAGGATGGGATGGCACAATTGTTCTTGTCAAATTATTTCCACCATCCAAGACGGCCAAGATGCGCAATGACATCACTACTTTTGCCCAATACGATCCAGAGACACTGTATGAGGCTTGGGAGCGCTTCAAAGATCTACTGTGGAGATGCCCACATCATGGCCTCTCTATCTGGCTGCAGGTACAAACATTTTATAACGGTTTATTTTCTGATAATCGTTCTATGATTGATGCAGCGTCATGAGGAACTGTGATGAGGAAGACACCCGAGGAGGCTTATACGCTGTAGGAGGAGATGGCTGCTAATAGCTGTCAATGGCTGTTTCAAAGGAACGTGCCAAATAAGCAAGTCAGATTGCATTAAGTAAGTGAAGTCACTGCCCTAGCTGCCTAGTTGGAAGCACTTAACAAGAAGATCGATAGTTTGAGCATGCATGCAATGCAAGTTCAAACTGTTACATGTGAGCTTTGCCAAGGAGGACATCCGAGCAATGAATGCCAAGTAGGTAACCCTTGCATTACAACTAATGAAGCTGTTAATTTTGTAGGGAACCGACCACCACAGACCTACCCCTACCCAAATACATACAATACTGGGCCGATGAACTATACCCAACCACCACCGGGGTATGCACCAAAGCTAAGCATGGAGAAGATCTTAACCAAGTTCATATCGTCAGCTGAAACAAGGATGAACAATCACGAGGCGTCGATAAAGAACTTGGAAGTCCAAGTGGGACAGCTAGCAAAGATCGTAGCTGGACGAGCACAAGGAGCACTTCCTAGTGACACCGAGACAAATTCTAGGGAGCAAGTCCATGCTATCATGTTGAGGAGTGGAAAGGAGGTCGGTGGAAGAAGGATGTACAAGTTGAGTTAAAAGGCGAGGCGGACATCAAGCAAGAAGAGGGACAAACACGCGACAAATGTAAGTCTACTAAGACCCCTACACCCATCACACCTGCTAAGGTAGATATCCCACCCCCATTTCCTGCTGCATATAAGAGAGCAAAAACAGATGCTAAGTTTGCTAAGTTTTTAGAATTGATAAAGAATCTCCATATTGAGATGCTTTTCATTGATGCTATTCGGAAACTGCCGAATTATGCTAATTTTTTAAAGGAGATTCTGTCAAAAAAGCGGAAACTGGGAGAGCATGAGATGATAAACTTAACTGAGGAGTGTTCTGCTGTCATTCAAAATGATTCACCTCCAAAGTTAAAGGATCCAGGGAGTTTCACTATACCTTGCAAAATAAATTCTAAATCTTTTAATAAATCTTTATGTGATTTGGGGTCAAGTGTCAATTTAATGCCTTTGTCTGTGTACAGGAAGCTGGGCTTAGGAGAACCCAAAGCAATCAATGTTTCACTGCAGATGGCGGACAAGTCCATCAAGTACCCTCATGGGATAGTGGAGGATGTACTGGTCAAGGTTGATAAATTCATTATTCCGGTGGATTTTATCATGTTGGACAAAACTGAAGATGCAGACATGCCTCTAATTCTAGGAAGACCGTTCCTAGCTACTGGAAGGGCATTGATGGATGTCCAAGAAAGGAAGTTGATCCTCCGACTAGGGGATCAAGTTACGTTTGACATGTTCAAATCTTTGAACACTACACGCACTGAGAACCGATGTTTTAGTATTAATATAATTGATACACTGTCTGTTGATGAGATGCAGGTTAAGAGCGAGAAGAAGGTGGAGTTCACATCGAAGGCCCAAAGAGGAGGCAAATACCGTGAAGGTGACTTAGTTCAAATGAATAAGAAAAAGATGTGACTCTTTCCATGGAAGTCAGACGCACCATGGGCTGGACATTTCAAAGTTATCGATGTTCCACCATTTGATAACTTCAAACTGAGAGATGACCACGGGGGCACTGTTCACAGTGAAAGAGAAATGGTTACGACACTACCACAAGGATGATGTGAAATCATCCCCCACTGCCCGGGCGGCACTTGAGCTTACATGGTAAAAGTCCAGCTTGGGACTATAAATCAAGAACTTTTTTCTTATCCTTTTGCTTTAATTTTGGTTTGTTTTTGGTTTGTTTTTGTTTTTTTTTTATTTTGTCGAGACTCCATGCGTGATGTGATCTGTCAAACATTATACCCCACGAGCTGATGAGGAATTAGACAACGATCACTGACAGTCGTTGTCAAAGGTAAATGCTTTGTCTCATTTTCCATGCCTAGTACATTGAGGACAATGCATGAATTAAGTTTGGGGGAGTAGTGCATTACCGTGTCATGTTTTTTCTGTGGAATTAGATTGTTTCTTGAGCACCAATAAAAATTTTTCTTGAAAATGAGTTCAATTAGTAAGATAAGAATAAATCATAGTAGTGATCTCTATTCCATGATGATATTAGTCTCACTATGCATGTCAACTTGAGTTTTGATGATTGTAAGACTTGTTTGTGAATATCTTGTTTTGAGTAGTATGTCTAAGATGAGGAACTTATTAAGCACATTTGAGTCATGATCTTGTGAATTGCATTTGGAGTAGTAATAATATTTGTGAACTTGATGAATTGTTTTGAGCATCTTAGAGTACCTTAGAAACTCTTTGATGATGACACTTTGAGGTGAAATTTTATAGTTATGAACTTGATTTGGAAATGATTTAGGCGATATTTGGACTGTTTGAGCTTTCAAGCTTACCATGATATATATTAATCTCTAGTGTCCCATTTTGAGCCTAACTGAAAAAGAATGGAGTATGTTCAACATACTATTAGTCACCGTAGAAAAAAAAAATTTCTTTGGCAACTAATTATACCCACCTTTATGAGCCTAAATTGAAAAAATTTACTTACCCTAAGGGAGTATAATGATTCACATTAGATGCATTTGAATTGCTACATTTGGATGAGCTTGTTGTAAAAAAAAAAAAAAATGATGAATGAGAAAAGAAAAGAATAGAAAAAGTCTTGAGAAAAAAAAAATCCAAATAAGATCCAAAGAGGCCAAGGCTAAAAGAAAAAGAAGAGAAGCTCAATTTAGTGCTAAAAATATGAACATTACATGTTTATACTCTCTTCTTTGTGCTATCCTATCTTTTCTTTGAAGCCAACACCTAGGCCTAACATTACAAGCTTAAAAAAGATTTATTGATCCAAGTCTAGGGAGTGACTACATTAGTGGAGAAGTTGTTTGAAAATAGGCCTACGGAATGCTCAAAGATTCTCTTAACTTTCATTGACTAGCATGATTTGATCTATGAAAATTGCATGAAACTTGAAAGTGACAATAGCACACACGCATGTTCTGATTTGGAGACATGTTGCTTGATCCAGGAGAAAACACAACTTGTTAAACTTTCTGATTTATTCTTGTTCATCTGTAAGTGAGATATTTGAGCTACATGATTGACTATGAATTGGTTAATTTGAATCTTCAATATTGAACTCTGCTGTGTGATCTTATTTCTTGCTCGAGACGATCAAGTTTAAGTTTGGGGAGTTGATAAGTGTGATTTTTACACTTATTTCACAATGATTTTATAGTGGTTTTTGTAGTGATTCCTGGAAAATATTAAGCGTTTTGTTATATATTTGTATATTTCATGAATTTAGGTCCAAATGCATAAAAGTGGAGGATATAAGCAATAAATAATGAAAAATGACCAAACCGAGAAAACACGGAAAAAAAGGGATGGAATTGTAAATTGTTGAATTTCAGTCAGGCGATAGATCGCCCGTGTGAAGAGTTTGAAAAATAAAAAATCAGACTTGAAAGTTCGGTTCCCGCATATTCAGATTATTTAACGCACAACCGAATATTATCGAGCATGGAAGATTATATTTTATTGGACATTCAAATCAATACTATATTATTTTTATAATATAATATATAAGGATCAAGAGAGAAAAGAATATAATAGATAAATCTTATCAGCATATTAGAAGGGAATTTTCATTGACCAAGAAAAAGGGGGGACTTCACACATAACTTGGGGAGGTGAGCAGCAATAGACGTACGTGACTTGGTGGAAGACTTATAAAGAGCATATTTACGTGAAATAGAAAGGAGGTGAGCAAGAGTACTGGAGACAGAAGATAAAAAAAAGACGAGGATATATACGGACGATCTTCTTCGCACGTCAATTTTTTTCTCGACTCAATCTGGGAACGTACAAAAATTCAGAGACGAGAATAAAAGGAATTCCAGACTTTGATTCTTCAACGTGCACAGAGCACTTCACGATGGGAATTGACGTAAATTCTGGACGGGAATTCACGTAAAGAAAGTGACATGAGAACAGGAGATTGGAGAGACCAGATTCACGCAAGATATCAGATAGGAAAAAAGAATTATTCACACAGAAGAGTGTGGGGAAGCAACGTATTCAAAAAAGATATTTACGTGAGCAAGTGGTGGGAGAACAGAGGAAAAGAGACGTTACATACGAGCATTCACGTAAGAGAGGAGCAAGAATATTTGGTGAAAGGAGTTACGTGAGATGTGAGCAGCAAAGAGATTGAGGGAAGAGAGTGACGCACGACAGCAATGTAAGGCTCTGATGCTAATTAATCCGAATTAATGATGATTAAGCAAACTTGGATAATTAAAAGTACAGATTTTGAATTAAGGTGTTCTGGAGTATGATGAGTCAAGCAACTAGTGGAGCATGTTTTGAGTGCATGTCACATGCAATGGTGGATTTGGAAAGGAAACAAGATAGGAAAACCGAATTAGAGCAAGAACTTGAGAGGAAGAAGCAAAAGATGTAGAATTCTGCAAATGCAAGAAGCAAAAATGGGTTTGTGCATTTTGGCACAGGTGGGCTGAATCCTTGAGTTTAGGACGATTTTGGATCTTGTTTTGGCTTCAAATCTCGACCAATTGAAGGTATAAAGGTTTTCATTGAGTTTATAAACTGAAATAGTTCGAATTATTGCATTAGAGTTGGAATTGAAGAGAGAAATTTTGCTGTCAAATGTAATGTGCAGCTTTTCAGTTTGTACATTGTCTGGTATTTTGGGTTTTTAGCATAGTTATGTTTCGAATTTGAAGATGGAGCTCTTAATAAACGTTGTAGTATTTTGTGTTAGCTTTAATTGGCCACCAAAATCAGCTAATTTGGATTTAAGATGAATCAGTTATGCCCATTTTACCAAACTGTGTAAAATCTGAAAATTCAGTGCATTCGAGTTTAATGTAGTGTGTTCTTCGATTTTCTGGGAATACATGGGTACGAATTTGAAGTTTTAATAAGAGTTGTAGTATTCGGAGTTATCTTGTATTTGAAATTGGTCTCACTCAATTTGGAGTTCATATGCAAAAGATATGTTAATTTTACCAACTATGCAATCTGGAAATAGGGTAGTTACAAGTTTTTAGGCCTATAAGATTTTAAAAAAATGTACATCAAGATGAACTAATTAGCTTAAAGATCATAAGTGATGTATTGTAGAAGTTTGAGTTATCTAAATTCTCCCACTGGAATCAGGTCATTTGGATGTCTTATGAATTAGTTATGAAGTTTTTACAAAAAGTGCTCACTTTAGAACTTAGAAATTCCCCTCTTTTGCTTAAGTGGTGTTTAGACACAATTTGCATTAAGTAAATGATCTAATTTGGGGATGTGTCTAACATATAAAATGTCATATTTTGAGTTAGCTTTCAAGCTAAATTGGACCCATGTAATTTGGTTAAGTATTTGATAATTTATGAGCCAATTACTATGAGCATGTAGCTGAAATTTTAAAGAAATTTCCTAAGGGTCAATGTTTGGATTATAAACTTGATATTGGAAGTAATTGAACACTTTGATGATATAATTGAGGTGTAAATAACCAGGTTAACAGATATCGAGGTTTATTCGAGGAGTACTCTGTAGATATAGCATTGGTCCGAGGTACGTAGAAAATCGGTTCTATCACAATGTCTGGCAAATTCATGTGATGTTCCCGTGGCATGATTTACTTGTCATTACTTGCTCCTTATGTGACTATATGATATGTTGGACTGCAATATGTGAATTACATGATACATTGACTGCATGATATATGATGACATGATATTTGAGATGCATCACATGAGATTATGATATTGCATGATGCATTGACACGCATGGACATTGAGCATGTCATGTTGATCCTATCGATTCTTTCGTTGACACCTATATCTTTTCATTGGTATTTGTGATGCGTGTCTGGGGATGATGGGCACGCCGATGGCTCGGCGGAGAAAGTGAGCTGAGAGATGCCGTAGCGACGAGTGTGCCGACGTCGCCCAGACACGATGATGATGGACCGCCGATGGCTCGACTGAGAGAGATGTCGTAGCGACGAGCGTGTCGACGCCCTGCTCGAGCATGATGATTTGATTGATGATCCTTCCATTAGACTCCTGAGATCTTGATATTTGAGATTTGATATCCCTCATATGCATTTGCATTCATGCACGGCATGCATCGCTGTTCATACATTATGATTTTACCTATTTCTCGTACTGGGTTCTGACCCCCTTCGCGGGGGGCTGTCATGTCTTTGTTGTATGGGCATGACAAGTGGTACATGTGGACTTACTATGGATGCTCGAGATGAAGCATCGATGAATACCAGAGCTCCTTGAGAGCGAGCTCGGGTATATGTTTCATGTTTGAGTCCCAGTAGTTGTTAGAGTATTTTAAAATACGATTCAATTTACCGGGTTATGCCCCGAGTATCTGTATTTTAAGTATTACTTTACTGAGGAGTTTGTATGTGAGCTTATGCGATGAATATCATATTAGATGTAAAACTGGAAATATATATTTTCATTATCTGAAATATTTTAAAAACAAAATATGAAAAATTTTGAGGGCCACTTTTTGAAAGTTTTTAACTAAATCTTCTGCTGTTTACGTTTAATATAACAATCGTGTGTTAATTAAACATCTGATTAGAACCAGGCCCTCACATTGGTATCAGAGCATAATCTGGGATATGCTCGAACTAGAGTTAGGACACTGAGTCTAGTAACGAATAAAATATTTGCACATGTGTTTGATTACATGATTTTACATGCTATTATCTGTTTTGTCTGATATGACCTGATAATAGATAATTGAGTTTAGGCATGTAATCTGAGAAGGCCTGAATATTGATTGAGTTTGTTAAAGGCCTATATATGAAGTTGAGCACGTGCTTTTAGTAGACCTGGATATTAACTAATTTGTTAATGGTCTATAAATTTGACACCCATGCTATTTTTATTATGGGATAGATCTTTGTTTATAGCATTGAGGTGATCGATAAGGTTAGAAGGTATGGCTGTAATATGTATAGGCATAAATATTAACTAAATCGTTAATAAGGAGTTTAGAATAGCCTATACCTGACGTAGATAAGTAACGAGTTATTATCCTTTTGAGGATTAATTTTCACACTTTGGCAAAGAACAACAGGAACTAGAGACTGATGAGGCAATGATTTAATGCCGAAAGATACATTGAGACATGTATTACGCCTAAACAATTTTGTAAAGTCGGATTCATAGCCAATTGAGAACTTGAATACGAGGTATCGGTGTATCTTTCTTCCAGAATATGATTTCCATCTAATCTTTCTGGAAAATTTTAGTTATTCGTAGTACTATATTGTGAATATAGTATCTTGATCCCCGTATTTGTGTCTACCAACTTTATTGACTCTGGGGCAAGGGCAAAATCGTAAACTTTATCTTTTGGATCTTATCAAGTGAATCCCATCAATCAGAATCTTTCAAATGAGGTTTCGACTTGAGCCAGTTTAACCAATAGATCAAAAGCTGAAATTGAATTGACGAGAGAAAACATTTAGTTGTTCCTCGGTTATCTCAGAAGCCGCATATTGATGTTTGGGACAATTCAATATTAGCTCCAATAGTAGTATCAATAAAGGCAGAGGCCACAACAGTTTCAGGAAACCGCAAAGGTTTAAATCGAAACGTACGAAGAATGAGAAGATATTACTTTCGATCATCCGGAACCAGTGGTTCTAGGCGTGATTATGGGTCGTTTGCTAGATCTTGCGAATTATTGAGGATGAAGACAACCTACTGATCAATGTGTAAGTTTTGAAATTCTTGTAAGACTAGGTCAGACATAGTATTAACCCAAAATTGACCATTAGGGATGGATACAACCACAATAGCAGATGTACTTTGCTGGAGGTAGTTTTCGAAAGTGGCTCTCGGTTTTGGATCCACTCAGTTTGTGATGCCCCGAAATCAATTATATGCAATTTAAGCATTAATGATGGTCATGTGATTATTTATGTTGGTAATTAATTTATATGATGGGGTGATGAAGTGTTAGCATGATTTAATTATATTGATTACCAATTATGAGGAAAGCATGAATTTAAGGGAAGTTTGTAGCATGTTGTAAAATGCTTTTAAAATACCAAGTGGAGTATTTTATACATCATGTTAAGTTTGGGGTACAAATTTTAATTAAATTAAAACAACCCATTTTTAATCCTTTACCCATCACTTTAACCCCACTTTACCATTCACTTTTTAAAAATCCCCAAAAACCACTTCCCAACCCCAAACCCTTCCCATTTTCGAGATCCACCAAAGAAGGAGAAGGAAAGCTTCACAAAAACTTTGTTTGTGTGATCTTTGTTAGGATTTGGAGCCTACAAGAGGTATGAAACCATTCCTAAAAGTTTTATGATGTTTGGTGTTGAAATGGGTTAGTTTTTAATGCTTTATGTGGGTTTGTTTTGGGTATATGTTATTTATGGTTGGTGTATGATTTTTGAAGTGTTTTATGTGGGTTTTAGTGGGTTATGATGTTATGGATGTTGTAGGGAAGTTTGGATTTGTAAGGCATGAAGAAAGGTTTGAAAAATGCTCATTAATGGCGATTTTTCGATGTACAGCGACTGGCGATCGATCGCCCATTTTTGGCGATCGATCGCGAGCCAGCAGTGGGCGCCAGTAGCGTTTGGCGATCGATCACCACCTTTGGGCGATCGATCGGCGAGGCTGGCGATCGATCGGGCCAAAAGTGGCGATCGATCGCCAAGATGCAAAATTTTGAGCCTCGTCCACTATGATCTCGCGATCGATCGGGCCTGGGCGGCGATCGATCGCGAGGTGTAAAAATGTGTATTTTTGATATTTTGTGGGATTTTTGGATATTGGACCATGATTAGCTTCTAATTTCAATTTGTATGGTTATGTAGAACCATCTCAAGTACCCACAACCTCAAGGAGATAAAGCTCTCCGATTTCTCCACTTTTGGGATTAAGGTACGTAAGAAACGTACGGGCATCGGACGGTAAACTATACTCCTATATATGATGTTTGTAATGATAATGTTTATGATGATGATGATGTTTATGATGATGTTTACGACGATGAGTATGATAAGTAAATTATGATAATGATGTTTATGATGAGCGATGAGTATGATAAGTAAATTATGATGATGATGTTTATGATAAGTGAAGAGGATATGATATCCATGAAGATGATTATGACAAGTAATGAGGATGTTTATATCATGATACGATGTCATGATAAGGTAAGATGCCATACGATGTTATGATTGGGTAAGACGCCCACATGGCAAGATGACATACGATGTTTATGATATGGTAAGACGCCATATAACAGGGTAAGACGTCCATATGTATGAATGTAAATCAGGGTCAACAAGAAGAAGTTAACGAATAACTAGCAAGTCTACTTAACTAAGATTTCATACATTTACTGTTATGTTTCTTTTATGATGATTAAGTAAAGATGTGCATGCTCACGATGTGTTGTCCCTGTAGGTACACTTTTGGACAAAAAGGCTCAGGGTCGGGTTGAGACAGTGAGCTATGAGGAGCGTGAAAGAATTTAGGATGCAAGATTTTTTTTGGCATAGTCTCTACTCTAGGAGTAGTATAATTCTATCGCTTCAACATTCATTTTGAGAATGTAATCAATTAAGTTTGAAGTTTCATATTTTTGGTTTGTAATCTTATAGCTCAAACTACAACCTTAACCTTGAGACGTTATTATATGCAATGTTTAGTCCATTATATGTGTTAAAGATGATGTTAAGATAGGAGGACCCTACAATAGTGGTATCAGAGCAGTGGTTAGATAACCCGGGAATGAGTGAAGGGTAGCCTTAGCAATAAGTTAGCTAGGTGCTTACTTTTAAACATGTTTTGTGCATAAGTGGCATATTGTGATATCCCCGAGATAATTAATTGCAATTTGGAGTTAATTATGTTTATGTGACATTGGTGATAATTGGATAATGTGTTGGGTTGTAGTTTTGGTAAAGCATGATTTTAATGGCAATTGTGGTGCATTGTGGTGAAATACTTTTAAAATATCATGTTGGAGTATTCTACATATCATGTTAATATTTTGATACACATTTTTATTCCAAAGCTGATAAGGAGCCACTTGCTCACATCTTTACATCCCATCACCCCCCTTGCTATCAACTTTATGTCCCAAACCCCTCTTCCTCATCTTAGAACTCCATTTTTCGTTTCTGCATCTAGAGGAGAGGAGTAAGCTTTGAAAAAGGAGCCTTTTTGTGCTCTCTTGCTAAAAACTTGGAGCTCAAGTGGTAAGCTTCCATTTTGGTAGAGTTTTGTTGAGTTGTGGTTAGTTTTGGGGCTTATTTTGAGGTTAAAAGGGGTGGATCTTGTTCCATCATGTTGTGTATACTTGGGGGATGCATTTCTATGTTGTTTTGTGGTTATATGTTGAGCTTAGTAGTTGTTCTTGGTTGTTCATGAGTGTATATGTTGAGGGAAGCTCATTCGGGGAAATTTCTCGCAGAAACAGGACGTCTCGATCGATCGGGAAATGGGTCCGATCGATCGAGCAAGGCAGAGCCTGAACAAGGCGTGAAATGAGCTTACCGATCGATCGGCGATTTTTACCGATCGATCGGTGTGATGTCTCGATCGATCGGTAAAAAGGCTCGATCGATCGGTGGAGGCAGTACCTGGATGCATATTTTTCTTAACTTGGCGATCGATCGGGGCTTAGGACCGATCGATCGCAAGGCTTAAATTATGGATTTTTGGGATTTTGTTCTATATGGTGATGTTTTTGATAATGGTTCATTTATTGGTTTCTAATATGGATTCATGTGATTATGTAGAACCATCCCAGGTAGCCACACAGCCTAGGAGATAAAGTCCACGATATCTCCACTTTTGGAACCAAGGTACGTAGTGAGACGTACGAGCATCGGACGGTAAAACGTGTCATACCTTTGATTATGTATATTGTGGATAGTGAATCCTTATACGTGATGGTATATGTGAAATGACTGTGATTTACTGTGATAATGGAATCAACTATTGTGTTTGATTAATATGATGGAATTGATGAATGTTCCGGTAGCCTTTATCTCCGAGCGAGGGAGGTACTTGCCGCTGTCATATGAAGCGATGGTAATATGATATTTGCCGCTGTCATGTCTAAGCGAGGTAACATGCCGCTGTCATTGTCGAAGCGAGGGATATCATATGATGCCGCTATATGTCGAAGCGAGGGGTCCTAAAATTCCGCTGTTGTATTGGGACCGGAACAGTCACAATTCTAGTGGTTAAAGTGAAATATTGTGGTTATAATTGGAAACGCGTTATCGATCATTATATCGTGAACTAATGATTTTGTGCATAAGCTTGTGAAATAGGAACGACAATGAAATGTACTAATGTGGTAATCGAGGAGCATATCAATTAATCGTTTCATACGCTTAATTACTTTATTAAGTTGAATTGTGTTAAGTGATATATATATATATATGCTCATGGTGAGTTGTTCCTGTAGGTACGCTTTTGAACCAAGGGGGCTGAGGGTCGGTTGAACTGTGAGCTGTTGAAAGCATAAATGAAGAAAGAGTACAGGAAATTTTGGATAGTCTCTACTCTAGAAGTAGTCTAATGCTATCACTTAAACATTCATGATTGGGAATGTAACTGAATAATTGTTGAAGTTTTATTTTGGCCTGTAACCTAATTGAGCTCACATCAAACCAGAACCCTAAGATGTCTTTAATACACATTTAGCCCTATTTATATCTTGAATTCACTGTTAAGGTTTAGGGTCCTTACATTAGTGGTATCAGAGCAGTGGTTAGAGAACCCGGGAATGAGTGAAGGGTAGCCTTAGCAATAAGTTGGCTAGGCATCTATCTTTTAAACATGTTGTGCGCATATGAAGTATGTGACTGTTATGCTAACATGTTATGGTTTTCTAACGATGTATTATGTGAATTGTTTTTGGATATTGTTGTTAACCCTTGTGTTGCAGTATGGCAGCAAATGTCGATGTTGGTGATGCTATAAGTGTAAATGCTAGTGCTAGGCATACAAATCCCCTACCGCCGCCAGCCTTGGGCGAAGAACCGTCCGAACAACAGCTATTGCCGGGAGAACTGAGTTTGACTCAATTTCTAGCATATCGACCCGCGACTTTTGAAGGGACTGAAACAGGGGAGAAGGCCGAGGAATGGCTAGAGAGGTTAGAACAGATATTTGTAGCTTCCCTGTGCGCAAAGACAGCTTGGATATGGCTAGCAGAATTTCAATTGGCCAAAAAGGCGCTGATGTGGTGGAAGACCACATTAATTGAACAGGAGGCTCAGGGTCAGGAAATAAACTGGAAGCTGTTTAGGACTCGATTTCTGACCCGATACTTCTCAGCGGCGGCACGGCAGGCTAAAGAGGATGAATTCACTAGCTTGAGGCAAGGTACTATGCCGGTATCCGACTATGCCCTCCAGTACTGTTCCTTACTTCGATATGTGCCTCATATCGCCTCTAGCACCCAAGCAAAGATGAGGAATTTTATGAAAGGCTTGAGGCCGGAGTTGTATGATAGGGTGATCACTTATGGCCCTACTTGTTTTGATGATGCCCTAGCACGAGCTGAACTGGCAGAGTTAGGAGTGGGTGCATATCCGACTGTGGCACCGCCTCCAGCACCATTACAGAGGCCGACCCCTGAAAACTTGAAACCAAGGGGCGACCATTTTAAGCCAAAGGGAAACTCCTCATCTTCCAGATTCAGTGGTAGATGGCAAGATGCTCGTGGAAGGGGTGGTCGTGGAAGTAATGCTCCGTCTCATCGGGGACAGTCTCAGGCTAGCAATTTTGAGAAGGTTAAGTGTTTTCTATGCGGGGGACCCCATTCAGTGAAAGTATGCTCAGCTTGTTATGAGTGTGGGAAACATGGGCACTTGGCCCGAAATTGTCCTAATCGGGGAGGACCACAGAATACTATGGGGAGACCTTCAGATAGGCCAGCGCAGCAGAGACCACCATTTGCACCGAGACCATTGGGAGGACAGCCGTTGGGGCCACCTCAAGGACAACTGTATGCCCTTACCAGGGAGCAGGCTACAGCAGCTCCAGAGGAAGTGATAGCGGGTACGTGTTATTTATTTACGCACCCTGCTTATATTTTGATAGATACAGGTGCGTCACACTCCTTTGTGTCGACGAGTTTTGTGGAGAGGCACCGTATATGCACGACTCCGTCACCCACGCCTCTAGTGGTTTCGACACCCGCTGGAAAGAGTGTGATTGCAGATCAGTTTGTTGATGGAGGCCTCATTTATTTTGAGGGCAACGAGTTGCAGTCAGACCTGATTGTTCTGGGGATGTCGGACTTCGACTGCATTGTGGGTATTGATGTGCTGAACAGATACCAGGCAGTAGTGGACTGCAGTCAGAGGACAGTACGATTCAGATCTGATTTAGGGGATCGGTGGACTTTTTATGGGGATGGTTCCCGCTCAAGAATTTCGTTGATATCGGCTTTAAAGATGACTCAGTTATTGGAACGTGGGCACGAGGGGTATCTTATTTATGCCATTGACATTGCTGGCAAGAAAGATGAGTTAAGAGTTGAAGATATACCCGTGGTTGCCGAGTTTGCCGATGTATTTCCGGAGGAGATTCCCGGATTCCCGCCGGTCAGGGAAGTTGAGTTCGGGATCGAATTATTACCGGGGACATCCGCTATTTCTCGTGCCCCTTACAGGATGGCACCAGCGGAGTTAAGAGAGCTGAAAGAGCAGCTACAAGAACTACTTGATAAGGGTTAAATACGCCCCAGCGTATCACCTTGGGGTGCGCCTGTGTTATTTGTGAAAAAGAAGGATGGGTCGATGAGATTGTGCATCGACTACAGACAATTGAATAAGGCCACAGTGAAGAATAAATACCCTCTTCCGCGGATCGACGACTTGTTTGATCAGTTGCAGGGCACGAGGTTGTACAGTAAGATTGATTTGAGGTCGGGGTACCACCAGATCCGAGTTAGAGAGGATGATGTGCAGAAGACGGCCTTCCGGACCCGTTATGGTCACTATGAGTTTTTGGTCATGCCGTTTGGAGTGACAAACGCCCCGGCTGTGTTTATGAGCTTGATGAATCGAGTGTTCCAACCCTATTTGGATCAATTCGTCATCGTATTTATTGACGATATACTTATCTATTCTCGGAGCGAGGAAGATCACAGGAATCATTTGAGGACAGTGCTCCAGATTCTGAGGGACAATCAGTTGTATGCTAAGCTGAGCAAGTGTGAATTTTGGCTGAGCAGCGTGGTATTTTTGGGGCATGTAATCTCTAGTGATGGGATTTCTGTGGATCCCAGGAAAGTGGAAGCAGTGATGGATTGGTCTGCGCCTACATCTGTGCCCGAGATCCGTAGCTTCCTCGGTTTAGCGGGTTACTACCGACGTTTCGTCGAGGGATTCTCTAAGATCGCTAAGCCATTGACGCAGTTGACTCAGAAGGGTGTTCCGTTTTCTTGGTCTGAGGCATGTGAGCAAAGCTTCCAAGAGTTGAAGCACCGGTTGACTACAGCACCTGTTCTGGTGATCCCTTCGGAGAACGAAAGGTTTGCTTTGTACACGGATGCATCACTGCAGGGATTGGGTTGTGTACTGATGCAGGATAAGCATGTGGTGGCTTATGCATCGAGGCAGTTGAAGCCTCATGAGACCAGGTACCCGGTTCATGATTTGGAACTAGCGGCTATTATTTTCGCTTTGAAAATTTGGCGGCATTATCTCTATGGTACTTCCTTTACCGTTTACACGGATCATAAGAGCTTGAAATTCCTATTTACTCAAGCGGAACTGAACATGAGGCAAAGGAGGTGGATGGACTTGCTCAAGGAATATGATTGCGAGATAGAGTACCATCCAGGGAAGGCGAACCTGACTGCTGATGCCTTGAGTAGGAAGGTGAAGTATACAGCAGATGATGTGATTCAGCTATCGGCCTTGATGACCTCTTGTTGTCATCTAGGATATGACTTTGATTTAGATGTATCGCCGGTGTTTGTATCGACCCTATTGGCAGAACCGGACATCTTTGAACTTATCAGGAAAGCCCAGGTGACAGACGTTGAAGTACAGAGATGGTTATCATGTATACGTCTGGGTCAGTCATCAAAGTTCAGAGTAGCAGAAGATGGTTCCTTGAGGCTTGGTAACCGTTGGGTAGTGCCGAGGGCACCAGAGTTGCGTCAAGGAATCTTGCATCGTGCTCATTGTAGCAGATTTAGCATCCATCCAGGTGGGAGAAAGATGTACAAGGACTTGTGTGATCAATTTTGGTGGAGACGGATGAAGAGAGACGTTATGTCATTCGTTAAGAAGTGTCTAATTTGCCAACAAGTGAAAGCGGAAAGGCAGAGGCCCGGAGGCGAGTTGAAGAGTTTAGAGATACCAGAGTGGAAGTGGGAGCACATCTCTATGGATTTCGTGACCCACTTGCCAAGGACTGCCTCGGGATTCGATGCGATCTGGGTGATTGTGGATCGACTGACGAAGGTGGCTCACTTCATCCCATATAGTATGACTTTCACATACTTAAAAATGGCTCAGTTGTATGTTCGGGACGTAGTAAGATTGCATGGCATCCCAGTCTCGATTGTGTCTGATAGAGACCCGCGGTTCACATCGCACTTTTGGGAGGGTCTTCAATCAGCTTTGGGTACAGAGGTGAGACTGAGTACAGCTTACCACCCTCAGACAGATGGTCAGACAGAGCATACCATACAGACGCTTGAGGATATATTGAGGGCATGTGTGTTGGAGTTCGATACTCCGTGGCAAGATTCAGTGCCACTTGTAGAGTTCTCTTACAACAACTGTGATATCCCTGAAATGATTAATTGCAATCTGGTGCATTAATTGTGATTATATGATTAATTATGGTAGTAATTAATTATGTGTTGGAATTATTATGTGGAAATGCTTAGTCACATGTTAGAGTGACCCGGGATAGCATTTCAGGGTGTATGTTGGGTATGTGGGGAATTATTGTTGGAAGCATGATTTATTTGCCTTGGTTAGCAATTAATTAGAAATCATGTGTTTAATTGATATTTTGGTGCATTTGGTTTAATGCTTTGGAAAATATCATGTTGGGGTGTTTTATACACCATGGATTGTGGATTGCATCTTTAATTAAACCCAATCCCCTTTTATACCCTTATAACCCCACTTAATACACTCTCACTCTTACTTTACCAAAATCACCACCCAAACCCTTCCCCCTTTCCATTTTCGAGTTGGAGCAAAAAGGTGGGGAGAAAACCTTCCAAAAGTCTTGATTTGTGAAGTTATTGGGTGACTTGAGGTCCCCAAGAGGTATGGATACCTCATTATCATTTTTATTGTGTTTGGTTTAGTTTTGGAAGGGTTTTTAATGATTTTGAAATGGGTTTTGTTGGGTTGCTGTGGTTTTGGTTAAGGGTTGGATTTATGGTTGTTTTAAGGTATATTTTGGTGGTTTAAGTTGTTATTTTTGTTGTTGGTTGTTTGGTTAAGTGTTGGAATGGGTTGGAAGAAATTTTGGGAACAAAAATGGTGAAAAACGCATGTCTGCGCGAGGCGATCGATCGCCTGAAAAGAGGCGACCGATCGCCAAGAGACAGTGGCATTTTTACGGGTTAGGCGATCGATCGCCTAAAATGGGGCGACCGATCGCCGAGAGGCAGTGGCCAAATCAAAGGGATGGCGATCGATCGCCATGTTTGAGGCGACCGATCGCCGCAGTGTAAATTTTGAGGCGACCGATCGCCTAGGTGAAGCGATCGATCGCCGCCAGTGGATTTTTGAGAAATGGTTTATTTTGTCAAATTTTTGGTATTTGGCTATTATTTGGCTTCTAATATGGGGTTGTGTGATTGTGTAGAACCATCCCAGGTAGCAACGCAACCGAGGAATTGAAGCCATATCAAATCCACTTTTGGAAAGGTACGTAGTGGACGTACGGGCACCCCAACGGTACATGTATCTTATATACTTATTGTTATGCATTGTGGATGCAAGTATATATGTGGTATTGCATAGTGGATGCAAATACATGTTATGCATGATGTTTATAGATGCATATGATTATTGGTGCATATCCCATGAGTCGTGGTCATCCCTTGATGATTTTAATGCTTGCCGCTATTTGGTTTGGTTCCGCTAAATGTGAAGCGAGGGGTGGGAGCGCCGCATGTCACATTTGAGCGTGGTTATCATATAGGACGAGGAAAGGGTATTTGCCGCTCAATGAGAGGCGAGGGGTGGGAGTCCCGCAGTCCATTGAAGCGAGGTTATCCTATGCCGTCTATATGTAAATAAGCGAGGGGCATTAAAATACATTGTGATGGACAGACTAGGGATTGGTGATCAGTATTTGGTATTGATGAAATGGTATATGTTCATGACATGTTTAGACCATTAAAAATAATCTATTGATTATACTCATGAGTTATGGTACAGGGACAACCAAACGGGAAGCGTTTGAAATGCATGGGAAAACAGGAAGTGTTTTATTATGATTATGCATTTACGCTTTATCTTCATATTGTATTGAATATGAATGATTATTATTGCTCATGTTTGGGGGTTGTCCTTGTAGGTACACGTTTGGCATGATAGAAGGGCTAGACGGGTTGAGATGGTGAGCTTTTGAGGACGCTTTTGAGACTATGAAGGACAGGATTATTTGGATAGTATCTACTCTAGGAGTAGTATAAAACTATAATTGTACATTCATTTATTGGAATGTAATTAATCCTTTTGGTGATCCTTATTTTTGGCATGTAATGCTTAAGCTCATAAACTCAACACGTTATTTCTCACTCTGATCATTTATATTAGCTCTATTATGCCTTGATTCCGCACTTAAGGATTAGGGTCCTTACATTAGTGGTATCAGAGCCAGGTTAGAGAACCCGGGAACGAGTGAAGGGTAGCCTTAGCATGATAGGCTAGGTGCTTACATTTGAAGCATGTTTATGCATGTGGTGCATATTAATGTATATTCTGTTATACTAACATGCGTATTCTCATTCCTGTTATCTAACGGCACATTATATATACTGCTTTGGAATTGTTGTTAACATTTGTATTACAGCATGGCTGCTAATGAGGAAGTTGGAGATATTGGTAGTGTGAATGCAAGCGTCGGTCAAGTGAACCCTCTACCTCCACCGGCCGTAGGCATGGAACCAGTGGTTCAGTTATTGCTACCGGGTGAGATTAGCCTGACGCAATTTCTATCTTATCATCCGCCCCGGTTTGAGGGGACAGAGTCCGGAGAAGAGGCTGAAGAGTGGTTGGAAAGGCTTGAGCAGATCTTTGTATCGGCTCGTTGTGCTGTGACAGCTTGGCTGCGACTGGCGGAGTTTCAATTAGCCAAGAAACCTCTGATGTGGTGGAGGAGCACAGTAATGGAAATGAGAGCACTGGGTGCTGTGATTGACTGGACACTCTTCAGGACTAGGTTTTTGAACCGGTATTTCTCCGCAGCAGCAAGACAGACAAAGGAGGATGAATTTACAAGTCTGAGGCAGGGGAACATGACAGTGGCAGACTATGCCACACGGTACTCTTCGTTGTTGAGGTACGTCCCCCACATTGCCACCAGTGGACACGCTAAGATGAGGAACTTTATGAAAGGATTGCGACCGGAGCTCTATGACCGGGTTATCACTAATAACCCAACTTCTTTTGATGATGCTCTCACAAGAGCGGAGCTTGCTGAGCTAGGAGTGGGAGCTTACGCTATGCCACCACCAGTACCGCAACAGAGGCAGACCAAAGATAGTTTGAGGCCTCGGGGTGAGCCATTTAAACCCCGTGGTGCCTCTTCATCTTCACGGTATGGTGGAAAGAAACACTTTGGTCAGAAACAGGATGGCAAGAAGGGTAATTGGTCGGCCAATAGAGGATCTTCACAAGGGGATAGGCCGGGAGAGCCGAGGTGCAACAATTGTGGAGGGCCACATTCTTCAAACAAGTGTCCTGCATGTTATGTTTGTGGCAAGATGGGCCACATTGCTCGGTATTGCCCCACACGGGGAGGACAGTCTGAGTTCCAGGGCAACAGGCCGAGGTTTGAGGATAGGACAGTGCAGCAGAGGCAGCAGTTTGGGCCTCGACCATCGGGAGGTCAGACAGTAGGACCACCCCAGGGACAGGTGTATGCACTGACCAGGGAGCAGGCTCAGGCAGCCCCAGAGGAGGTGATTGCCGGTACGTGTCATTTATTTACGTACCCTGCTTTTATTTTGATCGATACAGGTGCCTCCCATTCTTTTGTATCGGTGGGTTTTGTGGAAAGACACCATATGCGCACGTCTTCTTTACCCACGCCTCTCCTTGTCTCGACACCCACTGGAAGAAATGTCGTTGCTGATCAGTTCATGGCAGACTGCCTCATTTATTTTGAGGGCAACGAGTTGAAGGCAGACTTGATCGTATTGGGCATGTCAGACTTCGACTGCATCTTGGGTATTGATGTTCTGAACAGATATCAGGCAGTGGTAGATTGCCGACAGAGGACAGTGAAGTTCAGACCTGAGTTAGGCAGTCAGTGGACCTTCTATGGCAACGGTTCTCGTGCGAAGATTCCGTTGATTTCAGCGATCAAGATTACTCAGTTGTTGGAACGTGGACACACGGGTTATCTCATCTATGCCGTGGACACGTCTGGGAAGAGTAAAGAACTAAGAGTTGAGGATGTGCCAGTAGTGGCAGAGTTCGCTGATGTATTTCCAGAAGAGATCCCAGGATTCCCACCGGCTAGGGAAGTTGAGTTTGGGATCGAGTTGCTACCAGGGACATCCGCTATCTCTCGTGCACCTTATAGGATGGCACCGGCTGAGTTGAGAGAGTTGAAAGAGCAGTTGCAGGATCTCTTGGACAAGGGATATATACGCCCGAGCGTGTCGCCATGGGGCGCACCAGTTCTTTTTGTGAAAAAGAAGGACGGTTCGATGCGGTTGTGCATCGATTACCGGCAACTGAATAAGGCTACAGTGAAGAACAAGTATCCTCTTCCAAGGATCGACGATCTGTTTGATCAGTTGCAAGGTACCAGGGTGTATAGCAAGATTGATTTGAGATCCGGGTATCATCAGATTCGGGTCAGAGAGGAAGATGTGCAGAAGACAGCGTTCCGGACCCGATATGGACATTATGAGTTCCTAGTGATGCCGTTCGGCGTGACGAATGCTCCAGCAGTCTTCATGAGTCTGATGAACAGAGTGTTTCAGCAGTATCTTGATCAGTTCGTCATTGTATTTATTGACGACATTCTCATCTACTCCCGGAGCGAGGAGGAGCATGTGAAACACTTGAGGACAGTGCTTCAGATTCTCAGAGAGCATCAGTTATATGCTAAGCTCAGTAAGTGTGAATTTTGGTTGAGCAGTGTAGTGTTTCTGGGGCATGTCATATCGAGCAGCGGAATATCTGTAGATCCCAAGAAGATTGAGGCTGTGATGGAGTGGGCTGCCCCCACTTATGTGCCTGAGATCCGGAGTTTTCTTGGTTTGGCCGGGTATTATCGACGCTTCGTCGAGGGCTTTTCGAAGATTGCCAAGCCGCTGACACAGTTGACTCAGAAGGGTGTGCCTTTCTTTTGATCAGAAGCTTGTGAGGAGAGCTTCCAGGAATTAAAGCACCGGTTGACGACGGCGCCAGTGTTAGTGATCCCTACGGAGAACTCCAGATTTGTTCTGTATACTGATGCATCACTGCAGGGCCTTGGGTGTGTACTGATGCAAGATAAGCATGTGGTAGCTTATGCATCGAGGCAGTTGAAGCCGCATGAGACCAGATATCCAGTTCATGACTTGGAATTGGCGGCTATCATCTTCGCCCTGAAGATCTGGAGACATTACTTATATGGGACTTCATTCACCATATACACGGATCACAAGAGCCTCAAGTTTTTATTCACTCAGGCAGAGCTGAACATGAGGCAGAGGAGATGGATGGACCTACTCAAGGACTATGATTGCGAGATAGAGTACCATCCGGGAAAAGCCAATTTGACAGCAGACGCTTTGAGCCGGAAAGTGAGGAGTTCTGCTGAGGACGTCATTCATTTGTCTGCTATGATGACCTCTTATTGCCATCTGGGCTATGATTTTGACATAGATGCATCGCCTGTGTATGTATCGACTCTGTTAGCCGAGCCAGACATCTATGAGAACATCAGGAGAGCTCAGAGGTCAGATGGTGAAGTTCAGAGGTGGTTATCTTTAGTACATCTTGGTCAGCCAACAAAATTCAGAGTGGCCGATGACGGGTCTTTGAGATTGGGTGACCGTTGGGTGGTTCCGAGTACGCCGGAGTTGCGTAAAGGGATCTCGGAGCGAGCTCACAGTAGCAGACTTAGCATCCACCCAGGCGGGAAGAAGATGTACAGAGATCTGCGTGGTCAGTTTTGGTGGAAGAGAATGAAGTCTGATGTCGTCGCTTTTGTAAAGAGGTGTTTGATCTGCCAGCAGGTTAAGGCAGAGAGACAGAGACCTGGCGGCGAGTTGAGAAGCTTGGAGATACCGAAGTGGAAGTGGGAGCACATTTCCATGGACTTCGTGACTCATTTGCCGAGGAGTGCTTCAGGCTTCGATGCTATTTGGGTGATTGTGGATCGATTGACTAAGGTAGCCCACTTTATCCCTTATAGCATGACTTTCACGTTTTTGAGGATGGCGCAGTTGTATATTAGAGATGTGGTGAGATTGCATGGGATCCCCGTTTCCATAGTGTCAGATAGAGATCCGCGATTCACATCTCATTTCTGGGAAGGCCTTCAGTCAGCCTTGGGAACTGAAGTCAGATTGAGTACTGCTTATCATCCTCAGACGGATGGCCAGACCGAGCGCACTATTCAGACGCTCGAGGACATGTTAAGAGCTTGTGTTTTGGAGTTCGATGCCTCTTGGCAGGATTCAGTGCCTTTGGTAGAGTTTTCGTATAACAATAGCTACCAGGCGAGTATTCAGATGGCTCCGTTTGAAGCTCTTTATGGCAGACGGTGTAGATCACCCTTGTGTTGGGATGATTTGGACCGCAAATCGGTCGGAGGACCGGAGTTGATCCGAGAGATGGAAGAAAAGATAAAGACGATAAGGCAGAAAATGAAAGCGGCCCAGGACAGACAGGCAGCTTATGCGAATAAACGGTGGAGACCGTTGGAATTTCAGTTGGGAGATAAGGTCTTTTTGAAGATCTCGCCTTTCAGAGGCGTTGTGCGATTTGGGATGCGCGGGAAACTGTCTCCGAGGTATGTTGGACCGTACGAGATTTTGCAGCGCATTGGCACCTTAGCTTACCGACTGGCTTTGCCGCCTTCTTTATCTGGGATACATGATGTGTTTCATGTATCGATGCTACGGAAGTATGAGCCGGATCCGTCTCATGTGTTACAGCCTTCCGAAGTTCAGTTAGAATCAGATGTGTCTTATGTGGAACGGCCTGTCAGAATTCTGGATCGAGCAGACCGTAGACTTCGGAACAAGGTGATACCTATGATCAAGGTTCAGTGGGATCGCAGGGGTGTCGAGGAGGCTACGTGGGAGACGGAGCGGTATATGGTGCAGCACTACCCGGAACTATTCTCTGGTATGTCTTTATGTTCAGTTTCCTTTTTGGGGTAAGTGCATGTGATTTTGAGGACGAAATCTTATAAGTAGGGGAGTATTGTGATATCCCTGAAATGATTAATTGCAATCTGGTGCATTAATTGTGATTATATGATTAATTATGGTAGTAATTAATTATGTGTTGGAATTATTATGTGGAAATGCTTAGTCACATGTTAGAGTGACCCGGGATAGCATTTCAGGGTGTATGTTGGGTATGTGGGGAATTATTGTTGGAAGCATGATTTATTTGCCTTGGTTAGCAATTAATTAGAAATCATGTGTTTAATTGATATTTTGGTGCATTTGGTTTAATGCTTTGGAAAATATCATGTTGGGGTGTTTTATACACCATGGATTGTGGATTGCATCTTTAATTAAACCCAATCCCCTTTTATACCCTTATAACCCCACTTAATACACTCTCACTCTTACTTTACCAAAATCACCACCCAAACCCTTCCCCCTTTCCATTTTCGAGTTGGAGCAAAAAGGTGGGGAGAAAACCTTCCAAAAGTCTTGATTTGTGAAGTTATTGGGTGATTTGAGGTCCCCAAGAGGTATGGATACCTCATTATCATTTTTATTGTGTTTGGTTTAGTTTTGGAAGGGTTTTTAATGATTTTGAAATGGGTTTTGTTGGGTTGTTGTGGTTTTGGTTAAGGGTTGGATTTATGGTTGTTTTAAGGTATATTTTGGTGGTTTAAGTTGTTATTTTTGTTGTTGGTTGTTTGGTTAAGTGTTGGAATGGGTTGGAAGAAATTTTGGGAACAAAAATGGTGAAAAACGCATGTCTGCGCGAGGCGATCAATCGCCTGAAAAGAGGCGACCGATCGCCAAGAGATAGTGGCATTTTTACGGGTTAGGCGATCGATCGCCTAAAATGGGGCGACCGATCGCCGAGAGGCAGTGGCCAAATCAAAGGGATGGCGACCGATCGCCATGTTTGAGGCGACCGATCGCCGCAGTGTAAATTTTGAGGCGACCGATCGCCTGGGTGAAGCGATCGATCGCCGCCAGTGGATTTTTGAGAAATGGTTTATTTTGTCAATTTTTTGGTATTTGGCTATTATTTGGCTTCTAATATGGGGTTGTGTGATTGTGTAGAACCATCCCAGGTAGCAACGCAACCGAGGAATTGAAGCCATATCAAATCCACTTTTGGAAAGGTACGTAGTGGACGTACGGGCACCCCAACGGTACATGTATCTTATATACTTATTGTTATGCATTGTGGATGCAAGTATACATGTGGTATTGCATAGTGGATGCAAATACATGTTATGCATGATGTTTATAGATGCATATGATTATTGGTGCATATCCCATGAGTCGTGGTCATCCCTTGATGATTTTAATGCTTGCCGCTATTTGGTTTGGTTCCGCTAAATGTGAAGCGAGGGGTGGGAGCGCCGCATGTCACATTTGAGCGTGGTTATCATATAGGACGAGGAAAGGGTATTTGCCGCTCAATGAGAGGCGAGGGGTGGGAGTCCCGCAGTCCATTGAAGCGAGGTTATCCTATGCCGTCTATATGTAAATAAGCGAGGGGCATTAAAATACATTGTGATGGACAGACTAGGGATTGGTGATCAGTATTTGGTATTGATGAAATGGTATATGTTCATGACATGTTTAGACCATTAAAAATAATCTATTGATTATACTCATGAGTTATGGTACAGGGACAACCAAACGGGAAGCGTTTGAAATGCATGGGAAAACAGGAAGTGTTTTATTATGATTATGCATTTACGCTTTATCTTCATATTGTATTGAATATGAATGATTATTATTGCTCATGTTTGGGGGTTGTCCTTGTAGGTACACGTTTGGCATGATAGAAGGGCTAGACGGGTTGAGATGGTGAGCTTTTGAGGACGCTTTTGAGACTATGAAGGACAGGATTATTTGGATAGTATCTACTCTAGGAGTAGTATAAAACTATAATTGTACATTCATTTATTGGAATGTAATTAATCCTTTTGGTGATCCTTATTTTTGGCATGTAATGCTTAAGCTCATAAACTCAACACGTTATTTCTCACTCTGATCATTTATATTAGCTCTATTATGCCTTGATTCCGCACTTAAGGATTAGGGTCCTTACAACAACAGTTATCAGGCGAGCATTCAGATGGCTCCATTTGAGGCCCTTTACGGTCGACGTTGTAGGTCACCGTTATACTGGGAAGATTTGGCTAGTAAGACGGTCGGAGGACCGGAATTGATTCGTGAAATGGAAGAGAAAATCAAAGTGATCCGTCAGAAAATGAAAGCGGCTCAAGATAGGCAAGCGGCATATGCTAATAAACGACGGCGACCATTGGAATTCCAAGTAGGAGACAAGGTCTTTCTGAAAATCTCCCCTTTCAGAGGTGTAGTTCGTTTCGGTATGCGGGGGAAGTTGTCTCCGAGGTATGTTGGGCCATACGAGATATTGCAGTGCATAGGCACTTTGGCTTACCGTCTAGCCCTACCCCCGTCATTGTCTGGTATACATGATGTCTTCCATGTTTCTATGTTGAGGAAGTATGAGCCGGACCCGTCTCATGTGTTGCAGCCTTCAGAGGTTCAGTTGAGTTCAGATCTGTCCTATGTTGAACGGCCAGTCAGAATTCTGGATCGAGAGGATCGCAGACTTCGAAGCAAGGTTATACCGATGGTCAAGGTTCACTGGGATCGTCGGGGTGTCGAAGAGGCCACGTGGGAGACGGAACGGCATATGGTGCAGCACTACCCGGAACTATTCTCTGGTATGTGTTTATGTTTAGTTTCTTTTGGGGTAAATGCATGCGATTTCGAGGGCGAAATCTTATAAGTAGGGGAGTATTGTGATATCCCCGAGATAATTAATTGCAATTTGGGCGTTAATTATGTTTATGTGACATTGGTGATAATTGGATAATGTGTTGGGTTGTAGTTTTGGTAAAGCATGATTTTAATGGCAATTGTGGTGCATTGTGGTGAAATACTTTTAAAATATCATGTTGGAGTATTCTACATATCATGTTAATATTTTGATACACATTTTTATTCCAAAGCTGATAAGGAGCCACTTGCTCACATCTTTACATCCCATCACCCCCCTTGCTATCAACTTTATGTCCCAAACCCCTCTTCCTCATCTTAGAACTCCATTTTTCGTTTCTGCATCTAGAGGAGAGGAGTAAGCTTTGAAAAAGGAGCCTTTTTGTGCTCTCTTGCTAAAAACTTGGAGCTCAAGTGGTAAGCTTCCATTTTGGTAGAGTTTTGTTGAGTTGTGGTTAGTTTTGGGGCTTATTTTGAGGTAAAAGGGGGTGGATCTTGTTCCATCATGTTGTGTATACTTGGGGGATGCATTTCTATGTTGTTTTGTGGTTATATGTTGAGCTTAGTAGTTGTTCTTGGTTGTTCATGAGTGTATATGTTGAGGGAAGCTCATTCAGGGAAATTTCTCGCAGAAACAGGACGTCTCGATCGATCGGGAAATGGGTCCGATCGATCGAGCAAGGCAGAGCCTGAACAAGGCGTGAAATGAGCTTACCGATCGATCGGCGATTTTTACCGATCGATCGGTGTGATGTCTCGATCGATCGGTAAAAAGGCTCGATCGATCGGTGGAGGCAGTACCTGGATGCATATTTTTCTTAACTTGGCGATCGATCGGGGCTTAGGACCAATCGATCGCAAGGCTTAAATTATGGATTTTTGGGATTTTGTTCTATTTGGTGATATTTTTTATAATGGTTCATTTATTGGTTTCTAATATGGATTCATGTGATTATGTAGAACCATCCCAGGTAGCCACACAGCCTAGGAGATAAAGTCCACGATATCTCCACTTTTGGAACCAAGGTACGTAGTGAGACGTACGAGCATCGGACGGTAAAACGTGCCATACCTTTGATTATGTATATTGTGGATAGTGAATCCTTATACGTGATGGTATATGTGAAATGACTGTGATTTACTGTGATAATGGAATCAACTATTGTGTTTGATTAATATGATGGAATTGATGAATGTTCCGGTAGCCTTTATCTCCGAGCGAGGGAGGTACTTGCCGCTGTCATATGAAGCGATGGTAATATGATATTTGCCGCTGTCATGTCTAAGCGAGGTAACATGCCGCTGTCATTGTCGAAGCGAGGGATATCATATGATGCCGCTATATGTCGAAGCGAGGGGTCCTAAAATTCCGCTGTTGTATTGGGACCGGAACAGTCACAATTCTAGTGGTTAAAGTGAAATATTGTGGTTATAATTGGAAACGCATTACCGATCATTATATCGTGAACTAATGATTTTGTGCATAAGCTTGTGAAACAGGAACGACAATGAAATGTACTAATGTGGTAATCGAGGAGCATATCAATTAATCGTTTCATACGCTTAATTACTTTATTAAGTTGAATTGTGTTAAGTGATATATATATATATATATATGCTCATGGTGAGTTGTTCCTGTAGGTACGCTTTTGAACCAAGGGGGCTGAGGGTCGGTTGAACTGTGAGCTGTTGAAAGCATAAATGAAGAAAGAGTACAGGAAATTTTGGATAGTCTCTACTCTAGAAGTAGTCTAATGCTATCACTTAAACATTCATGATTGGGAATGTAACTGAATAATTGTTGAAGTTTTATTTTGGCCTGTAACCTAATTGAGCTCACATCAAACCAGAACCCTAAGATGTCTTTAATACACATTTAGCCCTATTTATATCTTGAATTCACTGTTAAGGTTTAGGGTCCTTACACATATGAAGTATATGATGTTGTGCTAACATGTTTTGTTTATCTAACGAGGTATTATATGAACTGCTGTTGGGTATTGTTGTTAACCCTTGTCTTGCAGTATGGCAGCAAACGCGGAAGTGGGTGACGCTGTGAGCGTCAATGCAAGTGCCGGACGCACGAATCCTCTACCCCCGCCAGCCTTTGGCGAAGAACCGTCTGAACAGCAATTACTGCCTGGGGAACTGAGCTTGACTCAATTTCTTGCGTACCGACCCCCGACCTTTGAAGGAACGGAAACAGGGGAACAAGCTGAAGAGTGGTTAGAAAGAATAGAGCAAATTTTCGTGGCAGCTCCTTGTGCTAAGACGGCCTGGATAAGACTAGCGGAGTTCCAGTTGGCCAAGAAGGCGCTGATGTGGTGGAAGACCACCGTGGTAGAGCAAGAGGCTCAAGGTTATGAAGTGAATTGGAAGATGTTTCGAACTCGGTTTCTAAACCGCTATTTTTTGGCTGCTGCACGACAAGCCAAGGAAGACGAATTTACTCAACTCAAGCAAGGTAGCATGTCAGTATCAGATTATGCTCTTCAATACTGTTCCTTACTCAGATATGTGCCTCATATCGCCACAAGTACGCAAGCAAAGATGAGGAACTTCATGAAGGGCTTGAGGACGGAACTGTATGATAGGGTGAGCACTTATGGCCCTACTTGCTTTGATGATGCACTGTCACGGGCTGAGTTAGCCGAGCTAGGAGTTGGTGCATACCCTGATGTCGTACCACCTCCAGCACCCCCTCAGAAATCCACTCCTGATAATTTGAAACCAATGGGTGAGCAGTTCAAATCAAGAGGAAACACATCGGCGTCAATGTTCAGTGGTAAGAGGCCCGACAACCGTTGGAAAGGAAACCGTAGGGATGACGCCCAGTCAGGAAGAGGACAGCCTTAGGGAGGCAGACTTGGGAAGGTCATGTGTTCTAATTGTGGGCAACCACATCTGACAAAAGACTGCATGGGATGCTATGTTTGTGGCAGCAAGGGCCACTTTGCTCGGCAATGTCCCAACCGGGAAGGAAAACCGAACTCTGCAGGGAGGCCTGCAGAAAGAGCAGTACAGCACAGGCCGCCGTTTGTACCTAGGCAGTATGGAGGTCAGCCCATGGGGCCACCTCAGGGACAGGTTTATGCCTTGACCAGGGAGCAGGCTACAGCGGCTCCGGAGGAGGTTATAGCGGGTACGTGTCTTTTATTTACGCACCCTGCTTTTATATTGATTGACACAGGTGCGTCACACTCTTTCGTGTCGACAAGTTTTGTGGAAAGGCACCACATATGCACTTCTCCGTCGCCCACGCCTCTTATAGTCTCGACCCCCGCTGGAAGAAGTTTGATTACTAATCAAATTGTCTATGATGGCCTCATTTATTTTGAGGATAACGAGCTAAGGTCATATTTGATTGTTCTGGGAATGTCAGACTTTGACTGTATAGTAGGTATTGATGTTCTGAATAGGTATCAGGCAGTGGTGAACTGCAGGCAGAGGACTGTCCGATTCAGATCTGATATGGGAGCCCAGTGGACATTCTTTGGGGATGGCTCTCGTTCTAAGATTCCATTAATATCTGCTGTCAAGATGGCACAGTTGTTGGAACGAGGCCATACCGGATATCTCATTTATGCTGTCGATGTTTCTGAAAAGAAAGAAGAAGTAAAAGTTGAGGATGTGCCCGTAGTGGCCTGATGTCTTTCCGGAGGAGATTCCCGGATTCCCACCGACAAGAGAGGTCGAGTTTGGGATTGAATTATTACCGGGGACGTCTGCCATTTCTCATGCCCCATATAGGATGGCACCAGCGGAACTAAGGGAGTTAAAGATTCAGTTGCAAGAGCTCCTTGACAAGGGCTATATACGCCCTAGCGTATCGCCCTACCAGTCTTATTTGTGAAGAAGAAAGATGGTTCGATGCGTTTGTGCATCGATTACATACAACTGAACAAAGCCACAGTAAAGAACAAGTATCCACTTCCGAGGATCGATGACTTGTTCGATCAGTTGCAGGGTACGAGGCTCTACAGTAAGATCGATCTGAGGTCGGGGTACCATCAGATTTGAGTAAGGGAAGATGATGTTCAGAAGACGGCTTTCAGGACTAGATATGGGCACTATGAATTTCTGGTCATGCCTTTTGGGGTAACGAATGCCCCAGCTGTCTTCATGAGTTTGATGAACAGGGTGTTCCAGCCATATTTGGATCAGTTCGTCATAGTCTTCATTGACGACATACTTATTTACTCTCGGACTGAAGAAGATCATGTAAGGCACTTGAGGACAGTGCTTCAGATCCTTAGGGATCATCAGTTATATGCAAAGCTTAGCAAGTGCGAGTTCTGGTTGGACAGCGTGGTATTCTTGGGCCATGTTATATCTTGCAGTGGGATATCTGTGGATCCCAGGAAGATTGAAGCTGTTATGGAGTGGGTTGCACCCACTTCTGTGCCCGAGATACGGAGCTTCCTTGGCCTAGCAGGTTATTACCGACGTTTCGTCGAAGGTTTCTCGAAGATTGCCAAACCCCTGACACAGCTGACTCAGAAAGGAGTCCCCTTCTTTTGGTCTGAGGCTTGTGAGGAAAGCTTCCAAGAATTGAAGCGTCGTTTGACGACAGCGCCAGTGTTGGTGATTCCTTCTGAGAATAAGAAGTTTGCCTTGTACACGGATGCATCATTGCAGGGTTTTGGATGTGTATTGATGCAGGAGAAGCACGTGGTGGCTTATGCTTTGAGGCAGTTGAAGCCTCATGAGACCAGATACCCAGTCCATAATCTGGAACTGGCGGCCATCATTTTCGCCTTGAAGATTTGGCATCATTATCTTTATGGTACGACGTTTACCATCTATACGCACCATAAGAGCCTGAAATTTCTATTCACTCAGGCTGAACTGAATATGCGTCAAAGAAGATGGATGGATTTGCTCAAGGATTATGACTGTGAGATTGAGTACCATCCTGGTAAAGCAAATTTGATAGCAGACGCCTTAAGTAAGAAGGTGAAGAGTACTGCTGAAGACGCTATGTGTTTATCAGCGATGATGGCTTCTTATTGCCATCAGGGCTATGATTTTGATGTGGACACGTCGCCGGTGCGAGTGTCGACCTTATTGGCCGAGCCAGACGTATTTGAGGCTATCAGGAAAGCCCAGAGGTTAGATGATGAGGTTCAGAGATGGTCATCGATAGTACTTCGAGGGCAACCATCAAAGTTCAGAATGGCAGAAGATGATTCCTTAAGGCTGGGCAACCGATGGGTAGTCCCAGATACACCAGAGTTGCGTAGAGGAATATTGGAGCGAGCCCAGAGTAGTCGGTTCAGTATCCACCCAGGAGGAAGAAAGATGTACAAGGACATATGCGGTCAATTCTGGTGGAGACGCATGAAGCGTGATGTTATGACTTTCGTCAAAAGATGTTTGATCTGCCAACAAGTGAAGGCAGAAAGACAGAGGCATGGTGGCGAGCTGAAGAGCTTGGAAGTACCTAAGTGGAAGTGGGAGCACATATCTATGGACTTCGTGACCCACCTACCAAGAACGGCCTCAAGATTTGATGCGATCTGGGTAATCGTGGATAGGCTGACGAAGGTAGCTCATTTCATCCCCTACTGTATGACTTTCACATACCTAAAGATGGCCCAATTGTATGTACAGGATGTGGTGAGGTTACATGGTATTCCAGTCTCGATTGTGTCTGACAGAGACCCAAGGTTTACTTCACATTTCTGGGAGGGTCTCCAGACGGCTCTGGGCACCGAAGTGAGACTGAGTACAGCTTATCACCCTCAGACAGACGGCCAAACAGAGCGTACCATACAGACGCTCGAAAATATACTGAGGGCATGTGTTTTGGAGTTTGATACTCCGTGGCAAGATTCTATACCACTGGTAGAGTTCTCCTATAATAACAGCTATCAGACGAGCATTCAAATGGCCCCTTTTGAAGCTCTTTATGGTCGACGCTGTAGGTCACCGCTGTATTGGGAGGACTTGACAAGTAAAGTGGTCAGAGGACCGGACATGATTAATGACATGGAAGAAAAGATTAAGATGATACGTTTAAAGATGAAAGCGGCCCAAGATAGGCAAGCAGCCTATGCCAATAAGCGGCGACGGCCGCTAGAATTCCAAGTAGGAGACAAGGTTTTCTTGAAAATCTCACCCTTCAGGGGTGTGGTCCGTTTTGGTATGCGGGGTAAGTTATCTCCAAGATATGTCGGACCGTATGAGGTGTTACAGCGTATTGGTACATTAGCTTACCGTTTGGCTCTACCGCCGTCTTTATCCGGGATTCATGATGTTTTCCACGTTTCTATGCTACGGAAGTATGAGCCAGACCCGTCTCATGTTTTACAACCTACTAAAGTGCAGTTGGATTCAGATGTATCTTACGTTGAACGACCGGTCAGAATTCTGGATCGTGAGGATCGTAGATTACGAAGTAAAGTTATAACGATGGTCAAAGTTCAGTGGGATCGTCGGTGTGATGACCAGGGATTATAGGTGTTAATCCCGTAGTGTTAATAATCCCTAAAGTGGTTTTACGTGGCGATTTGGAATTTAATCGAGGTGTTGGGCCTTCTGGGTTCGTTTATTTGGGTAGTTGGGATCGTTGGATCCAGAGGTTGAGATTGTATTCACATTACGGTGTAAAACCTAAGAGTTGGGTTTTTGATGTGTCTCGGAATCTCGGGTGCTGTGTGAGCACCGGTAGGGGGTTTTGGAGTTAGAGAGAGAGTTTTTGAAAACAGATGATTTTTAAGGAATCATGATGTATTTGTGGGGCTATTAATTTTTCGGGGTATTTTTGCTATAAATACCAATTGAACCCAAAATTTGTCATAAATTTCCATTTCAGCCCACTTTTCCCTCTCTCTCCTCGCGTCACCCCTTTCCCGATCTCCCCTGCCTCCGCGCGCAAAAGCGCTTCGTCCGCCGCCGTCCGGCCGCCGTTCGCCGCGTGCGACCTATCACCGGCGTCGTCTCGGCGAGACGCTCCTTTCCCCTCCGTCAATTGAAGGTTTCGTCGCGTTTCTCGTTCGAATTTGGCTGGAATGCGTCGATCCCCAAAAGTTAGGGTTCATCGGATTTCGTCCGATTTTGCTTCCGATTTTCGTTGGGTAACATCCCTTACCCCTTGTTCGTCTTTTTCGTGTATTTCCATGCCTTTATTGTGATTTTTTGGTTCGAATTTCTGTTCGAATTTTAGGGCTTGGATTTCGAAATTTGGGGGTTTTTGGCATGGGTGTTGTTTCTTGCAATTGATGGATTATTGCATGTTTTTGAGGTATATTGGTGTTTAATTGGGTTCGAATTTGGGAGATTAAGGTTCGATTTTTGTTGGGTATCCTTGAACAAGTTTCGTTGTTGTCTCATTCGTTCCCCTCCCTGCATGTACCCTGCCCCGGGTCTTTTAAGAGGTTAATTGTCGTGTGTTGACAATATTTTGAGGGATATGGGTGTGCTTGAGCATAGGTTACATGTTCGTAAATAATTGTGAATTATTTATCGTGTTAGCACATCATTCCTCGGGGCATGGAACTCGAGCAAGGTTTGGCTCGGACTTCGGTGATTTAAGGTACGTGCGACGTACGAGCATTTCTATATTTTAAGGCATATGTGAATGCATAATGAAAATTGATTTCATTGAATAATCGCGCATGAGGATTATATATATATGTTGATATAGCCAAGGAATGACCCAAATCTTGATATCGCCGCTTGTAGCGTGCGTGACACTAGAGTAGGATGACTCTTGCATGATATATGGGGTACTGGGTTTATTTGACTATATTAGGGCATTTGCGATGCCTGAGAATGATCGTAGAATCATGTATTCTTCGTAAGACAATTGAGATGTCTAAGTTCGTAGAATCGTGTATTCATTATAAGACATTTGAGATGTCTAGGTTTGTAGACTCATGTATTCATTATAAGACACTTGAGATGTCTAAGTATAATGAAGGATTGGTAAAATAAATGCTAAGGCATTTGAGCTATCTGTGATTGATAGCGAGGTTGTGAAATCAGTATTAGATATTGTGATATCTGTAATTGCATGTTTAATGAATTTGTAATCACTATATGTTGATATTCGAGGATTAGGCATGCGATGAGTTAATTCATGCGTTGATTTACTGATTTATGAGATTTGATGAGTTTGATGTTGTGAGAACAGGGACAGTACACGGAATCCCGGATGAGGATGTTGCCATCCAGGGAGTATCATTGAAATTCATTAGTATTTACTTGTGTTGTAAATTATGAATTTCATTATTATGATTATGGGATTTTGTGTATTGGTATGCTCACCCCGTTGGGGGCTGTCTCTGTTGGGACAGGTGGACAGGTACATCGATGGCTATGGAGCTGAGCTCGAGCTGTTGATTTGAGGTACTCCCAGGATCGTGGTACCAGGGCTTGATGGAGCACGGTATCGTATAGAGTACCTATATATACACCTGAGGATTTATACATATTCATATTCATGATGCTCGCATGTGAGCACGATTATACTTGTATATGGATTGTATATAAAGGCATGAGCCTTTCTCTCTTTCATTTAAGGTTGCATGCAATTAGGTTGAATTGCTAGAATGATATGAGAGTCATTGGTGTATTATGTGGGTGTTGGAACCCACTTTTGTTGACATATGTGTGGTGTCTTCCCTGGCTGGGAATCTACTTGTATTACTGCTTTCTGTTGAGTATTATGTGTTCCCTGGCCGGGAATTTTGTTATGTGTTGTACTCTGTTTTGGGATAGCTCTATTTATGGGGAGACTCTGCCCAAATTTTTGTAAAAGTTTACAATGTGAAAAGTGGCACCAAGGGGTTGGTAAAGGGCAAACATATGAGTCTTTTATTGACAGGCAATGATTAAGTATCATCAGAGCTTCCCGATTGACATTTTATAGAAAGCATGTACCACACATAGTGGTTAATACACTAATCAAGGTTTTAAGGGCTTGGGGTCCTTACATTAGTGGTATCAGAGCAGTGGTTGCTCATTGGGGCTGTTAAGGGCCTAGGAAGTTATTGATAGCACATATTTATGCATGATGGCATTAATGTTGTATGACATAACAAATTGTTTATGTGCTCTTATGATATGAAAAGTGGTATTGCTAACCATTGTGGTTGCAGGAATCGTGTGGAACACGATAGGATGACATTTATAGGGATGTCTGGCACTCCGTGTATTATGTGCCAAGGAAGCTGGTTTTTTTAAGAAAATCCGGTAAAGGGATATTTCCGAGGTAACATGTACTTTATATTGTCTTGTTGACACATGATGAATGCAAAGTGGTGCATTAAGGTTATAGTATATGTTATTGTGCATTGTTTTTGCATATGCATGTTAGGAAATATAAGAGGTGTATTTCTTGAGTCAAAGTTATCTTAGTAAGGATTTTAATGGCTTATGCTAAAGTCCATATGAAGCGATGAAGAGTCCCGCTTATATGGAGTAGCAATGCTAAAGTCCATATGAAGCGATGAAGAGTCCCGCTTATATGGAGTAGCAACGCTAAAGTCCATTGGAAGCGATGAAGAGTTCCGCTTACATGGAGTAGCAACGCTAAAGTCCAGTGGAAGCGAGGAAGAATTCCGCTTTCCTGGAGTAGCAAGAAGCATTAAAATGTACTAATGATAAGGGCTCAGGATGAAATAAGGATTTAAGGAAAAAGAATGTCATGACATTGCATATCCATACATTCATATAATGCGTTTTTATTATGTATTGAATGTTGATGCATAGCGTATATGGCTATTGTTGTTAACCCTGATGGTTGCAGGTTACAGGAAATAAGGAATACGAAAAGGAATGATGATTATACATATGTACGGGCATCCCAAGGGCAACATGTATTATGTGGTTAGTCATTTAACACAAGGTAAATCAAGGTATGCATAAGATAGTGCATTATGATATGATACATGTTGATACGCATTGTTTTGCATATGTATATTGTGAAATATAAAGTGAGGATTTCAATGCTTACACTAAAGTCCATATGAAGCGAGGAAGGATTCCGCTTATATGGAGTGGTGAGAAGCATTGAAATGCACTATTGATATTTCACGAGTCCAGGTTATCCTAGTGAGGATTTCAATGCTTGCGCTAAGGTCCATATGAAGCGAGGAAGGATTCCGCTTATATGGAGTAGTGAGAAGCATTGAAATACACTACTGATAAGTGACTCAATTCGAGGTTTATTTATAGCGATGGTTCATTCCGCTATATCTATTGGCGATGGTTCATTCCGCCAGGTGTATTTATAGCGACGGTTCATTCCGCTATATTTATTGGCGATGGTTCATTCCGCCAGGTGTATTTATAGCGATGGTTCATTCCGCTATATTTATTGGCGATGGTTCATTCCGCCAGGTGTATTTATAGCGATGGTTCATTCCGCTATATCTATTGGCGATGGTTCATTCCGCCAGGTGTATTGATAGCGATGCCTCTTTCCGCTACTTTGTGGACGATGATTCATGCTCAGGGTATAGCGAGGTTTCATGCCGCTTATTATCTGACGAGGTGTCATACCGTCGATTCTATAGCGAGGGATTGTGCCGCTATGTACTCAGCACAGGATTTTGCCGCCTTCGAGCGATGGGTGCTGATTACGCACTATTATTGAGCGACGGAGACAGGTATGACGCTATATCACTAGCGATGAGGTATGAGATATTGCTATTTTATTAGCTTTATTGTAGCTGGCATGCATTGATATACATGTTTTATTATGCCTATTTTACTAGCATGATAGTGGATGACATACGCTGATGTACATGTATCGTCACTAGTGGGCAATGTTTTAGATGCCATGAGTTGGCATGTGTCGTCACGGGATGACGATGACGATGGTGTAGGAGATGTCTTATTAGACATGCATCATCGTTACGATGATCGATGCGTTGAGTATACGTATTCTGTGGTATGCCTTGGGTGCCAGTACCGAGCACAAGGTGGTGTGTGCGGCACCGATTGACGTGACCCTTATACCGAGCGGGTTGCTCGAGGAATGGATGGATGCGCTGTACATGTGATTGTACCGCAGCTTATGTTTGGGGGTAATCATTTTACGAGTGGTGATACCCTTGAGGTATGCTCGTTGGAATGGCTTTTGGCCATGTGATTTGACGACAGGAGTAATCATGGAGGAAAGTACTCGCTTTCTGTCGATGTGACATGTGGTGGACATGGTCACACCACCCTTGAGGGTGTAGGATGGGTCCTAAGGGAGTAGGATCAGGTTATGTTAAGTACATAGGGACATTGGAGTGCCCAGGGTGTATCGGCATTGAGGAATGTTGGATAAGACCCACTACTCTATTGAGTTTTCCTCCCATAGTATGTTATACCATGTGGAAACGTCCGTCTTGTTGGTAGGATTGAGGTGAACCTAGAGAGTCAGCGACTGGTTTGTCTGCCGTGTATGTGCAGCACCATGATGGGCTTGCTAGAGCCGTTACACTGCTCGTTGGAACCAAGTTTGGCAATCGTAAGGTGATGCGATGTGGATCGTGGTGGACTCTAGTAGTCACCACATCATTTGAGGTTGTGCGTGCCTCGCTGAAACGTGTATACGTTTATATCTAATCTTGGAGACTTGTCTGGGACAGCTCAGGATGTTGGAGTACCAACAAGAGAGTCATCAGGTTGTTATTGACTCAATCTAAAGGAACCCGTGTAATGGGATACAATGGGTGTTATTGTATCCAGTTTTTCCGAACGATGGTTCGAGACTTGTGGATCTCGAGTTCGATGGCACTTCCCTTGCGAGGAAGGAGGTAGTATTATACCTATTTGGGAATCTTTGAAAGATTCGTTAAGTTGGTGCAAGTGGTGTTGATTTTGGGAATCACACCGTGTATTATTAATCGTCGATTATCATCCTCCACTGAGTAAGGAATGACTCAGAATTGACGGTTGTGTTTGGGGCTTAGGGATCTGTGGTAGATACCCGAGCCGAGTGCATTGAGTATGCATGCGACATCAGTGCTTAGGCAGGTATACCGGTGAGTATACGGATGCCAGTTATTGATTTCCTCTCTGTTAAGCATAGAGTTATGCTATTTTAGGATGGTTAAATCTCTGATGTGAGATATGGAACACCTTGAGATTGGGAATCTCCATGGCACGATGTTTATGAGGAACAATCGTAAAGTTAGTTGACTCCCTTGAAGAGGGATTTTCTTGTGAGGGTTAAGGTATTTCCCTTGTTGGTGTTTTCCTTCGAGTTATGCGACAGCCTTCCCAAGTTTGGATTGTTAAATCCGAGGATTTTCAAGGGATGGCAGGATTTCGGATTGGTTGAGTGTCGCTGACGACACAAGCGTTGAGGATGCAATGGGTTTATTGCATGCCCCTTAAGAATTTTAAACTCTGCGGAGTCTCGGTTGTAATTTATGATCAGGACGTGATTCTTGGAACATCCGGAGGTGGACATCTTGTGAGATGTCTTTTGTTTGAATTTGTGGCCGTGAGTTGCCCAAATTAAGTTGCAATGAGGCGACTACTCCTTCGATGGAGGAAGTTGAAAGTGGAAACCAGGTTTGGTATGGGTACACCGTGGTTGTACTAGTGTTTCCCTCGTAACGATGTATGTTAGACATCGTGAGTCTTGGTAAAAATATCATTGGATGATATCTACGATAGAATCAAGAGCGATTCGAATCCTTGCAGTTTCAGTTGACTAACTGCTTTTGGACTGTTAGCGTTGAGTTGTGCTGACGCTCTTTGACGTTATGATGGATTTGGAAGTCTATTCCACTCCAGAGATTGACACGAGGTCAACGTTCTTACGGTTGAGGTGTCATTCAGGATGTGTTCGTACTGTTGTATTAGAACGAAGGATGACTGTCTGATCTACAGTCGTAAGTATCAGTTGTTTCGCAGTCATGAGAGGCTGACTTTTGGGATGATCCGCATCGAGGTACGTTTTACCTCTTGGGTGATATGTTGGTTTTGGTATGTCGCTCTGTTTCAGAGTTTGATGAGAGGTAAGTATCCTCGCGTTTATTAATACGATTCTGATATGGTCAGGAATCGAGGTTATGGCTTCATGTTGTTGTGTAGCCTGGGTGTTACGTGATACACCAGTGCTAATTTCGAGGACGAAATTCTTTTAGTGGGGGATATTGTGATGACCAGGGATTATAGGTGTTAATCCCGTAGTGTTAATAATCCCTAAAGTGGTTTTACGTGGCGATTTGGAATTTAATCGAGGTGTTGGGCCTTCTGGGCTCGTTTATTTGGGTAGTTGGGATCGTTGGATCCAGAGGTTGAGATTGTATTCACATTACGGTGTAAAACCTAAGAGTTGGGTTTTTGATGTGTCTCGGAATCTCGGGTGCTGTGTGAGCACCGGTAGGGGGTTTTGGAGTTAGAGAGAGAGTTTTTGAAAACAGATGATTTTTAAGGAATCATGATGTATTTGTGGGGCTATTAATTTTTCGGGGTATTTTTGCTATAAATACCAATTGAACCCAAAATTTGTCATAAATTTCCATTTCAGCCCACTTTTCCCTCTCTCTCCTCGCGTCACCCCTTTCCCGATCTCCCCTGCCTCCGCGCGCAAAAGCGCTTCGTCCGCCGCCGTCCGGCCGCCGTTCGCCGCGTGCGACTATCACCGGCGTCGTCTCGGCGAGACGCTCCTTTCCCCTCCGTCAATTGAAGGTTTCGTCGCGTTTCTCGTTCGAATTTGGCTGGAATGCGTCGATCCCCAAAAGTTAGGGTTCATCGGATTTCGTCCGATTTTGCTTCCGATTTTCGTTGGGTAACATCCCTTACCCCTTGTTCGTCTTTTTCGTGTATTTCCATGCCTTTATTGTGATTTTTTGGTTCGAATTTCTGTTCGAATTTTAGGGCTTGGATTTCGAAATTTGGGGGTTTTTGGCATGGGTGTTGTTTCTTGCAATTGATGGATTATTGCATGTTTTTGAGGTATATTGGTGTTTAATTGGGTTCGAATTTGGGAGATTAAGGTTCGATTTTTGTTGGGTATCCTTGAACAAGTTTCGTTGTTGTCTCATTCGTTCCCCTCCCTGCATGTACCCTGCCCCGGGTCTTTTAAGAGGTTAATTGTCGTGTGTTGACAATATTTTGAGGGATATGGGTGTGCTTGAGCATAGGTTACATGTTCGTAAATAATTGTGAATTATTTATCGTGTTAGCACATCATTCCTCGGGGCATGGAACTCGAGCAAGGTTTGGCTCGGACTTCGGTGATTTAAGGTACGTGCGACGTACGAGCATTTCTATATTTTAAGGCATATGTGAATGCATAATGAAAATTGATTTCATTGAATAATCGCGCATGAGGATTATATATATATGTTGATATAGCCAAGGAATGACCCAAATCTTGATATCGCCGCTTGTAGCGTGCGTGACACTAGAGTAGGATGACTCTTGCATGATATATGGGGTACTGGGTTTATTTGACTATATTAGGGCATTTGCGATGCCTGAGAATGATCGTAGAATCATGTATTCTTCGTAAGACAATTGAGATGTCTAAGTTCGTAGAATCGTGTATTCATTATAAGACATTTGAGATGTCTAGGTTTGTAGACTCATGTATTCATTATAAGACACTTGAGATGTCTAAGTATAATGAAGGATTGGTAAAATAAATGCTAAGGCATTTGAGCTATCTGTGATTGATAGCGAGGTTGTGAAATCAGTATTAGATATTGTGATATCTGTAATTGCATGTTTAATGAATTTGTAATCACTATATGTTGATATTCGAGGATTAGGCATGCGATGAGTTAATTCATGCGTTGATTTACTGATTTATGAGATTTGATGAGTTTGATGTTGTGAGAACAGGGACAGTACACGGAATCCCGGATGAGGATGTTGCCATCCAGGGAGTATCATTGAAATTCATTAGTATTTACTTGTGTTGTAAATTATGAATTTCATTATTATGATTATGGGATTTTGTGTATTGGTATGCTCACCCCGTTGGGGGCTGTCTCTGTTGGGACAGGTGGACAGGTACATCGATGGCTATGGAGCTGAGCTCGAGCTGTTGATTTGAGGTACTCCCAGGATCGTGGTACCAGGGCTTGATGGAGCACGGTATCGTATAGAGTACCTATATATACACCTGAGGATTTATACATATTCATATTCATGATGCTCGCATGTGAGCACGATTATACTTGTATATGGATTGTATATAAAGGCATGAGCCTTTCTCTCTTTCATTTAAGGTTGCATGCAATTAGGTTGAATTGCTAGAATGATATGAGAGTCATTGGTGTATTATGTGGGTGTTGGAACCCACTTTTGTTGACATATGTGTGGTGTCTTCCCTGGCTGGGAATCTACTTGTATTACTGCTTTCTGTTGAGTATTATGTGTTCCCTGGCCGGGAATTTTGTTATGTGTTGTACTCTGTTTTGGGATAGCTCTATTTATGGGGAGACTCTGCCCAAATTTTTGTAAAAGTTTACAATGTGAAAAGTGGCACCAAGGGGTTGGTAAAGGGCAAACATATGAGTCTTTTATTGACAGGCAATGATTAAGTATCATCAGAGCTTCCCGATTGACATTTTATAGAAAGCATGTACCACACATAGTGGTTAATACACTAATCAAGGTTTTAAGGGCTTGGGGTCCTTACAGTCGGGGTGTCGAAGAGGCTACATGGGAGACGGAACGGCATATGGTGCAGCATTACCCGGAACTATTTTCTGGTATGATTTATGTTTAGTTTCTCTATGGGTAAGTGCATGTGATTTCGAGGACGAAATCTTATAAGTAGGGGAGTAATGTGATGCCCCGAAATCAATTATATGCAATTTAAGCATTAATGATGGTCATGTGATTATTTATGTTGGTAATTAATTTATATGATGGGTGATGAAGTGTTAGCATGATTTAATTATATTGATTACCAATTATGAGGAAAGCATGAATTTAAGGGAAGTTTGTAGCATGTTGTAAAATGCTTTTAAAATACCAAGTGGAGTATTTTATACATCATGTTAAGTTTGGGGTACAAATTTTAATTAAATTAAAACAACCCCTTTTTAATCCTTTACCCATCACTTTAACCCCACTTTACCATTCACTTTTTAAAAATCCCCAAAAACCACTTCCCAACCCCAAACCCTTCCCATTTTCGATGTAAGGACCCCAAGCCCTTAAACCTTGATTAGTGTATTAACCACTATGTGTGGTACATGCTTTCTATAGAATGTCAATCGGGAAGCTCTGATGATACTTAATCATTGCCTGTCAATGAAAGACTCATATGTTTGCCCTTTACCAACCCCTTGGTGCCACTTTTCACATTGTAAACTTTTATAAAATTTGGGCAGAGTCTCCCCATAAATAGAGCTATCCCAAAAAAAAAGAGTACAACACATAACAAAATTCCCGGCCAGGGAACACATAATACTCAACAGAAAGCAGCAATACAAGTAAATTCCCAGCCAGGGAAGACACCACACATATGTCAACAAAAGTGGGTTCCAACACCCACATAATACACCAATGACTCTCATATCATTCTAGCAATTCAACCTAATTGCATGCAACCTTAAATGAAAGAGAGAAAGGCTCATGCCTTTTTATACAATCCATATACAAGTATAATCGTGCTCACATGCGAGCATCATGAATATGTATAAATCCTCAGGTGTATATATATAGGTACTCTATACGATACCGTGCTCCATCAAGCCCTGGTACCACGATCCTGGGAGTACCTCAAATCAACAGCTCGAGCTCAGCTCCATAGCCATCGATATACCTGTCCACCTGTCCCAACAGAGACAGCCCCCAACGGGGTGAGCATACCAATACACAAAATCCCATAATCATAATAATGAAATTCATAATTTACAACACAAGTAAATACTAATGAATTTAAATGATACTCCCTGGATGGCAACATCCTCATCCGGGATTCCGTGTACTGTCCCTGTTCTCACAACATCAAACTCATCAAATCTCATAAATCAGTAAATCAACGCATTGATTAACTCATCGCATGCCTAATCCTCGAATATCAACATATAGTGATTACAAATTCATTAAACATGCAATTACAGATATCACAATATCTAATACTGATTTCACAACATTGCTATCAATCACAGATAGCTCAAATGCCTTAGCATTTATTTTACCAATCCTTCATTATACTTAGACATCTCAAGTGTCTTATAATGAATACATGAGTCTACAAACCTAGACATCTCAAATGTCTTATAATGAATACACGATTCTACGAACTTAGACATCTCAAATGTCTTACGAAGAATACATGATTTTACGATCATTCCCAGGCATCTCAAATGCCCTATATAGTCAAATAAACCCAGTACCCCATATATCATGCAAGAGTCATCCTACTCTAGTGTCACGCACGCTACAAGCGGCGATATCAAGATTTGGGTCGTTCCTTGGCTATATCAACATATATGTATAACCATACGCAAAACATTCAATGCAATCAAAAATACCTTATGCATTTCACATATATATAGTAATGCTCGTACGTCGCACGTACCTTAAATCTCCGAAGTCCGAGCCAAGCCTTGCTCGAGTTCCATGCCCCGAGGAATGATGTGCTAACACGATAAATAATTCACAATTATTTACGAACATGTAACCTATGCTCAAGCACACCCATATCCCTCACAACATTGTCAATACACGACAATTATCCTCTTAAAAGACCCGGGGCAGGGTACATGCAGGGAAGGAAATAAATGAGACAAATCGAAATTGTTCAAGAATGCCCTACAAAAATCGAACCTTAATCTCACAATTTCGAACCCAATAAAATACCATAATTTATCTAAAATGCCAATTAAGCTATCCAAGCAAGAATCAACATCCCTTGACAAAAACTCCCCATTTTCGAACTCAACCCCCTTAAAATCGAACCCAAACAAGCCTTTAAATTCGAACCCTAACAATTCTTCAAATTTGAACCAAAGCTTCTCAATTCGATCTCAATCAAGCATCATAATACTCTTAAAACATGCAATAATCGATCAATTGCACGAAATAATACCCCTGCCAAAAACCCTCTATAATTCGAAAATTAAACCCTACGAAATTGGGGAAATTCGAAACAATAATTCACAATAAGGCAAGGAAGTACATCACAAGCATGGAAAAGGGGTAAGGAACGTTACCCACGAAAATCGGAAGCAAAATCGGACGAAATCCGATGAACCCTAAAAATTGGGGATCGCCGCTCTTACTCAAAATCCGAACTCAAACCGCGATGAAACTTTGAATTGACAGAGGGGAAAGGAGCGCCTCGTCGAGACGAAGCCGTGGGTAGGTCGCACGCGCCGATCGGCGGCCGGACGGCGGCGGGAGCGCTGTAGCAGCGGGAATCGCGCGCAGGGGAGGAGAGGGAAAAGATTTGGGGCTGAAATGATAATTTTCATAAAATTTCGGGTTCAACTGCTATTTATAGCAAAAATACTCCGAAAAAATAATAGCCCCACAAATACATCGTGATTCCATAAAAATCATCTGTTTTCAAAAACTCTCTCTCTAACACCAAAATCCCTTACCGGTGCTCACACAGCACCCGAGATTCCGAGACACATCAAAAACCCAACTCTTAGGTTTTACACCGTAATGTGAATACAATCTCAACCTCTGGGTCCAACGATCCCAACTGCCCAAATAAACGAGCCCAGAAGGCCCAACACCTCTCTTAAATTTCAAATCGCCACGTAAAACCACTTTAGGGATTATTAATACTCCGGGATTAACACCTATAATCCCTGGTCATCACAATATCCCCCACTAAAAGAATTTCGTCCTCGAAATTAGCACTGGTGTATCACGTAACACCCAGGCTACACAACAACATGAAGCCATAACCTCGATTCCTGACCATATCAGTAATAAACGCGAGGATACTTACCTCTCATCAAACTCTGAAACAGAGCGACTTACCAAAACCAACCTATCACCCAAGAGGCGAAACGTACCTCGATGCGGGTCATCCCAAAAGTCAGTCCCTCATGACTGCGAAACAACTGATACTTACGACTGTAGATCAGACAGTCATCCTTCGTTTTAATACAACAGTACGAACACATCCTGAATGACACCTCAACCGTAAGAACGTTGACCTCGTGTCAAACTCTGGAGTGGAATAGACTTCCAAATCCATCATAACGTCAAAGAGAGTCAGCACAACTCAACGCTAACAGTCCAAAAGCAGTTAGTCAACTGAAACTGTAAGGATTCGAATCGCTCCTGATTCTATCGTAGATATCATCCAATGACATCTTTACCAAGACTCACGATGTCTAACATACATCGTTACGAGGGAAACACTAGTACAACCACGGTGTACACATACCAAACCTGGTTTCCACTTTCAAACTTCCTCCCTCGAAGGAGTAGTCGCCTCATGGTAACTTAATTTGGGCAACTCACGGCCACAAATTCGAACAAAAGACATCTCACAAGATGTCCACCTCCGGATGTTCCAAGAATCACGTTCTGATCATAAATAACAACCGAGACTCCGCAGAGTTTAAAATTCTTAAGGGGCATGCAATAAACCCATTGCATCCTCAACGCTTGTGTCGTCAGCGACACTCAATCAATCCGAAATCCTGCCATCCCTTGAAAATCCTCGGATTTAACAATCCAAACTTGGGAAGGCTGTCGCATAACTCGAAGGAAAACACCAATAAGGGAAATACCTTAACCCTCGCAAGAAAATCCCTCTTCAAGGGAGTCAACTAACTTTACGATTGTTCCTCATAAACATCGTGCCATGGAGATTCCCAATCTCAAGGTGTTCCATATCTCTCATCAGAGATTTAACCATCCAAAAATAGCATAACTCTATGCTTAACAGAGAGGAAATCAATAACTGGCATCCGTATACTCACCGGTATACCTGCCTAAGCACTGATGTCGCATGCATACTCAATGCACTCGGCTCGGGTATCTACCACATATCCCTAAGCCCCAAACACAACCGTCAATTCTGAGTCATTCCTTACTCAGTGGAGGATGAAAATCGACGATTAACAATACACGGTGTGATTCCCAAAATCAACACCACTTGCACCAACTTACCGAATCTTTCAAAGATTCCCAAATAGGTATAATACTACCTCCTTCCTCGCAAGGGAAGCGCCATTGAACTCGAGATCCACAAGTCTCGAACCATCGTTCGGAAAAACTGGATACAATAACACCCATTGTATCCCAATACACGGGTTCCTTTAGATTGAGTCAATAACAACCTGATGACTCTCTTGTCGGTACTCCAACATCCCGAGCTGTCCCAGACAAGTCTCCAAGATTAGACATAAACGTATACACGTTTCAGCGAGGCACGCACAACCTCAAATGATGTGGTGACTACTAGAGTCCACCACAATCCACATCGTATCACCTTACGATTTGCCAAACTTGGTTCCAACGAGCAGTGTAACGGCTCTAGCAAGCCCATCATGGTGCTACACACACGCGGCAGACAACCAGTCGCTGCCTCTTTAGGTTTACCTCAAACCTACTAACAAGACGGACGTTCCACATGGTATAACATACTATGGGAAGAAAACTCAATAGAGTAGTGGGTCTTTATCCAACATTCCTCAATGCCGATACACCCTGGACAACCCAATGTCCCTATGTACTTAACATAACCTGATCCTACTCCTTTAGGACCCATCCTACACCCTCAAGGGTGGTGTGATCATGTCTACCACATGTCACATCGACAGAAAGCGAGTAATTTCCTCCACGATTACTCCTATCGTCAAAAACATGGCCAAAAAGCCAATCCAACGAGCATACTTCTAGGGTATCACCACTCGTAATATGATCGCCCCAATCGTAAGCTGCGGTACAATCCCATGTACAGCGCATCCATCCATTCCTCGAGCAACCCGCTCGGTATAAGGGTCACGTCAATCGGTGTCGCACACACCACCTTGTGCTCGGTACTGGCACCCAAGGCATACCACAGAATACGTATACTCAACGCATCGATCATCGTAACGATGATGCATGTCTAATAAGACATCTCCTACACTATCGTCATCGTCATCCTGTGACGACACATGCCAACTCATGGCATCTAAAACATTGCCAACTAGTGACGATACATGTACATCAGCGTATGTCATCCACTATCATGCTAGTAAAAAATAGGCATAATAAAACATGTATATCAATGCATGCCAGCTACAATAAAGCTAATAAAATAGCAATATCTCATACCTCATCGCTAGCAATATAGCGTCATACCTGTCTCCGTCGCTCAATAATAGTGCGTAATCAGCACCCATCGCTCGAAGGCGGCAAAAATCCTGTGCTGAGTACATAGCGGCAAGATCCCTCGCTATAGAATCGACGGTATGACACCTCGTCAGATAATAAGTGGCATGAAACCTCGCTATACCCTGAGCATGAATCATCGTCCACATAGTAGCGGAAAGAGGCATCGCTATCAATACACCTGGCGGAATGAACCATCGCCAATAGATATAGCGGAATGAACCATCGCTATAAATACACCTGGCGGAATGAACCATCGCCAATCAATACACCTGGCGGAATGAACCATCGCCAATAGATATAGCGGAATGAACCATCGCTATCAATAAACCTCGAATTGAGTCACTTATCAGTAGTGTATTTCAATGCTTCTCACTACTCCATATAAGCGGAATCCTTCCTCGCTTCATATGGACCTTAGCGCAAGCATTGAAATCCTCACTAGGATAACCTGGACTCGTGAAATATCAATAGTGCATTTCAATGCTTCTCACCACTCCATATAAGCGGAATCCTTCCTCGCTTCATATGGACTTTAGTGTAAGCATTGAAATCCTCACTTTATATTTCACAATATACATATGCAAAACAATGCGTATCAACATGTATCATATCATAATGCACTATCTTATGCATACCTTGATTTACCTTGTGTTAAATGACTAACCACATAATACATGTTGCCCTTGGGATGCCCGTACATATGTATAATCATCATTCCTTTTCGTATTCCTTATTTCCTGTAACCTGCAACCATCAGGGTTAACAACAATAGCCATATACGCTATGCATCAACATTCAATACATAATAAAAACGCATTATATGAATGTATGGATATGCAATGTCATGACATTCTTTTTCCTTAAATCCTTATTTCATCCTGAGCCCTTATCATTAGTACATTTTAATGCTTCTTGCTACTCCAGGAAAGCGGAATTCTTCCTCGCTTCCACTGGACTTTAGCGTTGCTACTCCATGTAAGCGGGACTCTTCATCGCTTCCAATGGACTTTAGCGTTGCTACTCCATATAAGCGGGACTCTTCATCGCTTCATATGGACTTTAGCATAAGCCATTAAAATCCTTACTAAGATAACTTTGACTCAAGAAATACACCTCTTATAATTCATAACATGTATATGCAAAAACAATGCACAATAACATATACCATAACCTTAATGCACCACTTTGCATTCATCATGTGTCAACAAGACAACGTAAAATACATGTTACCTCGGAAATATCCCTTTATCTGATTTTCTTAAAAACCAGCTTCCTTGGCACATAACACACGGAGTGCCAGACATCCCCATAAATGTCATCCTATCGTGTTCCACACGATTCCTGCAACCACAATGGTTAGCAATACCACTTTTCATATCATAAGAGCACATAAACAATGTGTTATGTCATACAACATTAATGCCATCATGCATAAATATGTGCTATCAATAATTTCCTAGGCCCTTAACAGCCCCAATGAGCAACCACTGCTCTGATACCACTAATGTAAGGACCCCAAGCCCTTAAACCTTGATTAGTGTATTAACCACTATGTGTGGTACATGCTTTCTATAGAATGTCAATCGGGAAGCTCTGATGATACTTAATCATTGCCTGTCAATGAAAGACTCATATGTTTGCCCTTTACCAACCCCTTGGTGCCACTTTTCACATTGTAAACTTTTATAAAAATTTGGGCAGAGTCTCCCCATAAATAGAGCTATCCCAAAAAAAAAGAGTACAACACATAACAAAATTCCCGGCCAGGGAACACATAATACTCAACAGAAAGCAGCAATACAAGTAAATTCCCAGCCAGGGAAGACACCACACATATGTCAACAAAAGTGGGTTCCAACACCCACATAATACACCAATGACTCTCATATCATTCTAGCAATTCAACCTAATTGCATGCAACCTTAAATGAAAGAGAGAAAGGCTCATGCCTTTTTATACAATCCATATACAAGTATAATCGTGCTCACATGCGAGCATCATGAATATGTATAAATCCTCAGGTGTATATATATAGGTACTCTATACGATACCGTGCTCCATCAAGCCCTGGTACCACGATCCTGGGAGTACCTCAAATCAACAGCTCGAGCTCAGCTCCATAGCCATCGATATACCTGTCCACCTGTCCCAACAGAGACAGCCCCCAACGGGGTGAGCATACCAATACACAAAATCCCATAATCATAATAATGAAATTCATAATTTACAACACAAGTAAATACTAATGAATTTAAATGATACTCCCTGGATGGCAACATCCTCATCCGGGATTCCGTGTACTGTCCCTGTTCTCACAACATCAAACTCATCAAATCTCATAAATCAGTAAATCAACGCATTGATTAACTCATCGCATGCCTAATCCTCGAATATCAACATATAGTGATTACAAATTCATTAAACATGCAATTACAGATATCACAATATCTAATACTGATTTCACAACCTTGCTATCAATCACAGATAGCTCAAATGCCTTAGCATTTATTTTACCAATCCTTCATTATACTTAGACATCTCAAGTGTCTTATAATGAATACATGAGTCTACAAACCTAGACATCTCAAATGTCTTATAATGAATACACGATTCTACGAACTTAGACATCTCAAATGTCTTACGAAGAATACATGATTTTACGATCATTCCCAGGCATCTCAAATGCCCTATATAGTCAAATAAACCCAGTACCCCATATATCATGCAAGAGTCATCCTACTCTAGTGTCACGCACGCTACAAGCGGGGATATCAAGATTTGGGTCGTTCCTTGGCTATATCAACATATATGTATAACCATACGCAAAACATTCAATGCAATCAAAAATACCTTATGCATTTCACATATATATAGTAATGCTCGTACGTCGCACGTACCTTAAATCTCCGAAGTCCGAGCCAAGCCTTGCTCGAGTTCCATGCCCCGAGGAATGATGTGCTAACACGATAAATAATTCACAATTATTTACGAACATGTAACCTATGCTCAAGCACACCCATATCCCTCACAACATTGTCAATACACGACAATCATCCTCTTAAAAGACCCGGGGCAGGGTACATGCAGGGAAGGAAATAAATGAGACAAATCGAAATTGTTCAAGAATGCCCTACAAAAATCGAACCTTAATCTCACAATTTCGAACCCAATAAAATACCATAATTTATCTAAAATGCCAATTAAGCTATCCAAGCAAGAATCAACATCCCTTGACAAAAACTCCCCATTTTCGAACTCAACCCCCTTAAAATCGAACCCAAACAAGCCTTTAAATTCGAACCCTAACAATTCTTCAAATTTGAACCAAAGCTTCTCAATTCGATCTCAATCAAGCATCATAATACTCTTAAAACATGCAATAATCGATCAATTGCACGAAATAATACCCCTGCCAAAAACCCTCTATAATTCGAAAATTAAACCCTACGAAATTGGGGAAATTCGAAACAATAATTCACAATAAGGCAAGGAAGTACATCACAAGCATGGAAAAGGGGTAAGGAACGTTACCCACGAAAATCGGAAGCAAAATCGGACGAAATCCGATGAACCCTAAAAATTGGGGATCGCCGCTCTTACTCAAAATCCGAACTCAAACCGCGATGAAACTTTGAATTGACAGAGGGGAAAGGAGCGCCTCGTCGAGACGAAGCCGTGGGTAGGTCGCACGCGCCGATCGGCGGCCGGACGGCGGCGGGCGCACCGCTTGAAGCGGCGGGAGCGCTGTAGCAGCGGGAATCGCGCGCAGGGGAGGAGAGGGAAAAGATTTGGGGCTGAAATGATAATTTTCATAAAATTTCGGGTTCAACTGCTATTTATAGCAAAAATACTCCGAAAAAATAATAGCCCCACAAATACATCGTGATTCCTTAAAAAATCATCTGTTTTCAAAAACTCTCTCTCTAACACCAAAATCCCTTACCGGTGCTCACACAGCACCCGAGATTCCGAGACACATCAAAAACCCAACTCTTAGGTTTTACACCGTAATGTGAATACAATCTCAACCTCTGGGTCCAACGATCCCAACTGCCCAAATAAACGAGCCCAGAAGGCCCAACACCTCTCTTAAATTTCAAATCGCCACGTAAAACCACTTTAGGGATTATTAATACTCCGGGATTAACACCTATAATCCCTGGTCATCACATTCGAGATCCACCAAAGAAGGAGAAGGAAAGCTTCACAAAAACTTTGTTTGTGTGATCTTTGTTAGGATTTGGAGCCTACAAGAGGTATGGAACCATTCCTAAAAGTTTTATGATGTTTGGTGTTGAAATGGGTTAGTTTTTAATGCTTTATGTGGGTTTGTTTTGGGTATATGTTATTTATGGTTGGGGTATGATTTTTGAAGTGTTTTATGTGGGTTTTAGTGGGTTATGATGTTATTGATGTTGTAGGGAAGTTTGGATTTGTAAGGCATGAAGAAAGGTTTGAAAAATGCTCATTAATGGCGATTTTTCGATGTACAGCGACTGGCGATCGATCGCCCATTTTTGGCGATCGATCGCGAGCCAGCAGTGGGCGCCAGTAGCGTTTGGCGATCGATCGCCACCTTTGGGCGATCGATCGCGCCAAAAGTGGCGATCGATCGCCAAGATGCAAAATTTTGAGCCTCGTCCAGTATGATCTCGCGATCGATCGGGCCTGGGCGGCGATCGATCGCGAGGTGTAAAAATGTGCTTTTTTGATATTTTTGTGGGCTTTTTGGATATTGGACCATGATTAGCTTCTAATATCAATTTGTATGGTTATGTAGAACCATCCCAAGTACCAACAACCTCAAGGAGATAAAGCTCTCCGATTTCTCCACTTTTGGGATTAAGGTACGTAAGAAACGTACCGGCATCGGACGGTAAACTATACTCCTATATATGATGTTTGTAATGATAATGTTTATGATGATGATGTTGTTTATGATGATGTTTACGACGATGAGTATGATAAGTAAATTATGATAATGATGTTTATGATGAGCGATGAGTATGATAAGTAAATTATGATGATGATGTTTATGATAAGTGAAGAGGATACGATATCCATGAAGATGATTATGACAAGTAATGAGGATGTTTATATCATGATACGATGTCATGATACGGTAAGATGCCATACGATGTTATGATTGGGTAAGACGCCCACATGGCAAGATGCCATACGATGTTTATGATATGGTAAGACGCCATATAACAGGGTAAGACGTCCATATGTATGAATGTAAATCAGGGTCAACAAGAAGAAGTTAACGAATAACTAGCAAGTCTACTTAACTAAGATTTCATACATTTACTGTTATGTTTCTTTTATGATGATTAAGTAAAGATGTGCATGCTCACGATGTGTTGTCCCTGTAGGTACACTTTTGGACAAAAAGGCTCAGGGTCGGGTTGAGACAGTGAGCTATGAGGAGCGTGAAAGAAATTAGGATGCAGGATTTTTTTTGGCATAGTCTCTACTCTAGGAGTAGTATAATTCTATCACTTCAACATTCATTTTGAGAATGTAATCAATTAAGTTTGAAGTTTCATATTTTTGGCCTGTAATCTTATAGCTCAAACTACAACCTTAACCTTGAGACGTTATTATATGCAATGTTTAGTCCATTATATGTGTTAAAGATGATGTTAAGATAGGAGGACCCTACACAGTTTCACCAGTAGTTCAGTCAATCGCAGAGTGGGAGTACTACTCCACAATTTTTTCTGAAACCCTCAACAATCCAGGGTGTTCGCTTTAACAGAGAATCAAGTTAGAGAGATTTCAGAAGTGTGATTGCCAGTATATGTTTTAATTTTGATCGCAATGGATGAATTTTTGTGATACAAGAAACTTCAACTATCACATCAGCTGATAGATTCACTCAAACGAGTTATGTTGCATACTACAGTATGACAATAATTCATGATCAGGAACTTGATGTTGCTACCAACAGACAAGTCTGATTGGATACTCGCGCGGAGAACCGAGATACTATACAATGTTTCAGTGGTATAATACATTTTCGATAATCAAATGGTTCTACATGGAATTGATATGGCCTAGTATGCCATGCTATTACCATTAGCATCGATAATGAATATTGTTTCGATTGTTATCCTTTGAAAAATGAGGGATATATGAATAACACCATTGATTTCACAAAGAAAGAGCAGCAATTACCAGACATTTCGAAGTTATAGAGAACTTCCTAATGTGTCAGTCATATGAAATTTCATGATCCCCACCAGAGAGGGATATCATTGTCGGCACTGAAATGATGCCAAGTACGATGCCATTTGCTAAAATACTATACGAGATGGCATCAGCAGAACTCGAGGAATTGAAAGGGCAGTTGCAAAATTTTCCTTGTAAAAGCTACATATGTTTGAGTATGTCATCATGTGGAAGACTTGTTCTTTTGTGTAGAAGAAAGATGGTAGGATGATGTTATGCATCGAGTATAGGTAACATAATCGGTTTACTGTCACGAATAAATACATGTTGTCTAGAATTGATGACCCGTTTGATCAACTACAAAGGGGTAACAGATAAATCTTCACCCGACTCAGAGTCAGTAAGAAAAATATTCCTAAGACAGTTTAGGACTATATATTTATGCTTAAATTTTGTGTAATGCCTTTTGGTCTGAAGAATACACCTACAATGTTAATGAATCAAGTGTTCAGAAATCTCTTAGGCGGGACATGAAGTATTTGTTCCAGAGGATCAGTTGACCCAAGTAAAATTGTGGCAGTGATAAATTGGTCCAAACAAACCAATGTACTAGAGATTCGAAGTTTCTAGGTTTTGGCAAATCATTGTAGGATTTGCATCAAGTGATCCTTGCAAATAATCAAGTCTATTACCAAATTGACCAACAAGAATCAGGGTTCAGCTGGTCAGATGAATATGAAGACTGTGTTCATGAACTGAAGCAGCATTTGGCTATAGCTTCAGTATTAGCTTTGCCATCTAGATCAAGAGATTGCATGATTATACAAACACTTCAACCAGTGGATTGGAAATGTATCCTGATGTGGTATGGAAAGTATTGCCGATGGTTAAAGGTAGTTGAAACTCACGAGAATTGACATTCTGTCTATAATCTCGAATTAACCGCCATCACTGTTGTGCTAAAGTTATGGCACCACTATTTATATAGAAAGCAGTTCAGTATTCACCATGACTATAAGAAGTTGGTATATAAATATATGCACTCAGTAAGAGTTGAATACAGATTAGAGATGATGATTAGAACTACTGAAAGAATTTTTTCGGTGAATTACAATAGCATTCAGGAAAGACAGATTCTTTGAGTGGTAAAACTCTAGATGCCAAGGTAGCATATATGCATGTATGATTGAATTACGGCAAATTATATGCATGCTTATGGATATTTTACCCACAAAGAGGGCTTTTTATTGCATCAATTTTTTTTTTTCGCGTTTTTGATCCACCGTTTAGCTCAATGATTTGAAGGCTCGAGATGTTTGAAGGCTCAAGAATTAGAATCCGACATCCATTGTTGAGAGAACATGCGATGTCATAGCAACCATCTAGATCCAATGTACCGTCTAGTATTGAATGGCGAAAGAGTAACATATTGATGGTACCGAATATTACGAACTGGAAGAAGCATTTACTTCACGATGTACTGCAGTCCCTGTTAGTATCCATTCGAAACTGTAAGATATACCTCGAGGAGACACTTTTGAGCAAAATATGAAAAGTAAATTTCAGAATGTGCGAACAAATGTTTAACATGTCAAGAGGATAAAGAGGAAAAATAATGAAAATAGATGTTATGTTTCAACTTTTAGAAGTGTGATAGTGGAATGGAGAGCGCATTGCTCTGAACTTTGAGACCCACTTACCCAAATTAAATAGAAGTTTTGATGCACTATGGGTTGGGATTTGATAGACTGATAAAATCAACATATTATCCTGTATAATCATACTTTACTTACACGAAAACAGCATGATTGAGGATGTGATTCATGTATATGAAGTATCAGTTTCCGTTATTCCGGACAAAGATCCGAAATTTGTATCGAGATTTGGTGTTTCTAAATAAACCATGGATACAAAATTGGCGATGTGTGAGGACTCGTTCCTAATCAAGTGTTCAATAAGCAAACAATGATTATTTATGTGTAAACAGCGGAAGATTTTTTATTTTTTTAAGTCCTGCCAACAAGTGGCTCTCAAAATTTAGGCATGACCTCCGCGCATGAGGGAAATACCAGAAAAATGAAAAGCATAAAATAATATCCCAGTGCAGTACATAATACCATAGCATGCATCATAGGCATCCAGCACATAATCCATACTCAAAATATTTACATAATACCATAGCATGCACCATAAGTCTCCAGCACACATTTTCAACTCAAAATATTTACATAATACCATCAGTAGTAAAGAAACAACAAATATTCACAATTTCTCAAGACTGAACTGAAAATAAACTCAAATTACATAATTATACGATCCAGGACACACCCTGGTATAATTTGACTATCCTACGACTGGGAAAGAGACAAAAGAAACAACCTCAAGTAAAGCTTCAACGAGTATTCCCTCTTTGGGATCCTGGTTACTTGTAATACCTTCCATTGTCCACACACAAAACAACAACAGCCCCCTACGGGGTGAGCCAAAGCCCAATATGAAACTATCAAGTAAATACAACATGCATCTATAAAATGTGATATATGATGTAATGCAGTGCAATGTAATGCAATGCATGTAAGGTACAATGGATCGAATCTCAAGATACCAAATCAGAGTCCAAAGAAAGGTATCAACAATCAATATCAAGCTCGAGCAGAGGGTGACAACACACGCACATTGCGCTAGGAGAATCATCCTATGTGCTGTGCTCATCCATCCCTTGTGTCTAGGTCCGGTGACACCGCGTGACTACAGTCGCTACCTATACTGTCTGTCATCGTCGTGCTCGTCGTCCCCAACACTCAGAGTAAATCAACTCAATCATCATCAAGGATATCAAGGAAATGGATAGATCAACATTATATGCCCAACATGTATGTCATATATCGATGTATTATTTATCAAAATGATGTGTGTTAACAAAACATTTATTTTCATACATCGATATGCCAATCATGAATGCGATGAATGCTTATAATTCAATTAAAATCACATAGCCAAGTAGTATCACATAGCCATGTAGTTTCACGTAATTCACGTAAGTTCAGCAACTCATATATCAAATAATACAGATACCTGTCGTATGTTACATATCGCAACATACTTATTTCTTTCTTTTCTAAAGGATGAATATCGTCCTTGTAGCTCGTGGAGCTCCAGTGTCATATGTGAATCTAAAAATCCATATAATAGCATCATTTATAATCATCTATTATTTCCTTGACTTACAATATAAGGAAATGGTAAATATTTTAGCTTTCTTTTATATATTCCAAGTAATCCTTTTTACTTTCATTTCACCGTCCTGATGTTTACTTTTCATTAGTTTACCTTAACAATCAATTTAATTGGTTAACTAATTTGAATGTTTTAAACTCCAATCATAATCCTAATCAAGAGTGATACATATCCACTTACATTTTATCTTTCAGATCGTTTTTACATCTTAACTAAGAGTCTTTATCAAACTAGTAGAAATCTCCCAGCTAAACTTATAGCCTTGAGGACTCATAAATCTCATAATTTTCGTACTTAATAGCGAATAAAACTAGGAATCCTCAGATTGAACATAGACTAGCAGAACACGCTAAATCCAGCACCGATTCGAATCTAAAACAGTAGAAACTTCGAAACAGAGGCATCAAGATTTTGAACAAAAAGGATGCTCCAAAACCCAATAAAATTCACACCAAATATAGACAAGAGGCCAAGAACATGATTTAAGAACTTTACCCCCACATGCATGAACTCAAACCTATACTCGCCAATACCTCAACAAAAATCGAACCAACTCAACATGCAATGCAAGAACATCAAACAACTAAATCCCAATTCTGTCAAACCATATTATATTCTGTCAAAAAAAAGTTCAAATGCATCAAAATCAACAAATATCATAGCTGGAATTTGAAACTCACGTTTTCCCCAAAAATCGTGAACAGTAGCCGAGCTTGCATGTGCGATTTTCGGCAACCATGGCGGCGGCAGGGGCGGCGACTGGAGGGTAAATGTCGGTCATGGTGAGGGGAAGGTATTAGACAACAATCAAACTAATACAAGACCTGAACGAAGAAATCAAACAAAATATCGAAGAACCCTAAAATGACGAGCTCACCGATTTCTGGCAAAATCCAACGGAACCAGCAACAAAACCTCAAATTGATGTTATAGAAACGTGCGCCGGTAAGTGCTGAGCATTGTGGTAGGTCGAGCTCACCGTGAGGTGGTCGGACGGCGGCAGGCGGGAGCCTCTTTTGGCGAATGGTCAGGTGGCGTGGGAGAGATGCAGAGTGAACGGGTTTGTGTGCGTGTGTTTAGACATTTTCGTGTGTGAAAAGAATGTGCTGAATGCATTTTAATATGCATTGCTTCCAGTCTAGTTGGAGGCTGGGGCCTGTGTTTCTAGGGTTCAGCTCCCATATCACCAGACGTTCTTCATCTTACCTTCACCATACGCCTCTTTACACATATCTTTCCTTCACCCCATCCAGTCATATACCTCCATCATTCTTCAATAATACCATCTCACGCCTCCTTCCATATAATTCACGTCCATCAGCCCCTTTCCTTCACTTGATGTCCAGCCTCCATCCTTCTACCATTCAACCTTCATTCATCTTCACCTATTAATCCTAGGATTTGGAACAACCCAACAAGGCGATAAAAAGAGACGATCGAGAAGGAAGCGAGAGAAGGAGCGAGGATCTACAACCGAAGTCAACATCGGGAGTTTATTCTTGTCTTTTAATATTAGTTTTGATTTGTTTTGATTTACTATGTTGAACTAATTTATTTATCGAGGCTAGGCGAATCCTTTGTTATGAACCTTCGATTTGATGATTTAATGATTGAATTCTTATAGTTCTTTGCGTATGTTTTATGTTCTTCATGCTTTTAGAGGATTGATCACCTTTGAATGATGTTAGTATTGTAATTGAGATCGAGAGATGATTTTATGATACTGAATAAATAACTCATACCATGGATTTAAGACCGAGATCGAGAGATGACGTCAAATACATGCGTGATAGCCATAGATATCTAGTAATTGAAAGCTAGGAGTTTTCATGGATCTTATGCAACATTGAATTGTTAAATAAGCGAACGAGAGTTACTTGTTGCAATTCAGTGTTAGGTTTAATATAGCTTGAGAGTGTGTATTAGATAAATTGGGAGAACTCGTCACCTTAGAAATATTTGAATATTCAATCGAGAATTGTAGGGAATTGCATTGGTGAGCCAAAGTCTCGATAATCTTCTCTAGTGGATTTTTCTCGTTTACTTTATTTGACTTGGTTGGATTAGTAGTTTATTTTAATTAATTAGTTGTTAATTATAAATTAATTATCGTAGGTTAAATATAGTTAAAAGACATCTTATTTGGTACTTGCTTGTTAGTCCCTGTGGGTTCGACAATCCGTATCTTCCTATCTATAATAAAACTTGACACCGTGCACTAGCGGTCTAAAATCGCTAGATTGGAAATAATTGTTTAAAATAAAAGCGATCAAGTTTTTGGCGCCGTTGCCGGGGACTAACTTTAGTAATATCATACTAGGTTCTTTGACTGTAATTTAACCATTTTTGTTTGTTTATTTCGAAAAAAAAAATTTATATATATTTATTTTGTTTTTGTTTTGTTTGTCTTGTGAGGTACTTGGAGAAGCTACATCAACAAGCCTTCACAAGCTTTGCCCAACAACGTTTCGAGCCGTTCTACGCTGTTTGCGAGAGATTCAATGAATTGGCCAACACATTCCGGTATCACAACTTTTCGAACTATACTCTCTTGCAATATTTCTTCAACGGGTTGGATGCACAGACACGAGAATGGGTATTGAGCGGAGCACTGGCAACTGAAAGTCCTTTGGTTGAAAGAGATGAAGACAGTGTATTGCACATGTTCAATGATATGGCGGACTTCGATCATCACTAGCATTGTGATCCTTCACTACAAGGATGGAGTCACAATACCCACCGGAGCTTCACTACCCTATTGGTACGCCACAACCATTTGAACATCACGAAGAGAGGAGAGATAGTTCTGCAGATGTCACGACTCAGTTAGAGGATACCTTAGTAAGATTCTTGTAATCAACCGAGAACAGTTTGGAGTGCCAAACCAACTCTATGCGTCACCTGGAGCAGCAAATGGCGGTCCTCATGGAAACAATTTCAACTAGTTGCCAAGAGGAAGAGATGAGGGCTACAAATCAAGAGGCGACGAATCGAGTTTGGTTATATGATGATGATTACTCAGCCAAACAAGTTTGGGGGAGTGATCCGACTCATGTGAAAAAGTCAAGGGAACTTGAGCCTCTTCAAGAGATTGAGCCTACTTCAGAGATGTCATCCGAGGAGTTCCTATATGAAGATGAGTCGAGTGTGATGTTGGAGAAGGAAGAGACTTGCGAAGATTCCGATTTGAGTCCATCGATGGATACATATTCTATGTCATATGTGGATCCGTATTTTCCATCGATGCCAACTTCACCGCACTACATCCTTCAAGATTTGAAGCCAAGTCAAGAATCATTCTCCCATGCTTACCAATTCAAGAAAGTTGTTGGAGAGACGAGCTTACAATGTTATATCTTGCCAAGCTTGAGGGCATACTGAATGAAGACCCATTAGTGGTATCATACGATACTACTATGGGCAGCAGCCGCTCTTTGATGGTTGCTTCTGATGGTCAAGCCGAAGACCAAAAATCAGCGCTTCTTGGGAGGCAACCCAAGCGTATCCTTTTGTTATTTAGTTTTGTTTTATTTTTCAGTTTCATTTTAGTTTTGTTTATCTCTCAAGTCGAATATTTTACCATATGCATTCTTCTCTTGCTAGGTACTTGGTTTGAGCGATGAACCCCTACAACAGTGGAGCTTTCAAAAACAAATCTTCCTCAACCCTCATGCAAGCGTCTTGATCAGGGGAGTTCACTGTTTCCCTTTTGATTCTTTTAAACATTGAGGGCAATGTTTGATTTAAGTTTGGGGGAGTAGTAGCTTGCATGTTTTACTTGTTTTAACCACATGTTGTGTGCTTAAATGACACTTGAATCGTCCGATTATTATGAGCTAATTTTTTTTTTTTTTTGAGTTCAAACTTGAGAAAAGAATGAATTATAGTAGTGACTATTCAATGAGGATTTTGATCTCACTATGCATATGAACTTGATTTGTGATGATTATTGGACTTGTACATGAATATCCTAATTTGAGTTAGCATGTCAAGAATGAGGAATATATTGAGCACAATGAGTCATGATCTTGTGGATTGCATGTTTTGAATAGTGATAATTGTTGTGAACTTGATGATTTGTCTTGAGCATCTTAGAGTTATCTTAGAACTTATTTGATGATGACACTTTGAGGCGAAATTTTATAGTTACAAACTTGACTTGGAAATGATCTAGGCGATCTTTGAAACGTTTGAGCCTTTCAAGCTTACCATGATTCATATCAATCCCTAGTGTCCCATTTGAGCTTTATTGAAAAAAGAATGGTATATGCATTGCATATAATTAGACCCCATTCGACATTCTTGGCAAACTCATTATACTTACCCTTATTTGAGTCTAAATGAAAAACAAAAATCCTTACCCTAAGGGAGTATAATGAATATCATTCGATGCACTTGAATTGTTATATCTTGATGAGCTTATTGAAAAAAAAAAATTTGATGAATGAGAAAAGAAAAAGATAGACAAAAAGCCTTGAGAAAAAGATTGACTAAATAAGACCCAAAGTGGTCAAGGCTATAAAAGAAAAATAAGAGGAGCTCGATGTGTGCGAAACATTTGAATTGCAAATAATTATATTCTCTTCTTTGCGCTTATCCTATCTTTTCTTTGAAGCCAACACCAAAGGCCTTACATTACAAGCTTAAAAAGTCATTTTGATCCAAGTCTAGGGAGTAACTATCATTAGTGGAGAAGTGTTTGAAAATAGGCTTATGGGGTGCTTGATGATAATCTCGATTTTGAGTTGATTAACATGATTTGATCTTGAATATGTGCATGAAACTTGAGATTGACTATAGCACACACACACGTTCCGATTTTGAGATATGTTGCTTGAATTAGGAGAAAACATGTCTTGTCAACTTTTGTATATATGTATGATATTTCTGAGAATAATGCGAGTCATGAAATAATTGTTCAAGTATCAAGAATGAACTCTACCTTATAATTTTAATGCTTAATCGAGGACGATTAAGTGATAAGTTTGGGGGAGTTGAGAGGGTTGGATATTACACGTTTTTATGCTATGATATGTATATGTTTTCGTGTTGATTCTTGGATTATTTTACGGTTTATGGTATATATTTCTCTATTTCAGGAATCAATGTTGAAATGTAGGGAAAGGTGAAGAAATCAAGCTAAAATGATGAAAAAATGAATAAAGTTGAAGAAAAGAGGAAAAAAACCAGAATCAAAGACACATGTTGCTCCTTTCTCTTCAAATTACTATATGTTCGAGCCAAGTTTTGGAAATGTGGTCCATATAAAAGTTGTAGAACTTTCTCTTATCTTCGCGTGGACAGCTGATTCATCAAATTTGGAGTTTGTATGAGAACGTTACGGCCAAAATACGAAACTCGCCAGAAGCTGAAAAAGGCGAAGAAAACTTTCTGGTCTTGCCGATCGATCGAGCAAGGATTTCCGATCGATCGAGCAAGGCTGAAAAAGCCACGAAATTCTTACTGTGAGGCTCGATCGATCGGCCGCTTTGTCCGGATCGATCGGCGGAAGGAATTTTCAAAAAAATAACTTCCTTATAGAGTTTGTGTCCAACAAGGAAGTCCTTGATTCCCTTCCCCTATATATTATACACGAAAATTACAACCCAAATAAGATTTTAAACCCTAGGGATAGCCTCCACACCTCCATACTCCATATCACCATCCTCCACCATCACCTCTTCATCCTAGGAATTGGAACAAGCCAACAAGAGAATCGAGGAGCACGATCGAGAAAGAAGCGAGGAAGGATCGAGAATCAACGAAGGAGTCGACTTGGGAGTTTGCTTTTACTGTTCTATTATTTGTTTTGATTTATTATTGGATTTTATGTGTTTTGGATGATTGAGAAATATCTTAAGCATTGTTTTCCTTTAATATTATTGATTCATTGAATTCAAAAAAAAAAAAATCGATCGAGCAAGGATGAAAAAGCCACGAAATTCTTACTGTGAGGCTCGATCAATTGGCCGCTTTGTCCGGATCGATCGGCGGAAGACCAGAAAGTTTTTTTCGCCTTTTTCAGCTTCTGGCGAGTTTTGTATTTTGGCCGTAACTTTCTCATACGAACTCCAAATTTGATGAATCAGATGTCCACGCGAAGATAAGAAAAAGGTCTACAACGTTTATATGGACCACATTTCCAAAACTTGGCTCGAACATATAGTAATTTGAAGAGAAAGGAGCAACATGTGTCTTAGATTGTGGTTTTTTCCTCTTTTCTTCAACTTTATTCATTTTTTCATCATTTTAACTTGATTTCTTCACCTTTCCCTACATTTCAACATTGATTCCTGAAATAGAGAAATATATATCATAAACCGTAAAATAATCCAAGAATCAACACGAAAACATATACATATCATAGCATAAAAACGCGTAATATCCAACCCTATCACATGCGATCGATCGCCACCTCCAAAATTACGTTTTTGCCCTTTTCTTGATCAACTTTGAGTCCTTGTCATGTCCATGTCTTTTCTTGGTCTTTATACATCATTTTTAGCTCGTTTTCTTCGATTGTACCTACAATTACACAAATATACGATTAGGTAGCATACGTATCAAATTATCCATCAAAACCTACTAAATCGTAGACAATTAAGCGCTAAAGATGTGTCTATTTCTAGTCACATCAAACTCCCCCATACTTATTCTTTACTCGACCTCGAGTAAACAAATAAAACTACAATATTTTTGGTTAGCTCATAGGTTCATAACAAAGCAACTTGTCCTCACTTTAATGACTCAACAATTTTAACATGCACAGTAATGAAAGGCGGTGAAAAGTTAACATTGGAACAAGTTCACTCCCTATACATTTCATACTCAACAAAGTAGTGAACGTGTGTGTGTGGTAATAAACAATTGTTGTGTACAAATTATAGATCCAAAATATGCAAAGCCATAATAGTTCAAGTCATACACTAACACAAGTATAAGCTCACTTGCACACTCTTCTCCACTATCTTAGCTACTTTGCAAACATAAATCAAGTAGGTCTTTATTAGCTTGTAGATTGGCCTAGGTATTGACTTATGAAAGAAAGGATAGAGATATATCAAACAAGAGAGTATGATGAAGTGCACACTAAAATTTCTCTTCTTGCTTGAATTTTTCAAACCTTGTTCATTTTTCAAGGTTTATTTCAACATTTTTCTTCTTTTGTGCTTTGGCTCCCATTGGAGTTATATTTTTATCTATTTTCTCAAGGCATTCCTTTTTATTTCATGTATTTCATTCTTTTGACAATAAAGTTCACAAATATAATTCAATGAATTTCCAAGTGCATTTGAATGAAATACATCATACTCCCTTAAAAGGTATGGATTAAAAGCATATTTAGGCTAAAAGGGTAGGATGATAAGCTAGTCAAGGAATGTTGAATGGGGGTCATTAGTATGCTTAGCATACTACCATTCTTTTACATTAAAGCTCAAAAAGGGTAGTAGAGATTGATTTTGTTTACATGGTAGGCTTGAAAGGCTCAAACGCATCAAAGATTGCCTATATCACTTTCATGTTTGCAAGTAGTCTAGACATACGCCTCAAAGAGCATGTAGTTAAGTTCTAGCATGTGTTAGAGACTTCTTAAGACTATCATAAAATTTTCACAATCTTCAGTAAACTATGCACACTTCACAAGCCATGACATATTTGTGCTCAAGATATTCAACTACTAAGTTAAAGCACAATTTTGCATTAGAGTTCAAAGTGTTCCAAAGTTAACAACTCACCTATGTTCAAAAGCATGTATGATATCAATTAGGTTTCATCATAGGCTAGTGACTCTAAGCATGTGTTCATTACTAACTATGAGCTCAAAATTTTCAAATTTTTGTTTTTTTTGTATTTTTGAAATAAGAAAACAATAATACACCACTAATCCCTCCCCCATACTTAAATCTTACATTGTCCCCAATGTAAGGCAAAAATACAAGAAAAGAGAAAAGTCTAACTACTAAAGCAAAAAATAAAAGGGAGAAAGGAAACTAACTCCCCTTGGGTTGTCTCCCAAGCAGTGTCTCTGTTTAACGTCGGTGGCCCGACGCCAGTCCTCGTGCTCAGTCGAAGTGAGGTGGGTCCTCTAGAGCCACCTTGATGTCTACTTGCCCTCCTTCTTCATTTTGGACACCTTCATAGTAGTGCTTCAATCGGTGACCATTCACCTTGAATGTCTTAGTGGTGTCCAAACTCTGAATTTCTGTGAGACCCCGTTATTAAACTAAGATATTAAGGTGCGATAAGAGAACTAATCATTCATGCGTATATATCAGAGTGATAGTGTCGTGTTAAAAAAAACTGAGCTTAAGAGATTACAGTACCAAAAGTTAAAAGGGAATTTCACAAATTCCTACAAAAGGTACTACATTATAGTCTTACTCTACCACATGTAGAAGCTATACAAAAATTTTCTAACACGCTAATCCTGTAGCACTCCTTACAGCTCAGCATTTCAACCCCGACCCTGGTTCTCATCATCAAAAGCACCTACAAAGACAACCCCCAACACATGAGCATAACATAATTCATATACCACATAATATGAATGTAAGACGTAAATGCATAATCATAAATACAAAACACTTCCTGTATTTCCATCGCATTTACAACGCCTATTGGTTGTCCATGTACCACAATTCATAATCAAAACACTATATGAATATATGGCTTCACCAATAAATGTCATGACATATCATCTCTTTTTCTTGAGTCAGTCATCATCAGTTATTTTAATGCTTCTTCACTTTACAATCTCAAAACAAGCGGTATCTCATCCTCGCTTCTTCATACTAGCGGTATCTCATCCTCGCTTAGTATGGTATACCCCGCCTCCATGTGCAAGCGAGCCTCCCCCCTCCCGCTCCACATTTTTAGCGGTCAAGCGTAAGCATTAAAACCTTCAATGTGATCACCCCTGACTCGTGGAATACACCTCTTTATTCCATATTACAATATGCAACAACAATGCAATATATGCAACAACAATGCATAATAACATGTATCATACTCTTAATGCATCACATTGCATTCATCATGTGTCAAATAGACAAACATAAAGTACATGTTACCGTTGGGATGCCCGTACGTCGCTTACGTACCTTTCCAAAATGTAGTGTGTTGTGGGACTCTATCCCCTGCGCTGTGTAGCTGTCTGTGAAGGCTCTACACCAGTGTATAACACAATATTAGATGTCTAATTACAATCCAATATCAAATTTAAACAAATTCCACATTTTAAAAAAAAAGGCACTACCGATCGATCGGCCTTCACCGATCGATCGGTCGCTCGGTTTCAGCCCAGATTTCCAGAATTCTCTAACACCGATATTTATGCCTCTTAATCTAACATGTAAGACATACAACATGCCAAACCCAACATGCTAGCAGTTACAATACACTACCCTGAGTGTATTCATACCAAATTTATACCCTAAACACAAACCCACATGCATTAAAATTGCCCATTAACATCAGTACTCAACCAACGTTTCAGAAAAACAGGGCATTGTCTTCCTGCCCTGATTTTCGAGTACCCACTTTCAAGCAATAAAATCTACCATAAAAGTCATGAAGTTTGCTCGAATAAAAATGCCAAGGGATTCACAAAACTACCATGTATGTACTCAAACCAAAGGTTTACCAAAAACCCAGCTAATATGCATGATAACACCTTCACAATCTCACTCCCATCCCATATTTTCCAGAAAAACAGGGCACATACATTACCCAGATTTTCGAACACTATACTTTACATGCTTAAATCTTCCACATAAAACATGTAACATGCTCAAGGAAAAATACTGGAAGTTTCATAATAACACCATAAATGAACTAAATTCGAAGGTTCAACAAAACCTAAGCTATCATGCCATTTTTACACCAAGTAAAAACATGACTCAAAACACAACTTGACCCAAAACAGAACATGGTTTCTCACCCTCTTTTGCTCCGATTTTTACAAGCTTCCAAGCAGTGAAAATGGAAGATCTCCTCCCTAACTTCCTTAGCAGCTGTTGGACGATTTTTGGGAGAGAATTGGAGGGGTTTCAGACATGGGAAGGTGGAGTGGGAGATGGGACAAGTGGTATGGGTGAGCAGCTGGCAGCAGGGTATGGGTCAAGGGGGGGTGGTTGGGTGGTGGGTTATGTGATGTATTATGTTTTGGTCCCGGTATTTAGCACGATGTATTAAAATATCCTCACATGATATTTATAGTATTTTCTCAATAAAATACTTCAACTCCCATTTAAACATGCTTCACCAAAGCAAATAACACATACCCCAAATAATCATGCCACAACCCCAAAGTCCCAACATATAACACATGCACCCTGACATGCCTTTCCCAATATTATTAATTCAACACAAAGAATTAATACCATAATTTTCACGACAATGATTAATGTTTAAATAACACCTAATCATTTCGGGGATATCACAATTTCTACTGCACCATGGGGATACACATTAATAACTAAATAAGGACCATGCCATCTAGAACGAAGCTTACCTGGAAACAGGCGAAGACGTGAATGGTAAAGGAGAACTTTTTGACCAACTTCAAAGTTTCTCCGTGATATCATCTTGTCGTGAAAATCTTCGTCTTTTCTTTGTAAAATCTAGCACTCTCGTAAGCTTCATTTCGTATCTCCTCGAGCTCTTGCAATTGCAGCTTCCTATGCACGCCACTCTCATCATAGTTCATGTTGAAATTCTTCACTGCCCAGTATGCTTTGTGTTCCAACTCTACAGGAAGATGACACGGTTTACCAAAAATCAGTCGATAAGGGGACATACCTATTGGAGTCTTATATGCGGTTCTGTAAGCCCACAGTGCATCGTCTAGTCGCAAGCTCCAATCCTTCCTTGTCGGGTTTACCGTTTTTTTCCAATATGGCCTTGATTTCTCGGTTAGAGACTTCGGCTTGGCCATTTGTTTGCGGGTGATAGGCAGTGGAGACTTTGTGAGTCACGTGGTATTTCTTGAATAGGCTTTCCACTGTCCGATTGCAGAAGTGTGTACCTCTATCACTGATGATGGCTCTCAGGATTCCAAACCTAGAGAAAAGGTTATGTTTGATAAAATCTGCAACAACCTTGGAATCATCAGTACGGGTGGCTATAGCTTCCACCCATTTCGACACATAATCAACAGCAAGCAGTATATAAAATGACCATAAGACATAGGAAAGGGTCCCATTAAGTCGATGCCCCATACGTCAAAAATTTCAGAAATGAGAATGGGTTGTTGAGGCATCTCCTTTCTTTGGGAGAGATTACCGGTCAATTGGCATTGTGCACAGTTCTTGCAGAAAAGATAAGCATCACGAAATAGGGTGGGCCAAAAGAATCCACACTCGAGTACCTTCCTAGAGGTCCTCTTGGCTCCAAAATGTCCACCACAAGCATATGAATGGCAAAACATTAAAATGTCATGTACCTCAGTCTCGGGTATGCAACGTCGAATGATTTGGTCCGCGCAGTTCTTCCATAAGTAAGGATCATCCCATACATAATACTTGGCATCACTCTTGATCTTAGCTCGTTGAGACCTAGACAATTCTGGGGGTAGCACATGAGAAGCTAAAAAATTCACAATATGAGCATACCATGGAAGATTGTCGTTTATGGAGAATAGGTGCTCATCCGGGAATTCCTCCTTCAAACAAAGCTCATCCTCCACATGCGGTAGACGGCTCAAGTGATCCGCTACTTTGTTCTCGCTGCCCTTCTTATCCTTGATTTGTATGTCGAATTCACTCAAGGGCAAAATCCATCTTATCAGCCTTGGTTTAGCCTCCTTCTTCGTCATCAAATAGTGAAGAGCTGCATGATCAGAATAAACAATAACTTTAGTACCAAGTAAATAAGACCTAAATTTTTCAAGAGCAAAAACAACTTCTAAAAGCTCTTTTTCAGTAGTAGAATAATTTCGTTGGGCATCATTCAAGGTTTTTGATGCGTAGTAGATGGCATGTGAAGCATTGCCCTCTTTTTGTCCCAAAACAGCACCAACCGCATAGTCACTTGCATCGCACATGATCTCGAAAGGCTTACTCCAGTCGGGTGGTGGGATGATGGGGGTAGAGGTCAATGACTCTTTCAGTGTATCAAAAGCTCTCTTGCTTTTGGCATCCATCTCAAAAGGGACATCCTTTTGTAGTAGCTTACACAAAGGTGTAGCTATCTTGGCGAAGTCTTTGATGTACCTCCTGTAAAAACCTGCACGACCAAGAAAAGAGCGCACATCCCGGACACAAGTAAGGTAGGGTAAAGATTGCATAACATCAATTTTTGCCTTATCTACCTCTATACCATTAGCAGAAACAACATGACCCATCACTATACATTGTTCAACCATAAAATTTTTTGGACTAAGATGGGACTTCTTGGAACACCTTGTTTTAGACTTCTGTGGCGATGTGTTTTGTGTGGATTGGTGATCGTGGGTTACCTGATCCAGGTTGCATGTGGTGCAACTACTCCTTTGGAGGAGATGGACTGGGAAGCGAGAACCGTATCTTTTCTGTGAGTATACTGTTGTATACTAGTGGTCCACATCATGACAATGCGTGTCAAGCATCGTGGGCAAGTGATAAATATCATGGAGTGATATCTATGTCGGGACCAAGGAAGGTTTGGTTGATTCTCAATCATGGTGGACTGACTTCCGGGACGATTCACATCGAGGTATGTTGTTATCTTTCGGGTTTATATTGGTTTTGGCGTTTGCTCTATTGTAGAGCTTGGTGCGAGATTGGCGTTCTCGCAGTTGTAAATTCGATTCTAATGTGGTCCAGAATCGGGGTCATGGCCTTGTTTTGTTTGTGTAGTCCTGGTGATACGTGGGGTACACCGGTGCAATTTCGAGGACGAAATTTTATTAGTGGGGGATAATTGTGATGTCCGGGGATTACTGGTGTTAATCCCGTAGTAGTAATAATCCTTAATGGATATTAATTGCGGTGTTGGGTCTCCCGAGGTTGTTAATCGGACTTTTGGGACCGTTGGATCCAAAGGTTGAGATTGTATTCTCACTTTGGTGAAAAACCTATGAGTTGGGTTTCTAGTGGGACTTGGTGTCCGGGGTGCCTTATGTTGGGGCCAGTATGGGGATTTGTTGTTGGAGAGAGAGTTTTTGAGAACAGATGATTTTTAATGAATCATGATGTATTTGTGGAGGTATTGGTATTTTGGAGCATTTTTGCTATATATACCAGATGGACTCGGGATTCCGTCATTTTGGAATCCATTTCTCTCTCTCTCCCTCCCCTCTCCTGCGATAAGCCCTCCTCCCCCTTTCCCCTCTTTGGCTCTTGGGAAGGAAATCGTTGGTAGCTTGGCTCGGGGGCCGGATTCTCGATGATAATCAGGTATTAACATTCCCCTCACCATTGTCTTCGATTTGGTTGTGGTATGGTAGTTTTTGGTTGAGGTTGTGGTTAGTTATAGGTTTTGGGGATTTTTGGTTTAAAATCCAAAGTTGAGTTTTTGGTGTTTTTATTGATTCTAAATGGTTTATTGGTTGTGTTGAGGAAGTTTGTGGTGTTGATTTTGAGTTTGGGTGTCAAAAACACCATGGAAGCTTGAAATTTTCGGAAACCCGCAGGTCGCGATCGATCGCGGCTTGGCGCCGATCGATCGCGACATGCTACTGGATTTGGGAAGGTGATGAACAGTCTCGCCGATCGATCGCGAAAAGTAGGCGATCGATCGCGAGGGTCTTGGCGATCAATCGCGAGGTTTGGTGATCGATCGCGGAGGGCAGTGTACTCGCGTGATCGATCGCGCCTGATGGGCGATCGATCGCGGCACTGTTTGGATGGGTTTTTTTTGTGAAATTTTGGAAAATGTCGGGACTTTGGAATCGAGGTTTTAAGGGGTCATTTCCGGGGCAATGTCTACATTCCAATGGGAATGCTATGCTTTTAAAATGGATTAGTTGAGGCCAAAGTTTAATTAAACGGAATTTTTGGTTGGGTTTTTGGCTATCTATTAAACATATAAAATGGAATATTTTGGGTATTATGCATGCTTAGCCGGGGGGCTTTTATTTGGTCATCGTCATGGATAGACGATAGGTTTGGAAGTTGTGAACGTGCTTGGGCACGTGATTGCATGCCTGTGTTTAATTGGGAGTTATTTGCATGTTAGCACTTAACTCATCGGGTCGTGGGACTCAGGCAAGGTTGGACTCAAACTACGGAATCGTAAGGTACGTATGACGTACGAGCATGGCCCTTAATATAATTGCAATTGTTGAGTGCTTGGTACACTATATTGTAATGAATGTGTGTGAAAATGCATGACACATGGTATTAGCAATAAACGGATATTGAAATGCATGGTTTATGGTACTTGTTTCAAATGTATATGTATGCATTGAGAATTGCATGGTGCCGCTTTTGAGCGAGCAATGATTGGGATGTTGTCGCCTGTGAGCGAACATTGATTATGACGCCGCTGTTGTTGAGTATGCGTGGAAATGGAACGCCGCTATTGTAGAGCGAGCTATGAAATAGAACTATGGAACCATAAGTGAGATATATGGGGAATTTGTAATCATTGTTTAATGATTTGATAGTATTGATTATGATACCGGTATATGGCTAATGAATTCGTTAATCAATGTAATGATTAACTGGCATTTGGGAATTTGATGGTTTCAGTGTTTTGAGAACAGGGACAGTACAGGAAACCCCGGATGAGGATGATACCATCCAGGGAGTATAATTCGTATTTCATAGCATTTACATTTATGTAAATTATGAATTGTATTGTTGTGGTTATTGGATTTGGGATATTGGTATGCTCACCCCGTGTGGGGGCTGTCTCTGTTGGGACAGGTGGTACAGGTGTAGCAGCAGCTTTGGAGTTGAACTCGGGCTGTTGATTAAAGGTACTTCCAGGATCGAGGTACCAGAGCTGGATGGATAGGCGCTCAGATCCAGTTCGAGATCGAGTTGCGCTTGAGAGGTGCTTCCAGGATCGAAGTACCAGTAACGGTATCCAGTAGAGTGTTTTATACATAAAATACACGCTTATTCATTGGGTGCTCTTATGTGAGTACATATTACGTGTATATGAAATGTATAAACGGGCTACGGCTCTTCTCTGTTCATTTATGGTTTGCACGCAATTAGATATGGAATTGCTAAATGAACTAAGAGTATGTTAGTGTATTATGAGGGTGCATGTTATATGAATAATCTTGGTTGGGGAATTTGAATATTATGTGGATTAAATGCAAGAAATTTTCTGGATAGCATATGGTGTTGCACTTGCATATGGTTTTCCCCCTGATAGTATGATTATATGCACTAATGGCATGGCTTAATACACTAATAAAGGGTTAAGGGCACGGGGGTCCTTACATTAGAACACAGGATTTTTGGGATAGTCTCTACTCTAGGAGTAGTATAATCATATCGCTTTAACATTCATTTTGAGAATGTAATTAATTAAGTTCGAAATTTCATTTTGGCCTGTAATCTTAATAGCTCAAACTACAACCGGAACCCTAAGATGTCATTAATGCAGATAAGTTCATAATACGTGTTGGCAATATGATGTTAAGGTAGGAAGACCCTACATACTCTGTATAGGTCCTCGGTTAGGAATCCATAGTTTTATTTCCGCTGCGCACTTGTGTGTTGGATTCCTTACAATGTCTACATTCCAATAGGAATGCTATACCTTGAAAATGGATTGGTTGGAGCCAAAGTTTAATAAAACGGAATTCTCGGTTGGGTTTTTGACTATCTTTTAAACTGGTAAAATGGAATATTTTGGGTATTATGCATGCTTAGCCGGGGGCTTTTATTTTGATAATCGTCATGGATTGACGATATGTTTGGGGGTTATGAACGTGCTTGGGCACGTGGTTGCATGCTTGTGTTTAATTATGAACTATTTATGTGTTAGCACATAATTCATCGTGTCGTGGGACTCAGGCGAGGTCGGACTCGAACTACGAACTATAAGGTACGTATGACGTACGAGCATAACCTATTATAATGTTGTAATTGTGATATGCATGGTATGTGATAATTGCATTAAATGGGCATTGAAATGCATGGTATGTAGTATTTGCCATAAATGGATAGTGATACGCATGGTAAATGGTAATTACGTTAAATGGACATACATTGGGAACCATACGGTGCCGCTATTGAGCGAGCAATGATTTGGGATGCTGTCGCCGTTGAGCGACCATCGGTTATGACGCCGCTATTGTTGAGCGTGCGCGGGGTTTAGACTGCCGCTATTGTGGAGCGAGCAATGAAATAGGAACATGGAATCATTGGCTAGATATATGTGATATCTACGATCTCTTATATAATGATTTCACCATATTGACTATGGAACTGGCATAATAGGAATGGTGTTAGTTAATCTGTGTGGCGATTAACTGGCTTTGGGAATTTGATTAATTTGGTTATTTTGAGAACAAGGTCAATATAGGGGATCCCGGATGAGGATGATGCCATCCAAGGAGTATCATTTAAATTATGGCATTTACATTCTGTAAATTATGAACTGCAATATTATGATTATTGGATTGGTGGTATTGGTATGCTCACCCCGTGTGGGGGATGTCTCTGTTGGGACAGGTGTTACAGGTGTAGCAGCAGCTTGGGAGTTGCGCTCGGGCTGTTGATTTGAGGTACTTACAGGGTCGAGGTACCAGAGCTGGTTGAATAAGTGCATAGGTCCAGAGTTGAGATCGAGTTGTGCTTGGGAGGTGCTTCCAGGATTGAAGTACCAGTAACGGTATCCGGTAGAGTGTTTTATACATTTGATACACGCTTATTTATTGGGTGCTCTTATGTGAGTACGTTTTACGTGTATATGGAATGTATTAATGGGCTACGGCTTTTCTATGTTCATTATGGTTTGCATGCAATTAAATATGGAATTGCTAAATGAACTGAGAGCATGTTAGTGTATTATGAGGGTGCATGTTATATATGAAATCTTGGTTGGGGAATTTGAATATTATGTGGATCAAATGCAAGAAATTTTCTGGATAGCTAATATGGTGTAGCACTTGCATATGCCTTTTCCCCATGATAGTATGATTATATGCACTAATGAGAATATGGATTAATACACTAATAACGGGTTAAGGGCACGGGGGTCCTTACAATTGTGATATCCTCGAAATGATTATATGCATTTGGGCATTAATTATGTTTATGTGGTAATTATGGTGTTAATTAATTTAGTGTGGGAATTAATTAATATGGGAAATGCTTAGTCACATGTGGTTATGACCTGGTAATGCATTTCAGGGTGCATGTGATGCATGTTGGGAATTTAGGTGTTGGCATGGCTTAGTTGTGGTGGATAAAGATTATTTTGGTGAAGCATGTTTTAATTGAGGTTATGGTGCATTTTTGTAAAATGATTTTAAAATATCATGTTGGGATATTTATACATCATGCTAATTTGTGGGGTACATGTTTTAGTTAACCCCCCACTTATACCGCACTACCCCACACCTCCCATCACTCCTTACCAACCAATTTCACTCTCCCAACCCTATCCCAAACCCCATTCACGTTTTAGGCAAGAAGGAGGAAGATAAATCTTTACAAAAACTTTGTTTGTGAGATTCTTGGTAGGATTTGAAGTCCATAAGAGGTATGGATCCCTCCTTGATGTTTTTATGAGGTTTTATTTTGAAATGGGTTTGATTTTGGGATTTAAAAATGGTATGATTTTGGGTTTGTGTTGAGTTTGGTTGGGTGTTGGATTTTTGGTTGTATTAAGGTGTTTATTGAAGGTTTATAGTGTTTTGATGTTGTGGGTTTGTGGTTAGGTGTGTTGGTATGGATTGGGGAAGAAAAAGGGTGTAAAAATGGTGAAATTCGAGTTACAGGAAGCAGAGCGATCGATCGGGCGCAACCCGGCAGGAGCACTTGGCGATCGATCGCCATGTTTGAGGCGATCGATCATTGGGCCTCGCGATCGATCGCGCCAAATGTGGCGATCGATCGCCGAAGGCAGAAAAACGTTGGCTCCGGCAGTGTGATCTCGCGATCTATCGGGGCTATATGGCGATCGATCGCGAGTCACCAAATGTTGATATTTTGGTTATTTTTGTGGGATTTTTGGCATTGGACTATTATTGACTTCTAATATTGGTTTGTGTGATTGTGTAGAACCATCACAGGTGGCAACACAGCCAAGGAAGTGAAGTCCTACCAAATCCTACTTTTGGAAAGGTACGTAGAGAGACGGACGGGCACCCAACGGTAACATGTAATTTATATACTCATTGGGATATGCATTGTGAATGCAAGTATATACTGAATTGTGTATTGTAGATGCAAATACATGTTGATCTATGCATTATGATTGCATATGTGTATGTTGATTGTTTGGTGCACATCCCATGAGTCATGGTTATATTAGAGTGATGATTTTAATGCTTTGCCGCTATCACTTGAAGCGATGATAGAATACTTGCCGCTGTCATATTGTAGCGAGGAAAGAATATTTTCCGCCAAATGTTGAAGCGAGGGTATTGCCGCATGTCGCATTTGAGCGAGGTTATTCAATGCCGCTAATATGTCGAAGCGAGGGGTATTAGTGTTGTTGTCATGACAAGCGAGGTGCATTAAAATACACTGTTATAACAGACTAGGGATTGGTGATTGGTGATAACAAAATGGTGATATGTCATGACATTTGTGGAACCATTAAATAATCTATTGATTATACTCATGAGTTATGGTACAGGGACAACCAAAATGGAGCGTTTAAAATGCATGGGAAAACAGGAAGTGTTTTATTACGATTTATGCATTTACGCCTTATAATCATATTGTGTTGAATATGGATTATTATATGCTCATGATTTGGGGGTTGTCCTTGTAGGTACATTTTGGCAAAAATGGGCTAAGGACGGGTTGAGGCGGTGAGCTTGTGAAGAGCGCTTTTGATAAGGAATGACAGGATCATTTTGTATAGTGTCTACTCTAGGAGTAGTGTAAAGCTATAGTGATTAACACTCATTTGTTAAGGAATGCAATTATTCCATTTGAAAGTCCTTAACTTGGCATGTAATTCTTAAGGCTCAAGGCATCAACACAAACTTTTATACTCTGATTATACATGTTAACTCTACTTATGCTTTTAATCCGCACTTAAGGAACTAGGGTCCTTACAGGTACCAATGCTGGTATTGAGTAGCATGCTTTATGTATTAAATACACATTCACTTATTCGATGCTCGCCTGTGAGCCTTCTTATGTGTATATGGGTTGTATAAAGATTATGAGCTTTTCTCTTTTCATTTATGTGTTTCATGCAATTAATTAAGGGAAATACATAATGAATTGAGAATACGTTAGTGTTTTGCGATGCATACTTGCGATTTGAGTTGAATTGGGAATTGGACATAAGTGGATTAATGTCAAAATTTTATATATGGCATGTTAATGCTCTAGGAGCATGTACAAGAATTCCCTAATAGCATGAATGTATGCTTTAACATATGTGATAATGCATTAATAGCGGGTTAAGATAGCGAGGACCTTACACCACCAATCTTAACATAATAAACATTTAAATAGACAATTTTTTGTTATGTATCTTTTTGTGAATATTAACATTTAAATAGACAATATTTTGTTATGTATCTTTTAAATTTTAATTTTATATTACTAGTTACTCTGCAATGATTATATTTTTTATTTTTGATATTTTTTTGTAACATTGATTGATGTATAATATATTATTATAAATAAATTATTGTAAACTTTCGCATGATAGTCTCTACTTCTAACTTTTAGGTATTGCCCTTAAACAAGAATCATTAATTTTTAAAATTTTCATTATAATAAATGAAGAAGGTTTAGTTGAAACAAGATTCCTATATTATATGCCAACTATTGTAATTATTATTATTACTTTGTGATTAATGTTAAACACAAGATTTATTTTTTCAGTTTTTTTTAATAATTAATGGTTCTAAATAATCCAATTTCTCTTATCTCTGAGAATATTTTTGGTTCAGTCCTTGTAATTATGAAATAAAATCTTATTTTGAAAGCTAAGGCATGCTTTTATGTGGGTACTTATTATAATCCATGATAATAATCAATAATAACGAATTTGGAGAGTTACTTTATAAATTTAATTATCATCCACTTGCAATACAACACTTCTGTCGTGCAGAGCCAAATCCCATCACAATATTATAACTTTCTAAAAATATATATATATACAAACTTATATTGTAAAGGGCACACAAATCGAGAGAGGAACTCGAATTATTGACCACAGACTCAAAACTATAGAGCAAATATACAAAATGTTGATATAAAAATTATTCTGTTGAAATAATTAAATGGACTTTCTTATTTTTTTGAAATATAAAGTTATCGTATGATTCTGTACTATTTTTATGTATACATAGGATGTTGGAATCATGATTGGCCATAGGGAGAAAATGGCAGTAATAATAATTTGTTTTTCTTCACTTTGCTGGATCTGATCATACTTTATTTAACTTCAAATACACACTTAGCCGCTAAGAGACCCCACATGAAAGCAAACATACTTCAAGAAAAAAAGAAAATAAAAATCTTTACTTTTTTTATGTTTCATAAAGCCCATAGTCGTGCTATAAAATACTAGGAACATTTTCAAGTTGTTTTTGCTAAAAGTGAATAAAACTTATTGGGGAAAGTTCAGGCCGGTAGCCAATGGTAAAACTTTATTCATCATAGTTCAGGAAAAAAACTTGAAATCATTTAAGTCAACTTTATGTTAAAATGACAAAAATGCCTTAATAAGAAAATGCGACAATCTAAAAAAATTTCAATCTGTTACAGCACTTCGTTAAATATCTTTCTTTCACCACTGCGATTCAAATCTCCTCGTAAATCTCTTTCGACATTTATAGTTTCTTACAGTTAGTTTTTCTCTTCATCTTTTCGATTTTCTGTTTCATTACTTCGTTCCAGATTTTTTTTTCAATTCTGATATGTGTGTGTGTTTGTGTGTGTATGTGTGTAAGAGTATATATATATATATATATATATATATATATATATATATATATATATATATAATGTTTGTTGCCTTTTGAAGTTTTCTAGTTATTATGCATTGGTGTCCGTGCTTCTATATTCATTTTCAGAATTTACAGTCTGAAATTTGTAGCGAAGAAGATGACACAGATAAAAAATAACTGGTGCACGAAAATTATAAAAAATAACTGATGCACGAAAGATTGAAAATAGTACTTTCTGACATATTCCCTCTCATCTGTTTTCCTCCAAGTTGAGGGCAATCTCTGATCATATGTCCTGTCCTCCCACAGCAGAAACAAACCGTATCAAGTTGTGGACAATCTCTTTTAAAATGTGGCCCTCCACATTTAAAACATTGTAACCCACGACCACTGCTACTGCTACTGCCTTGGGACTGTCCCTTGGTACCTCGTTCACCACCCTTTCGCATAGCAAAACCGCTTTCCACTAAATCTAGAGGAAGATGCACCTCCTCGTGATGCTTTAAACGGTTCTCCTTTAGGTCTCATGCTTTCTGATGTAGGTGGTTGGGATTGTCCTACATCCTTATACACTCCAACGGCAATCTCAGTCATCTCAGCTCTAGTCAATGCTTCTTCATATGATGTAGGGTTATTAGAAATCACCCTATCAAACAACTCAGGCATCAAGCCCTTCACAAACTGTCTGATCTTTGCCTTTGTGTTTGCAGCAATATGCGGTACATACCGTAACAATGAAGAATACTGCACAGCATAATCAGACACTGTCATTGTTCCCTGTTTCAGATTAGTGAACTCGTCTTCTTTCCTCTGTCTCGCAGCCACAAAGAAATAGTGATCAAGAAACTGAGTTCTGAAAACATCCCAATTCACTGTCTGTCCTTGAGCTCTCAGCTCAATCAATGTGGCTTTCCACCACATCATAGCTTTCTTCGCCAACTGGAACTCAGCCAAACGTAACCAGGCGGACTTGACACATGGTGCTGACACAAAGATCTGTTCAACACGTTCCAACCATTCCTCTGCTTGTTCCCCTGATTCAGTACCCTCAAAGCGAGGTGGTTGATAACTCAGAAACTGTGTCAAAGTTAACTCCCCAGATAACAGTACCTGTTCTACTGGCCCTTGCCCAAATGGTGGTGGTGGCACAGGCGCCAATCCAACACTAGCGTTGCCACTCATGGCATCCCCAACATCTTCATGAGGTACTCTGTTTGCCATTACTGCAAATACAGGATTACCAACAACAAACACATATATTGTAAGGACCCCCGTGCCCTTAACCCGTTATTAGTGTATTAATCCATACCATTAGTGCATATAATCTTACTATCATGGGGAAAAGCCATATGCAAGTACAACATCATATGCTATCCAGAAAATTTCTTGCATTTGATCCACATAATATTCAAATTCCCTAACCAAGATTTCATATATAACATGCACCCTCATAATACACTAACATGCTCTCAGTTCATTTAGCAATTCCATATTTAATTGCATGCAAACCATAATGAACATAGAAAAGTCGTAGCCCATTTATACATTCCATATACACGTAAAACGTACTCACATAAGAGCACCCAATAAATAAGCGTGTATCAAATGTATAAAACACTCTACCGGATACCGTTACTGGTACTTCAATCCTGGAAGCACCTCCCAAGCACAACTCGATCTCAACTCTGGACCTATGCACTTATTCAACCAGCTCTGGTACCTCGACCCTGTATGTACCTCAAATCAACAGCCCGAGCGCAACTCCCAAGCTGCTGCTACACCTGTAACACCTGTCCCAACAGAGACATCCCCCACACGGGGTGAGCATACCAATACCATCAATCCAATAATCATAATATTGCAGTTCATAATTTACAGAATGTAAATGCCATGAATTTAAATGATACTCCCTGGATGGTATCATCCTCATCCGGGATCCCCTGTATTGTCCATGTTCTCAAAACAACCAAACCATTAAATTCCCAAAAGCAGGTTGATCATCCCATTGATCAACTAAAATCCTTCATACTATACCAGTTCCACAATCAAATATGATTAAATCATCAAATAGAGTACCACAGATATCACACGTATCTTGCCAATGATTCCGTATTTTCATTTCATAGCTCGCTCCACAATAGTGGCATTTATCCCCACGCACGCTCAACAATAGCGGCGTTATAACCGATGGTCGCTCAATGGCGACAACATCTCAATCATTGCTCGCTCAAAGGCGGCACCATATGATTTCCAATGTACGTTCATTTAACATAGTTACCATACATCATGCATTTCAATAACCATTTATCGTAGATGCCATCTACCATGCATTTCAATACTCATTTATTATAAATGCCACATATCATGCATTTCAATGCTCATTTATTCAAATACTATAGACCATGCATTCCACAGTTGCAATATTGTAATTGGCTATGCTCGTACGTTATACGTACCTTATAATTCCGTACTTCAAGTCCAATCCTTGCTTGAGTCCCACGACCCGCTGAGTTAAGTGCTGATCATCTTCGAGAAAACCGGCCTCCGAGCCAAGCTACCATCGATTTTCCCATCATGGGAGAAGAGGGGAAATGGGGGAAGAAGGGTTAGGCGTAGAGAGAGAGAGGAGAGAGGGAAGGGTTCCGTGCCAAATGACGGAATACCGAGTCCACTTGGTATATATAGTACCAAAACTCAAAAATACCAATCCCTTCACAAATACATCATGATTCATTAAATATCATCTGTTTCCAAAAATCATCTCTCTAACCTCAATTCCCATTACCAGCCCCAGTACAAAGTACTCCGGACCCCAAATCCCACCAAAGACCAAATTCCAAGGTTATCACCACGATGAGAATACAATATCATCCCTTGGATCCAACGACTCCAAAAATTGGATTTAAATCCCCGAGAGTCCCAAAACCGCAATTAATTCATAATTGCCACAAATAAAATCCATTAAGAATTATTACCACACCGGGATTAACAGTATTAATCCCCGGGCATCACAATTATCCCCAACTAATAAAATTTTATCCTCAAAATTTGCACGGCGTACCCCACGTAACGCCGAGGACACGCAATCCAAACGGATCCACGATGTCGAATCATGAACATAACATGAACGGCACACCAACCGCGAGGATACCGACCTCGCACCAAACCTGGAATGGAGTAACCTTTCTAACCGACACTGTGATATCGCCGAAATGATTATGTGATTTAATCATTAATTATGTTAATATGAGGATTTTGGTGTTAATTAATTGGGTTGAAGTAATTATAGTGGGGAAATTTATATCCGGGTGCATGTGATAAATGTTGGGAATTTGGGTTGTGGCATAATTATTTGGGATGGGTGTTTATTGTTTTGGGTGTAGCATGTTTAATTGGGAAATTGAAGTATTTTATGAGTAAATACTATAAAATATCATGTGAGGATATTTTAATACATCGTGCTAAATACCGGGACCAAAACATAACACATCACATAACCCACCACCCAACCACCCCCCCCCCCCCAACCCATGCCTGCAACAGCTGGCTATGCAACCCACTTGTCCTCATTATCAAACCATTTCCTCCACTCCAATCTCGCCCCTTTCTCTCCAAAATATCTTCCAGCAGCTGCTAAGCAAAGTTGAGAGGAGCTCTTCCATTTTCATTGCTTGGAAACCTTGCAAAAATCGGAGCAAAAGAGGGTGAGAAGCCATGTTCAGTTCTGGTTAAGTTTTGTTTAAGTTCATGTTTTACATGGTGTAAAAAATGGCATGCTAGCTTAGGTTTCTTTAAACCTTCAATTTAGGTGCTTACATGGTGTTGTTATGAAGCTCCCAATATTTTTCCTTGAGCATGTTTCATATGTTATGTGAATGATTTAAGCATGTAAAATGTAGTGTCCGAAAATCTGGGTAGGGTGAGTACCCTGTTTTTCTGGAAAGTATGGGATGGGAGTGAAGTTTGTGAAGATGTTATTATGCATGTTAGCTAGGTTTTTGGTAAACCTTTGATTTGAGTACATACATAGTAGATTTGTGAAGCCCTTGGCGTTTTTGTTCGAGCATATTTCATGACTTATGTGGTAGATTTGCTTGTATGAAAATGGGTGCTCGGCAATTCTAGAAAATCGCATTTTTGCAGGGGAGCTCGATCGATCGGTGGTAATTTTCGATCGATCGGGCGAGGCAGAAAGTTTTGAACAAAAAGGGGTCGATCGATCGGTGGTTTTCTCGATCGATCCTAAAGTCCTCGATCGATCGGTGAGGTCGTTTCGATCGATCGAGCAAGGCAGAACTTTGGCATTGAATGAAGGTGTCTTCTCGATCGATCGAAAAGAGGGGCCGATCGATCGAGAGACCCAGAATGTTGAAAAATATAAATTGTTATATTTTGTTTAAGTTTTTTATATTGGATCATAATGAGGCATCTAATATTGTGTTGTACACTGGTGTAGAGCCTTCACATATAGCTACACAGCGCAGGGGATAGAGTCCTGCAACACACTATATTTTGGAAAGGTACGTAAGCGACGTACGGGCATCCCAACGGTAACATGTATTTTATGTCTGTCTATTTGACACATGATAAATGCAAAGTTGTGCATTATGAGTATGATACATGTTCTTATGCATTGTTGTTGCATATATATATATATATATATATATATATATATATATATATATATATATATATATATATGTTGTGGAATAAAAGAGGTGTATTCCACAAGTCACGATTCACTGTGATTATTTTAATGCTTACGCTTATATCGCTAAAAATGTGGAGCAAGGCTTGCACATGGAGGTGGGGTATACCATACTAAGCGGGGAAGAAGGTACCGCTAGTATGAAGAGCGGGGAAGAAGGTACCGCTAGCGGGGAAGAATGTACCGCTTGTTATGAAATAATGAAGCGGGGAAGATGGTACCGCTCATTATGAAGTTAAGAAGTAAGAAGCATTAAAATACACTGATGATAAACTGACTAAGAAAGATTTAAGATTAAGAAGTGAAGTTATGTCATGACATTTATTTATGAAGCCATATGTTCATATAGTGATTTGATTATGAATTATGGTACAGGGAGAACCAATAGGCGTTGTAAATGCGATGGAAATACAGGAAGTGTTTTGTATTTATGATTTATGCATTTACGTTTTACATTCATATCATGTTGAATATGAATTGTGATATGCTCATGTGTTGGGGGTTGTCTTTGTAGGTGCTTTTGATGATGAGAACCAGGGTCGGGGTTGAAACACTGAGCTGTAAGGAGTGCTACAGGGTTAGCAAAATAGAGAATTCTTTTGTATAGCTTCTACAAGAAGTAGAGTAAGAATATAATGTAGTACCTTTTGTAGGAATATGTGAAATTCCTTTTTGAACTTTTGGTACTGTAATCTCTTAAGCTCAGGTTAATCAACACGACTTACTACTCTGATATATATATACTTGGACGATTAGTTCTCTTAATTGCACCTTAATATCTTGATTAGATAACGGGGTCTCACAGACACAAATCCACGGAAGACATCAGCAATCCCCGATGCTAATCACCTCAAAGGCAGTCAACCAAACGTAACTGCAAATCAAACGAATCATACGCGATTCCAAAATAGATATCGTCTCGATGATATCCTTACGATCTAGCCTACGATGTTATTCATACATCGTTACTAAGGAAACCACCAGTACACTACAATGTACTTATACCATGCCCGACTTCCGCTCTCCAGTCCGTCTCCATCAAGGAGTAGTTGCACTACATTGCAACACCGATTGGGCCACAACACTGCCCCGATCACACGAAACACATCTACAAAGATGTCTACAACGCGTGTTCCAAGAAATCACATCTTGGTCCAACACATCATCGAGACTCCACGAGGGCTCAAATTCCCGAAAGGACATGCAAGAACAATCAATTGCATTCCCACCACACGTGTCAACCGCGACACCTAACAAATTCAAAACATGGTCATCCCTCATTTATCCTAGGATTCAACGATCCTAACACAGGGATGTTATCAAATTACACAAAAATGAATTTCCATGACCCCAAGATACTACAATTCTTCATCGGAGGAAGTCAACCAAACATCACGATCATTCTTCAGAATAAATCGTGCCATCGAGATTACCAATCTCAAGGTGATACAATCTCTCACCGGAGATTCATTCATCCAAGCACACTAACCCGATGCTCGACGATGACCAAATAAAAAAAACTGCATTCGTATACACACACTGGTACACAAGCATAAGTACCAATACAACCTGCATACACAATGCAATTGACTCGGGTATCACCAATCATACCCAATGTCCCAATCTCAACCGTCAATCCTCAATTATTCTCACCCGACGGAGAATGATTGGCCAACCAAAAGCCAAAGGGTGTGATTCCAACATCAACACCACACAAACCAATTCAACGAATCTTCCAAAGATTCCCAACCGGTATATGAATATTGCCTTCCTCACAAGGAAAGTGTCATGAACCATGACTCTCCAACCTCGAACCACCGTTCGGAAAACTGGATATATTTATACCAAAATATATCTCGGAACCAATAAATACACAACCGATTCAGAATAGTGTATCCTTGCAACTATTACCAATCCGAAACCCGTATACACAACGTATACTCATTTTAACAATGCTCTGTACTAATACCATAGTACTTTACAATCACGAGCATTTCCCCGGAGACGTCTCCTCGAACGTCTCACCGAAAGGTAAGAAATCCATTACTCGGTCCAACACCAGTAATGCTTACCATGGCTGATTTACAATCAACCTACGACCGATACCAGCTGTCTCCATGACAGTACAATCCAAATCTCTTCAAGAGATAAACTCAACATAGTAGTGTTACCCAACTAACTATATCCCACAATTCCAATTGTGACTCCCGTTGCATTCCATATGCAAAGATGCTCAACCAGAGCTAAAAACGAAATGTCGACACTCACGTTGGTATTTTCAATAACATTGAGTTGTCCCGGTACAAGTCCCTCAAAACATTTGACGTATAAACGTCCCCATGAGATATTCTCTGCCTCAATCATCATGCCACATAGAAACTACAAGAGTCTACCATACTCCTCATCGTATCACCATACGATTCACCCAGCTCGAATCCAACGAGCAGTATAATGGCTAACACAAGCACACTAACTCACCGCAACAATACCTGGCTAGCAATACGCTGCCCCCATAGGCTTATACCAACCTATCAACGTGATACACGTCTCATCCCGGTATACCATACCGTACAAACCATTAGAGTTGTGGGTCATCACCCAACATATCTCTAAACCACCAAAGCATAATGGACATCCAGGTGTCCTTGCTCAACTACTAGGCAAATCCTAATCCATTAGGACTTATTCCACACCCTCAGGGTGGGTGTAACCATGCCTACCCCACATCACAACAACAAGCGAGTAGTTTCCTCAATGACTACTCTTACCACCAATCACTTGGCCTTAGCCATCCCAGCGAGTATGCCCAAATGTATCACTCCTCAACAAATATTTACCTCTATTACATGATGCGGTACACTCACCGGTACAATGCATCCAATAATCCATCGAGCAAACCTGCTCGGCGTAACAGTCTCGTCAACCAGTGACGATGCATGTCCATACACGACATCCATATTCTCATCGTCAAACACATGACGGTATATAACAACACCTAGTATTCACAATAATGCTAACAAAAGTATTATGCCATACCTCATCGCTATCAAGATAGCGGAATACCTGTATCCATCGTCCACCAGTAGTACACAAGCAGCACCCATCGCTCGTAGGCGGCATAATCCAGTGCTACGCACATAGCGGTATAACCCATCGCTATAGAATCAGCGGCATGATCCCTCGTCATAGAGTCAGTGGCATAAAACATCGCTATAGATTTCCGGCGGTATGAACCATCGCCATAGGTGTAGCGGAATGACCCATCGCTATGAATACCCGGTGGCATGGACCATTGCAAATAGAATAGCGGGATGTACCATCGCTATGAATACCCGGCGGCATGAACCATCGCCAATAGAATAGCGGAATAAGCCATCGTTATATAGATACCCGACAGCATAAACCATCGCCAATAGAATAGCGGAATAAGCCATCGCTATGAATACCCGGCATCATGAACCATCGCCAATACACTAGCGGAATGCACCATAGCTATATAGATACCCGGCGGCATAAACCATCGCCAATAGAATAGCAGAATGCACCATCGCTATATAGATACCCGGCGGCATAAACCATCGCCAATACACTAGCGGAATGCACCATCTGTATATAGATACCCGGCGGCATAAACTATCGCAATAGAATAGCGGAATGTACCATCGCTATGAATACCCGGCGGCATGAACCATCGCCAATACACTAGCGGAATGCACCATCGCTATATAGATACCCGGTGGCATAAACCATCGCCAATACACTAGCGGAATGCACCATCGGTATATAGATACCCGGCGGCATAAACCATCGCCAATAGAATAGCGGAATGTACCATCGCTATGAATACCCGGCGGCATGAACCATTGCCAATACACTAGCGGAATGCACCATCGCTATATAGATACCCTGCGGCATAAACCATCGCCAATAATCAGCGGCAAAATCGTGGACTCAAGAGGTACTCACATTCATGTAGCACTTTGTTCCTTTCGGACTCAAGAGGTGGCTCACATTAAATGCAGCACTTTGTTCCCGATCGCATCGCTACGTCATGACAGCGGCATCATCGCTTCGACGTGACAGCGGCATGTATCATCGCTTCGACACGACAGCGGCATCATCGCTTCGACATGACGATGGTATCATCGCTTCGACGTGACAGCGGCATTTACCATCGCTTCGACACGACATTGGCATTTACCATCGCTTCAGCATGACAGCGAAAATACCCCTCGCTTCGACATATTAGCGGCATAATATCCCTCGCATTAGTAATATGACAGTGGCAAGTATTCACATCGCTACGCCATGCATGCAACCGTAATGCATAACCCGTATTCCAATAAACATCGCCATGAGTGTATTTTAATGCACCTCGCTTCAAATGTGACATGCGGAATTTTACCATCACTTCAACATTTAGCGGCAAAGCATTAAAATCATCACTCCGATGTATATCTATGCAACCGTAATGCATAGTCCATGTCTCATATGACCCTGCAACCACCATGGTTAGCAACAACATATTCCAATTATGAACACATATCATGAACGCACATAAGCAATATAGTTGTGCCACGCAACACTAACTACCATCATGCATAAGTATGTGTTTCTCATTCCCATTAACATGTTCCTAGGCCCTCAACAGCCCCAAAGAGCTAACCTGGCTCTGATACCACAAAGTAAGGACCCCCGTGCCCTTAACCCGTTATTAGTGTATTAATCCATACCATTAGTGCATATAATCATACTATCATGGGGAAAAGCCATATGCAAGTACAACACCATATGCTATCCAGAAAATTTCTTGCATTTGATCCACATAATATTCAAATTCCCCAACCAAGATTTCATATATAACATGCATCCTCATAATACACTAACATGCTCTCAGTTCATTTAGCAATTCCATATTTAATTGCATGCAAACCATAATGAACAGTGAAAAGTTGTAGCCCATTTATACATTCCATATACACGTAAAACGTACTCACATAAGAGCACCCAGTGAATAAGCTTGTATCTAATGTATAAAACACTCTACCGGATACCGTTACTGGTACTTCAATCCTGGAAGCACCTCCCAAGCACAACTCGATCTCAACTCTGGATCTAATAACTTATTCAACCAGCTCTGGTACCTCGATCCTGGAAGTACCTCAAATCAACAGCCCGAGCGCAACTCCCAAGCTGCTGCTACACCTGTAACACCTGTCCCAACAGAGACAGCCCCCACACGGGGTGAGCATACCAATACCACCAATCCAATAATCATAATATTGCAGTTCATAATTTACAGAATGTAAATGCCATGAATTTAAATGATACTCCCTGGATGGTATCATCCTCATCCGGGATCCCCTGTATTGTCCATGTTCTCAAAACAACCAAACCATTAAATTCCCAAAAGCCGGTTGATCATCCCATTGATCAACTAAAATCCTTCATACTATACAAGTTCCACAATCAAATATGATTAACTCATCAAATAGGGTACCACAGATATCACACGTATCTTGCCAATGATTCCGTATTTTCATTTCATAGCTCGCTCCACAATAGCGGCATTTATCCCCACGCACGCTCAACAATAGCGACGTTATAACCGATGGTCGCTCAATGGCGACAACATCTCAATCATTGCTCGCTCAAAGGCGGCACCATATGATTTCCAATGTACGTTCATTTAATATAGTTACCATACATCATCCATTTCAATAACCATTTATCGTAGATGCCATCTACCATGCATTTCAATACGCATTTATTATAAATGCCACATATCATGCATTTCAATGCTCATTTTCAACTACTATAGACCATGCATTCCGCAGTTGCAATATTGTAATAGGCTATGCTCGTACGTTATACGTACCTTATAATTCTGTACTTCAAGTCCAATCCTTGCTTGAGTCCCACGACCCGATGAGTTAAGTGCTGATCATCTTCGAGAAAACCGGCCTCCGAGCCAAGCTACCATCGATTTTCCCATCATGGGAGAAGAGGGGAAATGGGGGAAGAAGGGTTAGGCGTAGAGAGAGAGAGGAGAGAGGGAAGGGTTCCGTGCCAAATGACGGAATACCGAGTCCACTTGGTATATATAGTACCAAAACTCAAAAATACCAATCCCTTCACAAATACATCATGATTCATTAAATATCATCTGTTTCCAAAAATCATCTCTCTAACATCAATTCCCATTACCAGCCCCAGTACAAAGTACTCCGGACCCCAAATCCCACCAAAGACCAAATTCCAAGGTTATCACCACGATGAGAATACAATCTCATCCCTTGGATCCAACGACTCCAAAAATTGGATTTAAAATCCCCGAGAGTCCCAAAACCGCAATTAATTCATAATTGCCACAAATAAAATCCATCAAGGATTATTACCACACCGGGATTAATAACATTAATCCTCGGGCATCACATATATAAAGCATGTCAATATAACATCATATCAATACTCTCAACATGCTTTCAAGTGATTAGGCAACTCCCTAATGCACTTCCTCTACCCTTATTTACCCCGTTCTCGAACCACTGCTATGATACCACTAATGTGGGGTCCTCGTTACTTAATCCATTATGTATCGGTTCATTATACATATGTGAGTAAGAATTAAGTAAAACATACACTGAGTAAGAGTTTACTTATGTAGGTTGTTACAATGCTTACACAAATCCTATCATAATATACATCATATGTACAGTGTGGAATAAGACTCACAATCCCGTCCTCCCACGTCTATGAGTCCCTACAGAAACAATCACACAACATGAGTATAGATAAACAACTATCTCAATGCGATATCAATAAGCAATATACAACGATAAAGCACTATAAACATCAGTTGTGATTGTTCTGTATCATGCATCATCCAATGCAAATATGTCATGACATGTCTCATCCCTCATCCTGTTATAACCAGACCAATATGATATGCCTATCTCAGCTCAAAATGTCAGTGGAACCTCCTCACATCTTCATATTAGCAGCACATATCATAGTACCGTCCTCACATGTTATAACAGCCAGAGCATATACCCAACCAGCGTATATCTCTCATGCCAAAGCATATATAGCATACCTATCGTGGCAACAACCCCAGCCAAAGCATATACCCAACACTGGCATATCTATCGTGGCACCGATCTCAGCCAAAGCATATGCTACACATCTATCGTGGCATCCATCTCAACAATATAATATCATGAATGCACATGCATATGATGTCACTAATCATATGATACGATGCTCACATCATCATCACAACAATATCATATACTCGTACGTCAAAACGTACCTGTTATGCGACACAAAAGATATAAATTAGGCGTCAATGTCTATCCGCCTCGTTGCCCCGTCCCCTGTGATGATGTTACATAAATACCAATAATGTATCATGTTATCATAGGCATCAAAATCAAAGTCCACAAAATATAAAATTTAAGTCTACCGATCGATTGGTCACTCTAGCGATCGATCGGTCCAAACATGCAACCCTAGCGATCGATCTGTCAGAAGTTAGCGATCGATCGCTCTAAAATCTAAATTTCTTAAAAATGCTATGGCATTTGAGCGATCGATCGGTCGCCTTCAGCGATCGATCGCTACTTACACCGCCTTAGATCCCCTGTTTCACCGATCGATCGGTACGATCCTAGCGATTCGATCGGTCGACAACAGAATTTTAGAACAATGGCGATTTTTGATGCTTATCTTCATGGTGTACCTCTTTCACCTCAAATCATACTCTCAAAACATCATAAAACAACTATATAGCATGAACTAAACATGTTTTCAACAGATTACCACTTAGTTCATTGAATTCACCAACATATGAATTCCATCTTTCTTTCACCAAGTCACATGCCTCAAGTTTGATACATTAAGCACATATATCCATCAACTATGATAACAAAACATGAAAATTCTACTTTCCTTACAATTTATGCACTTCCTTGTTGTTCTTGCAAGTTCAACTCCAAAAACAACTCAAGGAGAATTAGAGAGAGAGTGTAGAGATTACTATGTGAGTTGAGGTGTATTATGTGAGTTAAATATGATTTTTAACTATATAGGCACCTTCAACTCAAATGCACATTCTAATGCCTCTCAAATGAATGTTAAATGCACAACAAGGTCATATCCTACTACACACTTCATGTCTCTTAATTCTCTTGCATATAAAATAAGACATGCATCAATATTTCAAGAACATAGATATCTTTGTTCGCAATTCACATATCTCTTATGTTTCTTGTTTTATGTTATATCATACTTGCTATAACTTCATATTGAACTCTCATAAATAGTTCATTCTTTTATTTAATTAATCATCACTCGGTTCAACCCGAACCCGAGTTCACATCATATCATCATTATGTCATCATGACGAAATAATCATAGCTACAAGTATGATCATACATTCGAGGCATTACAATTTTCGTGCACCAGTTACATTTTATGATTTTCGTGCACCAATTACTTTTTATGATTTTCGTGCACCAATGTTATATTTTCATGCACTAGTTACTTTTTATAATTTTCGTGCAACAATTATTTTTTCTCTGGGTCATCTTCTTCGTTGCAATATCTTGATGCCAGACTATAAAATTTGGAAATGAACAAATAAGCTCGGACACCAATGCATACCTTACTTCTTCATACATATACATCAGTCAAAGCCATGAGAGATTTTTTTTTTTAAAAAAAAACATACCAACGGACTTTCGCTATCTAATTTAGCATCAATATTCAAATTTATAATCACATACACACACAGTATACACACACATGATGAAATGCGCAGAGCAGATCCGAAAATTATATGTGCAGAGTAGTCTGATGTCTTCTTCGATTCAAAAAGTTTCCAAATGCTACGAACAATTTAGATGCTTCAATTCAAACATATTTCATGTGAATAACATTTTAATTTTTAGGTCGGGGCGATGAGATGAAGCGACAAGATGATGAAGAAAATAATGATCTGAGAATCGACGGAAAATTGGAGATTTACGTGCAGATGGGAAAAATGAATGACGTAAAGAGTTAATGTGAAATTAGGTTTAGAGTATTTTATAACTTAAGGGTATTTTGGGAACTAAAAAATACCTTTGCAAACCAACTCTTTAAAAAGTGAACTTATGTGAATTTAATTATATCCTACTTGTATTTTTTTATAAACATTATTTTTTGCTAGACTTATTTGAATTAACTTTCTGGAAACAGCACATATGCAATTTTCCCCAAATCATTAATAAAAACAACCTGATATAATTGAAAGAAATAATTAAATAAAAATGAAGGATATTTTAAATAATTTGAAAAAATAACTAATCATTTGTCCTTTAAATTAGTATTGGAAGTTAAAGACAAAAATTGAAATAATAACATTTGAACATCATTTGTTTTTCATCAATATTCAATATGTTATTGATTTCATTCAACAAATTTAGGCTGCATTTCGAGGTGTGATATGATAAGTGGTGGACATATGATAATTTGGTGGGTAAAGAGATAATTATTAAAGTAACAGATAAATAATATTGTGTTTGATATCAATTATTAGTAAGACATTTAAAAATAATAATGAATTTGATGTAGTTGATTAAATATGGTATAGATGTAAGGTAGATATTAAAATAACTGAAATATCATTGAAAGAGTTTTCACTTATTCATTATAATATTCCAAATTATTTTATTTGGAATTGAACGAGTTTTCACTTATTCATTATAATATTTCAAATTATTTTATTTGGAATAATCTCTATATTCTATTAAATATTTATTTAAAAGTTTATAAATATACTTATATATTAAATAAATTTTAATAATTATTTATTTAACTATTTAATTCATTTTGGTGAATCGAAATAACCAATTAAACAATAATAATATTAAATTGAAATATTGGGGATAAAAAATAACCGATTGAAGGCCACAATATATTTACATATTATTATAAATTTAATTAATACAATTTATTTACATATTTTATTCAACAATTTATCTTTAATATATATTTATTTAAATTAATTAATCAATTTAGTAAATTAAATTAAAACAAATTAAATTTATTTAATTATTAATACAATGAATTAAACAGTACGTATAAATAAATAAATAGATATCATAAAATTTATTTTAAAATATAAAATAAAAACAACACAAATGAGTAAAGAGCATTATTGATATTTGTACATATTATTATGAATACTGTATAACTATGGATTAATAAAACCAAGGGGGGTGACCGGGTGGTTGACTTATTAAATATCACTCTATCATGTATTGTATGACAATGATAATTTATTAAAAAAAAAAAAACCAACAATGGATACAACAAAATAAGTGTCAACAATCCCACCAAACACACCCTTAGGCTCCGTTTGGATTAAGTATTGAGATTATTAATATTTAGATTACTTATTTATCCCATGTTTACTTTGTTGTATAAAAAAATTTTATCCTACCATTTTTATCACATTCTAATCCCTAGTAAAAAGACATATTTACCCTTTTCCCACCTTTTTTACTATTTCAAAACTTGAAATTCCCTCCAAAAAGTACAACTTATTTCCTACAACATTATTATTATTTATTGTATTTGTATTATTTTAATTTATATTATTATTGTTATTATTATTATTATTATATATATAAATAATAATATTAATCGACATATAATAAAAATAAAAATAATAAATATATATATATATATTATATTATATTATGGTTATTATTATTATACATATATGTATATATATTATTTTATAATAAAAATAATTATTATTATATATATTTATATATATATATATGTATATTGTAAAACCTGAAAAAGAGAAAATGAATAGTTATCTATACCATCTATACCATATTATAAAGGAAGAGCAATACATAGTAACTACCTTGACCTCTTGATATGTTTTATGTGTTCTTCCTAAAACACCATTATATAAATAACTATCTCTAATATTTGATTTTCTTCAAATTTTCTAAAATCATTTATTTCATCTAATTAATATTATATCATATTAGCTTAAATATTTAGAATTTTAAAAATATACAATAATTACATATTTATATTGTAATTATATACAATATAAATTTTTTAAAATTTTTTACATAAAATTATATGTGCACGTATCGCGTGCCAATAATCGCTAGTAGTCAATTATGCACGGGCTCTCCTAAAAATCACTGGATGTAGTATCATAAACTTTTAGGACACCGACCCCGCTCTGACACGCCACGTGAAGTGTCCTTAATTTTTTTTAAAAAATAAAATATCAGACACGCTTCTAAAAATCACTCAGTACAATGTCGAATACTTATAGGACATCGACATCGCTCGAACACGTCACGTGAAGTGGTCCTGAATCTTTTAAAAATAAAATATCGGACACGGCCGATGAATGTATCTGATACAGAAATGACACTTTTTGAGTTAATTTTAAAATTTAAAAAGTTTTGCCTTAAATGAATTTTGGACGTGGTTGTTAAACTTTATGTTAATTAAAATAATATAAATTTGGTGTTAATATGTATGATATTATGATGATTTCAGTGATATTTATTTATTTATATGCATCTTGATTTTGATAAAAATAATTTTGGTATTATATCTTATTTGGACGTGCTTTGTTAAGCTTTATGTTAGTTGAAGTAATATGCATTTGGTATTAGTATGTGTCATGCTATTATCATTCCAGTGACATGCATTTATTTATAATATTCTTAAATTTGGTAATAATATTTTTACGAATTTAAAAAATATAAATTTTAATACTTTGGAATATAGCAGATGTATAATATATATATAAAAAAAATATACAGGTGTACCACATCCGTGTCATATCCTGAAATTTTTGGAAATCTGCATCTTCGTGTCTGTGTCATGTCGTGTCCGTGTCAACGTATCAATATCCATGCGTCCTAGGTTATAGTCTAAGAGCATGTACTTATTACTTCGGTTTCAGATATTAAGAGATTTATGGTCGTATTTTAAAATTAAAGATTTTAAAAGATTATCGAATCCTTTTTAACTGTTTTTTTGTTTATGGAAGACTCTAAACAAATCGAGTGGTAGAGACTGCAATTTGCGAGAATTTTATAATTTTAAATTTTGTGTAGTTTCAAACTTTTTATTAATTTTAAATATAATAATTATTGGTGATTAGTGTGTAATTGTGGGCTGTCCTTTACGTTTCTTGTCTTTTTTCTTCTCGCTCTTTTACTTTTTTCTTTTTTCCCTCGCTCTAAACCTCTCACTTCTTGGAGTCTCACTCTTCAAAAACCCCAGCGCTAGATCCAGCTTTTTGTTAATTTCTTGTTTTTTCCTCTTTCCTTCATTTCTGTCAGTCCTTCTCTCTAACTTTTCTTTATTCTTCAAGGTGTATGATGATAAAAAGAATTTGAGGCATTCCTGCTCAGCTTATGCTATTTATCTCGGTATGTGATTGTGCTGTAAGTTTGATTTGTGGGTTTGTTTTATTTTTTAGTGAATGAAATATAACTAAGATTGGGTTTACTGGTAACTGTGCTTAGATTGTGAAAAAGTTGAAAATTTGATAAAATTACCGTAACACAGATTTCAGTGAGTAGAGTTACTTATGTGAAAAGCAAAAAATGTGGAGCTTTTTGGTTTAATTTGATGCAAGACCTTTTTGCAGTTCTTATTACTCTGGATTTGTGGGTTTTTGTGTAACAGAGATTCTTGAAATGTTTAGGAACATGTGGTTGGTCTTTTTGGCGAGCAAAGTGACATGGATATTGCAATTATCACATGTTCTCATTGTAGTTTGTGATTAATACTTTAATCTGAGAAGTTGGATCTTGTTTAATACCACTGGCTGCTTAAAAAACAAATATCACATTCCATGAATTTTCATAGTCTGGCAGGTCTCGCTGCAGATTCAACTGGCCAGCCTTGGTTCCGGTCATATGATAGGCTGTGGACATGTTAGTGGGATAATTGATACTTGAGAGGGTACTCTTTCACTTGAGTTGAATAGGAAAAAACCAAGGAGCATAACAAAGAATTCGAATCGCAAAGATGGAAGAAATACAGTCTCAATCAGATCATTATAGGTCTTCATCATCTTCGGCTAGTAGTCCGGCAAGTAGGGTGCCGTCAAATAATTATTTCTATTTAAGAAAACCGGGTACGATCAGGCAGCCTATTTCATTTGAGGACTCGCCGGACTGGGACGATACAGATATCGAAGTTAAGGTGGAGGAAGGAGGAGCTGACTCCATAAATGCTGCAACGACCCCGGGATCCCCGTCTCTCTCAAAGCTCAATAGTGGCTCGTTGCCTTCTCCTCCGTTGCCTGAAGGTTCAGTTATTTCAAGAAAGACTGCAGGGGCCACTGTTGTGTGGAAGGATTTGACGATCACTATTAAGGGTAAAAGAAAGTACTCGGAAAAGGTTGTTAAAAGTTCCAATGGCTATGCATTGTTAGGCACAATGACAGTGATTATGGGTCCTGCCAAGTCGGGGAAATCAACACTTCTTAGAGCTCTTGCAGGTTTTTTTATTTCACTTTGTGCCCATTTGACGCATGTGTAGATTTATTAGAAGAATACATGTGCTTGCCTCTTATGAATAAATTTTTTAGTTTTCTTCTTGTACTTTAGGAAGGTTGCCTGATATGGCCAGAATTTATGGCGAGGTGCTTGTAAATGGCGTGAAATCTCGATTGCCGTATGGAGCTTATGTAAGTTCACTTTTGGTTCCACTTTTCCTTAAACTTCAACTAATGTTGGATATGCTCAGTGTTTCTGTATCAGCAGTATCAAGTGTGAATTTGTTTTGAAAAGTGACCATTGAATTTATCTTCAAAAGATCATGATATTTCTAAATATTGTTACAAAAGTTGTCCATGAAGCATCCTCTGCATGTAGTTCTCAAACAATGTATGCCCAGATAAGTGGATTACTAGAAATCGAGCCTTTTTGAATACTTAAACTAGATGAAAATTGACATTCATTTTTGTTAGAGATGGAAGAGATGATTTAATAGTTCATCGGATAAGTTTTATCATATTCAATGTCATGAATTTGACATGTAATCACAAAATGCATTAATAATATGAACACATGCTTTCGCATCTTATTCGAGCTCGGATGAATTGGTGCCAAAAGCTATTACGAAAGTTTTGCCATCTGAATTTAAAGTTTTATGGGCAATGATGGCTACTTGATGGAAAATAATCGTGCTAATGAAGCAGATAGTGTTTAGCACGAGCAACAGCTTCTATGCGACTGGATACAACCTACTCTGTTAAGACCCAAAAGATTTGACATGTGCTTGCATTGTGCAGGGATTTGTTGAAAGAGAAACCGTGCTCATTGGATCCTTGACCGTACGTGAGTACCTTTATTACTCAGCATTACTACAACTTTCAGGGTTCCAGAAGAGGGGTTTGGTGGAGGATACAATCCTTGCTATGTCATTGGGGGATTATGCAAACAAACTTATAGGTGGGCACTGTTACGCGAAGGGTCTTCGTAGTGGTGAGAGAAGACGCATCAGCATTGCCAGGGAGCTCTTGATGAGACCACAGATCTTATTTATTGATGAGCCTCTTTATCATCTTGACAGGTTTTTTTTTTTTTTTGTAAATTACTTCAGAAGGTATTTGTGTTTCTGTGGACTTGCTGCATAAGCATATGATCTTGTGCTAAAACACATGGCCTGGTGAAACGAAGGAGAAAGCATGTTGTTAAGTTCCATGCTTTTCTTTGATTATTTATCTAGCAACGTCTGTATTTATCATTATATGAATTAGAGCATTGTTCATGGATCATCTTCCTCTTTTACTTTTGCACGATAAAGTTTCAAGTGGATACGCTACACCTGTCTTTCAATGATAATTTGAATGTGGCAAAGATTTGATTTGTTCAAGAGGTTCAAATTATGTTCTATTATATTGTGAGAAATAGGCCAAAACCATTGTTTTTAAGAACTGATTATTAGACATCGCTAACTGTCAAACGTTCTGGAGATATATACTGAGATTAAAATTTGTTGGTTTGATCCATTTGATTGGCGCTTTAGGTATCCTTGTGATTTTGGTTTTATGTAGTGTGGAAAATAGTCTCTAAAGAGGGGTTCTGTTATTTAGTTAATCCATCGAATTTAATTCTTTTTCTTCCATTTCTCGAGTTAAGCAAGCTTTCATAGTGGTTAGGGGCGTAATAACTTCTTCTTGGTTCAATTCCTCACATATGTTCCCTGCCACTAGTTTTGATTAATTTCTTTCATCTCAAAATTTGTTTACTTAGCTTTTCAAATACTGAAAAAGTTGTTGTCATATGCAGTGTATCTGCACTCCTTATGATGGTGAACCTGAAGAAGCTTGCAAGCACAGGGTGCACTATAATTTTCACCATTAACCAGAGCAGCACAGAAGTGTTTGGCCTTTTCGATCAAATTTGCCTTCTGTCAAATGGAAACACATTGTTCTTTGGGGAAACATTGGCATGTTTACAGGTAATACATTTGAGAAACATGATTCGCCTTAACATGAATCTAATCAAAAGATTTCTATAGTGCACCAGTGAGATTAGTAATTGATTGTCATTTTCATTCAAAAAGTTTCCCATTTCCCTGTAAAAAAAGTTGTTAGCTCAAAGGGAGAGTTTATTGTGCATCGCTATTTTGAGAGACCATAGTGAAGTTGAGATCTCTTTAATATATATTTTAAAATCTCTTTAATTTAGCTATACTCAAGTTCTCACGTTTTTTCATCTCTTTTGAGTTTATATTTTTAAAATTAACTTGTTTTTACTTTGTTTTTGTAGCATTTCTCAAATGCTGGTTTTCCTTGTCCGATCATGCAAAGTCCTTCTGATCATTTTCTGAGAGCAATAAATACAGATTTTGATAGAATTATTGCAATGTGCAGAAACTGGCAGGTGCGTTCCTATTTTCAATTGAACAACTTTTAACTTATAGCTTGATATACTCTCATGATATTGAGTTATAAATATTGGTAGTCAAGGATAAGGTTATCAGATGTCCAACTTCTGTAACATTTTGCATAATTGTAGCATCCAGTGTGTTCTAATGCTTACAGGTGTACTAAGTTTATTCTTAATCATGCAACAATCTTTTCTAATTGTTTATTAATATTCATTTGTAATATTTACAGGATGACCATGGGGAACTTTCATCCGTTAATATGGACACTGCCGTAGCAATACGCACTCTTGAATCAACATACAAATCATCCGCCGCTGCTGCTGCAGTTGAAACTATGATTTCAAAGCTTACTGAGAAGGTTTAGTCAGTGTTAATGTTTAAATCTCACTTTTGACAGTCCACGTTATGGTTCATGCTTTATTTTTTTTGTTATAATGGTGTATTTCTGTACTTTGTTGTTAGTTGTATTTCTGTACCTTCACAGGCAAAAGGAAATTTTGCACGTCTTCATACTCTTGTTTAATATTTCCATTTCTAATATCTACAGAAAATCTGAAAGAGGGACCTCTGTAACTTTTAGCAGCGATGCAGCTATCAATGTTCCGTTTTATTGACGCCCTTCTATAGAATGTCTTATTTAAATTTCTGTCTCACAGCCAATATAATTAATAGAAACAAATATAGAACATAAAGTATGATAAAACCTCACATGAACGGCAAACCTGGTGCACGAAACTCCCGCTATGCGCGGCGGGGCCCGGGGAAGGGTCGGGTACTTTTAGCCTAATGTAGGCAGCCTTTCTCTTGCACTGCAAAGAGGCTGTTTACGCTACTCAAACCCGTGACGTCCCGGCACTTTACCGTTGCGCCAAGACTTATCTTTAGTATGATAAGATCTTACATGCTGAACATGCTGAAGGTAAACTGTTTCTATTTTTTGCAGTTGACTTCTACTTTATACTTTTGCATTCCATGTGGCACATACTAACTTAACAAAGTTCCTTTAATTTTTGGACGTTGGTAGCATTTAATTACAATATCTGAAAATTTCACCATTGCATAACATACAATGAGTATTGTTTTGCTATTTGTGAGGTAGATGACTAGTATCTTGTGCACAGTCAAGTTTATTTAACATTGGTGTTACGGGTATAAATTGGCCCAACAAAGAAAGATCCATTATTACAATTAGCTCAACAAAAGAATACTCTAGAAGGCACGAGAATGATACTCACGTGGGGGAGGGAATAAAGGGGAGAGAGAGGGAGAGATGGGTTGGTTACCTTTTGTTATTTCCATGGTTGTTTAGACTAGCAGTAGCAAGCAATATCTTTGCTTGTAACAGAGTATACCTCTGTGATTTCCTTTCATATTTCAATTTATATTTCATTAAATAAATCAGTTTCTTCTTTGAATTTTCTGTGTTTTCTTGTGCTTTGATCTTTGTTATTGTGATTTCTCGTGGCCAAAGAACAGTAGCCTGACAATTGGCAAGGTTTCATTTTTATGCTACCATGTCTCACTTCGTTTCATTTGTACCGTAGAAGCGACATGATCATAACGTCAAATTTGATCCTTTTAACATGTTTCTTGATTAGTGTTGCAATGTCAATACAGGAAGGCTCAACTCTCAAAATCAAAGGCAAGGCTGGTTATGTAAAAAAAATTGCAGTTCTGACTTGGCGTTCTCTATTGATAATGTCGAGGGAATGGAAATATTATTGGCTTCGGCTGATTCTTTGCACCTTCGTGGCGCTATGTATTGGTACTGTATTCTCTGGGCTGGGACATTCTTTATCGTCAATTGCGGTGAGTTTATATCATTTTTAGTTGGGTTATGTTAATGTTAGACAAATTATTTTTCACAGAATGAATTGTTTCTTTCATTTCATCTTCCTATATAATGCTAATTACATTAATTATAACAATGATTGAGATCCTAATCTAGGAAAGTAGATAATCAGCCCCTAAATTACATTATTGTCATATTTACATTGTTCTAAATTAGGAAGGCCGTGTGGTTGACTGTCACTCCCCTCAAATTGATGCTGGTTGATCTAAAAGCAGCAATTTGCCAACCAGAAATAGGTGACTTTGTCGAGTCATGCTTTTGGTGAAGATGTCAGCAAGTTGAAGAGTAGTAGAGACATGAGGTAGAGTGATAGTCTTGTTGTCCACAGCCTCGTGAATAGAATGACAATCGACTTCTATATGCTTTGTGCGTTCATGGAAGACAGTATTGGCTGCAATTTAAATTGCGCTGGTGTTGTCGCCATGTAGAGGAATGGGTTTGAGCTGAGTGAAGCCAAGTTCATCTAAGATGCCACATAGCCAAAGTATTTTCATAGCATGCAACAGACATAGCCCGTTATTCAGATTCAGTAGATGATTTGGATACGCGTGCCTGTTTCTTGCTTTTACTAGATATTAAGGATTGGCCCAAAAACATGCGTCAACCGGTAACGGACCGATGTGTATCCGGGCAACCAGCCCAATCAACATCATTGAAGGCAATGAGAGTGAGTGGATTTCCTTTTGGAAAGAATAGACCACGGGATGGCGTTCCACGTAGATATCGAATAACACGACGAACCGCCGCGAGATGTAGGTGGCGAGGAGACTGCATAAACTAGCTAACTTGTTGAACCACAAAGGAGATGTCAGGTCGAGTGATGGTCAAATAGTTCAAATTACCAACCAGTTGACGATACAAAGTAGGATCAGAAAGATCACCCTCATCACGACGATATTTCACATTAAGCTCCAGGGGAGTATCCACAGAGGAAAAGTCTTCAAGTCGAGCTAGGCTAATAAGATCACTGGTATATTTTTGTTGGTTCAAGAATCCAGAGGATCCAAGATATATCTCCAACCCCAAAAAGTATGTAAGTGGGCCAAGATCCTTCATATGAAAAGAAGATTGTAGATGCTGTTGCATCCGAGTAATCAAGGCCAAATCGATGCCAATAATGACAATGTCATCCACATAAACCAGTAGAAGAACAATACCGGCTGCTGTTTTACAAAGAAAGAGTGAAGAGTCATGCTTACTTTGTTGAAACGAGGATTGGAGTAGGTTGGTGCGAAATTTGTCAAACAGCCATGCCCAAGGAGCCTGTTTCAAGCCATACAGAGAACATTTAAGTTTACAAATGGCCAAAGTAGGATTGCTAGAAAGGCCCCGAGATCCCCGTGAAGAAAAGCATTCTTAACATCCATCTGATGAAGTTGCCAGTATTGAGAAGCAGCTATCGAAAGAATAGTTCGAACAATGATCATTTTGGCAACGTGAGCGAATGTATTATCATAATCGATCCCGTACTCTTGTCGATTGCCAATAGCGACCAACTGTAGAGCCTGTAACTCCTCGGCTATGGCATGTGTCCAGCAGTTATGCTTAGCTGCCTCGGAATAACAAGTAGGAATGGGTCTAGAAGTCAATGTAGTATGATATGAGGTAGTGGAGAAAACATACCTATCCGGAGGACGAGTGAGTCGAGTGGAATGTCAAAGAAGATCATTGCCCTTGCCCAAAGTAGTCTCACGGTCCAAATCTTGAATAGGATCAGGCGGTGGGTCAAGCTCACGAGGCTAAGGGAGACGTCGTCTTTCATACACAAGTTCGGGTGTGAAACGTTGAGGAGAAGGTGACAAGTGATCAAAGGATAGAAGAATAATGGGTTGCTGCGCTATAGACGTAACCATAGTGCTCCTGAGTATTGATTTTCAAAGAAAACATGTCGTGAAATGCGAAATTTATCAGAGGAAGAATCATAGCAAATATAACCTCTGTGAGACGGACTATATCCCATAAATGCACTTTTGACAGATTGAGCCGATAACTTTTTTCGTTCACGACTAGGTAAGTGGACAAAACATACACAACCAAAAGTATGTAGATTAAGGTAATCAGGCTTGTGATGCAATATACGGAAATTAGGGGATTCGAACTGTAATGCACGAGAAGGTAAGCGATTGATGAGGTAAACAGCCGTAGATAAAGCTTCAACACAAAGAACGTTTTGCTACCCCTTTTTGTTGTGGTGTATAGGGACAAGAACGTTGTGACACGATGCCTTTGTGGGTGAGGAATTCAAGAAATTCATGAGACATGTATTCCATTGTGTTTCTATGAAAACGACAAACCGCTGGAACATAGAAAACGTCTCAGATTTAGTCCGTAACAAATATATCCAAGTGTATTTGCTATGATCATCAATGATAGTAACAAAGTATTTGTATTTCGCATGAGATATAACTAGTGAAATTCCCCATACATCGCTATGGATTAAATCAAAACAATTTTTAGCACATATACCATGATCGGGAAATGAAAGAGATTTGCTTCCTAATTTGCATGTTGGGCAATCAAGAGACATATGAGATGCAAAATAACTTTTATTCCCCAATGAACCAGAGTTTATTACATGAGATAAAATAACAGGGTTAGGTGACCCAAACGTTTGTGCCAAATTACACGATTATTAGTGACCACAATACATGCCAAGGAGAGGATCGGAGAAATGGAGAAGTGCAGAAAGAACAACCGTCCCACTTTAGGCCCCTTCGCGAGTATCTTCCCCGACTCTTGATCCTGTACAAGACAGCCGGAGTGAGAAAATATAACTTTGCAATTATCGACTAACTGTCCGACAGATATAAGACTAGTAGATAGGTCGGGAGATACAAAGACATCCCGGAATGAAGAGGTAACATCACCAACTGCATGAATAGGTAGTTGACTACCATTCACAAATGTTATTTGAAGTGAACCCGTATATGGCCGAGTATTATGGAGAGTGGCAGCAGATCTGGTCATATGATTGGATGCCCTGAGTCAACTAACCAAGATTTTGTATTAGACATACGGTTACCTTGAAGACCAAGGGCAGAGAGAGCAGAGATAATCATTTGTTGCACTGTTTCGATCGTGATTGGAGCAGACGCGTTGACAGTCGGAGAAGGAGAAGTGACAGTTGCATGATAACAATGAGACTGTCGCTTTTGAGGACGAGCGGGACAGTCGTTGATGATATGAAGTTTTGCAAAAAAAATCAAAACTCAGATGGGTAACTTGTCTGATACCGTGTTAGACAAATTATTTTTCAAAGAATGAATTGTCTTTCCTTTCATCTTCCTATATAATGCTAATTACATTAATTATAACAATGATTGAGATCCTAATCTAGGAAAATATATAATCAGCCCCTAATTTACATTCTTGTCATATTTACACTGTTCTAAATTAGGAATGCCGTGTGGATTGATCGACCATTCTGTCAGTTGCGCATCCTACAAATTGGTACTTAAAAACTCACTATTTAAAAAAACGTCGATTCCTTCAGATCCACACAAGTTTCACCTTTTAAGGATCCCACAATTGTTTAATTCACATCACTAATTATCAAAGCATTCTATCTGCTCACGTTAACAATGTTATGTCTTTGATATTCTTCTTGCCCTTCCACTGGTAGTTAAGGTCTTTATTCGGCTTATTGTCGAGGATGTTTTTTGTTTCAATTTAGAATACTGCTGAGCAACTGGGTATTAAGTTATCTCTGAAATTTCACAGTTCACCATGCAAATTGGAAGATTTTGGTACAATAGATAAGCGCGAAAAAGATGACTGAATAATCGTAGGAGATTATTGACAAATGATTCAAGAGGGACGATTCAGGGAAACCACTCATCCTTGATGCCCAAGACTCAAAAGCAGTCATAAATAAATTCAGATATCACCAGTAAATAGATTGAAACACGTGCTGAATGAAATTCTTCCAAGAATTCAACTTTTGTTAATTATTTTGGTCACCTTTTTTGTATCGGTCAATTTTTGTCTTCCTCTTCCATGTATCAAATAATTCTCTCTTTTAATAACTGATTACATGCATAACCTTTTTTCTGTCATCTCATGCTGCAGACAAGAGTTGGCGCGGTATTTGCATTTGTATCATTTGCTTCACTTCTGAGTATAGCTGGTGTCCCTGCACAGATAAAAGAAATCGAGGTAATGAGATCGTGCATTTTGTTCCTGTGAACTTTTGGTTGCAGGCTTTTATAGTTTCACAAACTTTCTTCACTGAAACATAGCAAAATCATAGCTGAAATGATGAGAGTAGTGTTTCTTGTGATAAGAAAAGATGTTGTAATACTTTACTTGTATACACCTGAATTGTTCTATAAACTTTTTAATAAGTATATGAAGCTAGACTTGGTTTTAAATAACGGGATCAAGGTTATGGAGATCCCTTATACAATGACGGGAGTGTTAATATTGGTTTTAAAAAAAGATCACATGACAAATTTATCCTAGATGGTCAATCCAATAACAGATTTTTTGATGTAAACTTGTCATCCTTCTCCATGTACTTTTGTAACTGCCTAGTCAAATACTTTTTTGTATGCAGATATATGCCTCTGAAGAAGCAAACCGACATTCAGGGACATTATGCTTTTTAATTGGACAACTTTTCTCCAGTATCCCGTTCTTGTTTCTCATATCCATCTCATCAAGTCTCATTTTCTATTTCCTAGTCCGACTACGAGGCGAGTTCAGCTTATTGATGTACTTCATCCTAAATTTCTTCGCGTGCCTTTTAGTGAATGAAGGACTTGTGCTTCTTGTTACTTGCATCTGTCAAACTGTATTCGCGAGTATTCTAATACTGGTACCAATGCATGTAAGTTCATCTGCTACTCTATGAAGTCAACATTATCTTTATAGCTTGAATAAAGCTGGTTTTTCACATTTATGTAAGCAAGTATTTGTCTTGAAGGATCAGTGGAATGCCTACAATTTTTACAGATTTTTCAGTTCTGTTAGGAGTTTTCTTGTTTGCGTTTGTTGAAATCTTTTCCGCCTTAAATGTGTACTTTTGATCAAGTCGATGAATACTTTTTCGTTCTCTCAGGTGGTAATGATGTTGTCTTCCGGGTATTTAAGAATTCGAAGTGCTTTGCCGAAACCAGTTTGGATGTATCCTATATCTTACTTTGCTTTCCACACTTACTCTATCCAGGCAAGTTCATTTCTTGGTATAAAGATTGATTACATCTTCCTCTTGTGATGTTTGCTAACAATTAGCTTAAAAGTGTTCTTTGTTTAGCAGCACAACTTTTTAAAATAAAAGCCGAACTAGATTTACATTTTTATAGGATAATTAAAATCATTGTCTTCATTCCTAGACTTCTTGTTTTGGGCCTTTTTATGAGCTTTGTAGAATTGCAAATGCCCATACAAATACCAATATTACAATAAAAACTTCTGTAACCGAACTTGCTCATAATTAACCTTACTCATTCTAACCAACATTCTATACTACGAGAACTGATTCCACCTTTGCTTATTGAGATATTTGCGTACTTCCACTTTTGCTTCAGGGGTTGTTGGAGAATGAGTATATTGGAACATCATATGCTGTTGGGCAAGTAAGGACTCTATCTGGCTACCAGGCTCTTCGAAATATATACGATATATCAGCTGACAGCAATGCCAAGTGGGGAAATCTGTTGGTATTGTTTCTTATGGCTGTTGGTTATCGAGTTCTTGTCTTTGTTTTATTGAAAATTTGTTTTGTAAAGAAATTGTCTCTGAAGTGTTTGGTCCGGTGTAATAGAAGGACAAACAATCCAAGATAAGTGGCAGAACATTGTAATGTGTTTTTGTATGATTTTGAGTTATGCAAAGATATAAAATTGAAGTTAAAATAAGAGATTTCCTTTGTTGAAGATGCATAATTTTCCGAGTTTTTAGTTGGAGAGTTTCTGTGTATTGACGTCTTTATGCATTTGTATGTGTTATTTCAAGTTATGTGTTAGGACCTCCAAATCCTAACAGAAAGATAGAGCAGAAAACAAGGAACAAGAGCGACAGACACGAGTCAGAACAAATAGCCACATAATAATGAAACAACAAGTTGGAAATGAAAGGTAAATATATTGATTACTTTATGTGATATAAGAGTAGCTACAATGAAAGGAAACATACACTCAAAGGAGGAACTCTCCTTTGCCCAAGCCTAGTTTGTACTCAACTCTCATACAAATAATCTGAATGAAAGGAAACATACACTTCAGCATTTCCCGCAACGTCAGGTTCAAGAAGTCTCAATTCCTTGCAATTGGTGTCTTCTGGTGCAATTGCGGGCATGCTGTGGTCTCTGATTGTATTCTCCACCTCACTGAAACAATTGCCGAGCATACTAGGTGTCTCCAGCTTAATCTTAACACTGCTCATAATCAATTCATCATCAGTTGCGTTTGGGTGTGATAAAACTGGAACTAAACTTACATAGTTTCCATATGGATGTGTGCAGTATATCTTTGTGCCTGTAGTAGTCAGCCTTCTGTTAGCATATGTGCCCTGCAAGCCAAATGTTGGCTTATTCGGCTTTATGCACCCAAAGCCCATTAGTTACTCAATGACCCTATAAATAAGTCATTCTAGTTTCTAAGAAACCTAAGAGATTCCATTCATTCCACCATACACTATCTCATAGAAACGCCGACGCCAAACTAGCTAGCACTTGTGTTGGCTTGTAGATCTGGTCAGGTTGATTGGACTCGAGGATTACAGCATACAGATTGATTTCGCTGTTATCGGTAATCTCTTTTCGTGCATTTATTTTGATATTTGCATGTTTATATATGAATCAGGCACAATCGATCCGTCCCTGGGTCAGATTCGTTTCTGTTTATTTTCCGCTGAGTTTGGATCTGACGCCGGGGTACGGAAACTCAACAGTGGTATCAGAGCCAGGTTGCGCTTTGATTTGTATATTCAATAATTAATTTTTATTATATTGTTTCCCATTCGCTTTTGAATTTCAGAAATTATGTAGTCCGAAAAACATAGAAAATAGACTAAAAGATGTTTTAATCAATATCCAAATACATGTCATCGGAAAGCCAATAATGGCCGGAAAACCAGAAACAGTCGACCATCATGGAGGCGGATGGCGGCTGCGAGGCGGCGGACGGCCAGGCGGCAATTGGAGACGTGATGGAGTTGTCGCGTGCGAGACTCGTTCGAACATCTGCAATCATTGCTGATGGATTTCAATTTAGTACGTTTGTCGCTGCCATGGAAGGGCTGTGTAAAACTTGCTTCAAAACCGTCGCCAATTGAACAATGAGTTATGTATCCTACGAGTTATCCTCCATAACTAAATAAATCGTTTCTGCAATTGTTGCAGAAGAAATTCGAACTGCCATGAATCTTGCAAATGTTGTAGATGGTAATTGCACGAGCTTCTGCGATTTCCCTTCTCGTCATGTTCGTTGTTTTGACCAGCGACCTAACGGCGAAAGGAGAGGAGGAAGCGGCGGCTGGTGAACCCTAAGTTTCAAACCCTAAATGGTTGGATTTCGGGGGGGGGAAGATGAATAGTTATTTTCGAAATTTAAAAAAAAAAAAATTTATTTTTTTGATAAAACCGAATATAAAGAGATTTTTGTGTTGAAATAGTTTGTTTTTTTAATTTTGGATCCAAATTGTTTGGAGTCCATAAATTAAATTTCGGTCATTTTAGATGTTTTATCCGGATTAATTTTTGAAATCATAAATCATAATACATAATTAATTAAAAATATGATTTTTAATTTGTTCAAGGTAAAATAGAGATTTTACCAATTAGTTGAAAATTTAATTAATTATAAATTAAATGAAAATGTTTAATTTAGTTTGTTAATTTTATTTTGGACTGATATTATGGTTTATAGGTAAAATAATGATTTTACCAAGTAGTTGAAAATTTAATTAATAAAAAATTGAATGAAAGTGTTTCATTCAATTTGTTAATTTTATTTTCGATTAGTATTATTATTAAAAGGTAAAATATAGATTTTACTGATAAATTGATATTTAATTAAATTAAATAAAATGGTTTATTTAATTTGTTAATTTTATTTTCAATTAATGATGCGATTACTGAGAAACGATAGAATAAATTAATTATTGTGATCTAATTAGTACAATTACATATGATGTAATTAGTACAATTACATATGATGTAATTAGTACAATTACATATGATGTAATTAGTACAATTACATATGATGTAATTGTTTAGTTTAATGTTTAATTACATATGTTGTGATTGCATGATGGATGATTACGGGCC